>CM046441.1:49528193-49898193 GCA_025506515.1 Flaveria trinervia
ATCAATATGAAAACATGATAAACAACATGCCTAGCTGATACATTAGCTTTGTATGGATTAAGTGGACAATATACTTGCAATCCGAACTATGTTCAGGCATCAATTCAACAAAATAACTCATCAGAAAGAGGCTTAGCATTATAGTATGATCCCATCATATGTGTATATGTGTTTATGCATCAACATACAGTTTCATTACTTTCACGATATTTTTCTTAGAAATTTATGATAAATGCATACTGTCATCACCAATAATAAATTTAGGGGGAGTAGAATTCATGAAGATAAGTTTATCAATGAGCAACTTTGTCTATTTCATTATCAATATGAAGGAATTGGAATCTGAGCACCAACTTAGCTCCTGGATACATGAAGTTTTAAAATCATGTCACTTCTTGTGCTCAATGTCCTGAATACAAAGTCAACAAGTTCCAAAAGCAATAAATGTTCTAAGCAGTGGACTTGGACCATACAACAAAATAAGTTTTTCTAACAAGTGTTCTATAAGCATCAGCAGATGCTACAGTGCCATCTTAAGCATCAACAGAAGCTACAGTGTGGAAAATTTAAATGTTTGTCCGAAGATTGGTAAACTACGGATGAGCGAAGATCAGCCAATATAATTTAATTTCATAGCTTGGTAACCTATGCAAATTAAAGTTATACTTCGTCAACAGAAGTCGTTAAGACATCAGCAGATGTTTATGGAATTCGTAGACGATCTGCGGAAGAACTTAGAAAAGTTAAAATTGTTAAGGGTGTCCCCACTTTATTAAATAAATAAAATTATGTGTCTGAGAAAGTAGAAATGATGTTCTTTGACTTCAAAATTCACTATTCGCTTTTTCAGTTCATTTTTTTCAAACCTAGAAAAACACACACTCAACAAACTTTTCTCCCTTCTATAACATTCAAATAGTACCAAATCAAAACATCAAACAAACATATATCTCTGCTCTCAGATCACTGTGTTCAAGGTAAAACATGTCGTAATGTTCAATAATGAATCGTTTGATCTCGTATATCTCACAACTATTTGTATTCTCATATCAATAAAGTGATTTAAAGAAATCTTCTTTATTCTTATGAACAGATGGATAATCAATTTGTGAGAGAGCACAATGTGTGTGCTTTCTTAAACCCTAACGACCTTGTTTCAAAAGAGTGTCAAGACATTATCTGATATCTAAGAAGATCCAGGCTATTCTATGCCTTATCAGCAGAGACTGTGATTCATCTATCACACATAACTGATTTCTGGAACTTCACCCAAATAAAAGAAGATAGTCAAGTTATTATGGCTGATGTGAAGAATCAAAGACTGAGAGTGGATGAATAGAAAATAAGAATGGTTCTTGAGTTGGAGATGTAGAAGCTGGTCACCCTGATGTGTTCGAGAATGAATACATAGAGTCTTTCTTCTGATGGGGTATGATGGTGACTTTGAGAAGGGAGAAATCAAGAAAGGAAGACTCTGCAAGCCATACAAATTTCTCTGCACACTTATCTTAAGTGCATCTCAAACAGAAAATATGGACTTGACAGATTTTCAAGGCAATCTCTTCAGGCATTATTGGTGTCTTTGAGGGAGAACCTACAATTACTCAAAGTACATCTTCAACTACTTATGTGATCACCTCAGAGTACAGAAGGCTGACAAGATGTATATGTTTCCAAGGTTTCTGCAACTGATCATCAATGTGGATCTGCCTGGGGACTGTTGTAGATGGCAATGTGATTGTCAAGTACACCTAGGTAGATCTATCCTGAATAAAATATCTGGGAAGTATGAAGGAGGAGACATTCCCATGTTTGTTCATGTGGTAGATGCTAATGCAAATATTCCCCAAGAGCTTGTGTGGGAAGATCTACATGAGGGTTCAACAACCAACTCTGTACAAGCCACTCACTCACCAGATCTATCACCCATGCACCAATAACATCAATCTCCACAACACCCTTCACCTACAAGTCAAAACACTCAGCCCATTTACCCATCTCTCTGTTCACTCTTAACAATCTCCCTCATCTGGTCAAGACACTCAGCCAATCTCTCCTCTTACTCTTCAATCACCAGCTAGCCAACACACAGAACCTATCTCTCCAATTACAGAAAAGCAATCCACTGAGAGCTTTCACATAGGAGAAACAGTCTTAGTCTCTCAAGCCAGTACTCTTCAATTATCATTATCCAAGACTGAATCTCTTGTCCATTCAAATGAACTGAACTAGTTTCACCAGTCATGTCAATCAACATCAACAACAAACTCATCAAGATGAACCTGTTCAAGTAAAAGAGAAATGCTTTAGTTCAGCAAGTGTGGCTTATATTGAAGATCATAATATGAAATTGCTGATCAACAAGAAGAAGAAGATAAGTATGAGGAAGTTAGTGCCTATGATGAAGATGAAATCAGTGATGAGGACATCCAGTAAGCGAAAGCTATCTGGTGGCTAAATACAACAAGCTTGTTATAAAGTCTAACTGCAGAAAGAAAAAATTCAAGAGCTGAAAGGGATTGTAAAAAAAGGATGTTCAACTGATGCAGTAAAAAGCAATCATCACAAGATTAAGAGAAGATGCTCAATGCATGATGAAGTCATTGATGCTCTGCTGAATCTTGTTGAAGAACAAAGGAATTTATTGCTAATCAAAAGGCTGAAATAGAAAAGCTTGTGTTGGAGAGCAACCAAGCTAAAAAGACTATTGAAGAACAACATGTTGAGGTACAAAGAAAGAATGAAGAGGTTGAGGAGCTGAAGATGAAAATAAGTACCCTCGAATCTAAGTCTGCCACTACATCAGTACAACCAAAAGAACCTGCAACATCCTCTAAGCAACTGATTCTATATTCCAGGAAGATAAAGTACTTAGGCTCTACAAAGAATAGGAATCAATGTTGATGATTCACCTAAAAGATCAAGGCATACATCTTTAGAGCACACTGCTTCAATGAATGTTTCAACATCAAAGCTAGTACTGCTGATAAAGCTGAGAGTGGTGCTGAATGGAAAGAGCCGACTGAAGAGGATTCTATCAAAGAACAAAAAGAATCAAAGGATGATGATCTTTTGACAACAAAAGGCATAATGGAAGAGAGGCCTGAATCAACTATGTTTATGACCCTAATCAATCATGGGTTCCCATTTGACATGGTTGAAAGGATGAACTTGACTGAGATGAAAGATATGATGAAAGAGTTTGAGTTTGCCAGATTCATAATTCAAATTATGACTATAAAGCTTCACCACTTTTCAAGCCATTAGAAAATCAAGAAAGATCTAGGTCATTGTGATACAAACAAAGCTTAGCAAATACAATATGGTATGTTGGCTACAGGGTCACAACTATAAGGCTTATGAGCTTAAGGAAGAAGTGTTGCTGAGCTGAGAAGAATGTTAGAACATGTAATGTCTGTTGAACTTGATACTGGAGTCAGATTCAGAACTGAAGCTCCAAAGCCTGGTTATTACAACAAATCTCTAGCTGAACAGTAACATTTGAAAGCACAACTCAACACAAAGAAAAAGACAAACCTATCAGAGAACCAAGAGCAGTCATTCCTGGCAAAGTGTGGCCGTTGCGGAGAACAACCAGGGAAATCATAGAGAAGAAGTCTACATTGATAGATGTGTTTGACCATATCACTAGTCCAACCTCTATGGAAGACAACAGAATCATGGCATGGAAGTATAATCAAGAATGGGACTGTGCTATCATCAAGAGAACATCTGGAAGGATTCAATACTTCCAAGATATAGCATGAGTACTGTTCCTACCTGAATGTGATCTCAAATATTTGCAACGCTTGATATTTCTAACTATCCTGTTCATCCAAGAGGAAAAGACTTCTCTGTGTTAGTGGGAAAGCTAAAAACAAAATTCTGAGATGATATGCTTAGGAAGCCAAGAGAGAGGATGATGAGCACAGAAGAGGTTACAAAGAATGAAAGACAAAAATCTAACTCCTCTATAATGGTGGGATGAAGAGTTCTTGAAGAGGGTTGGATGTCAAAGCAGTAAGTCGCTAATGTTAAAAGCATAGATGGGAATCAATATACATATGCCATAACAGAATGGGGATATGTTGAGAAGACCAAAGAATTAGAGCCGTAGAGGAATGCAGAAGGAAAGAAAGCTGAAAGAATCCAAATTTTTGACCCAGTAGAGATCAAACTGCTCCACCCTAGCTATACTTCATACCTTCATGACAGATTCTTCCCAAAGCTAACTGATGAAAGGGCTTAGAATGACTTGGTTGTCTATGTGCAGATGATTCAAGTTGTGGATAAGCTGAGTGCCAAAGCACAAGAGAAGAAGGCATAATGCTGGGATGCTGAAGGGAGCCAACTGAAGATATATCAGAACTGAGAATCTTAGAAGAAGATGAGCTGGAATCAAAACAATCAATGTGTTGTGGAAACCTCACCACAGAAGAAGAGTATTGGGGCTAACTTTGAGATTCCCAAAGGATATGAAGAATAGAGATCAAGTACAAATACGATGATCAAAAGAAGCAGTATCTATTTCACAAGAAAATGGTTTCAGATTAATGGATCTTTCAGTTTTGAAGAAATGATTACAAGTATCTAAGCCTAAGGGGGATATTGTTAGGTCTAGGATCAGTAGATCTAGTCCATTTTGTATAGTCTTAGTACTTGATTAATATCTGTAATGAATAGTTGTAATTCATTATTGTATGCATTATATGTATAGGTTAACTCATATATATGTGTGTTGATTTACGTATGTTTGTAGGTACAAACATTATACTTGGTCAATTTCAAAATTGAATAAGTGTAAGAAACATCTACGGATGAAATGTTCTTCCGTAGATATGTTTCTTACAAGTAAAAACATCCAAAGATCATCTACGGATGAACCATCGACTAGAGTGAAGTGAGAATTCCAAGTAAAATTCCTACGGAAGAACAATTGCTTTGGAAGAACAAGTTTGCTTCGGAAGAACAAGATTCCTATGGAAGAAAAATCAACTACGGAAGAAAAAATTCCCGCGGAGTCCAAACACTTGTATTCAAACAATACAAGTTTTACAAGTTGACAAGTCAGTTATGCGAATCACAAGAAATCCAGAGATTCCTTAACAGAGAAACAATTCAAATCCAAGAGATCTGGTGGTTTCCTTAACAGAAACATCATTGTCTATATATATGTATTCTAAGTTTCGAATCAAAAGACAGCGACAGCAATACGACGATTCCACAATAGAAAAACATCACATCAAATCACACAACCAAACCTAGCAGCCGTCACATCATTCAACACAAAAATTTAGTATCATTAAGTCATTAGTTATTTGTAATCATTAACATGTTTTAATGAAATACATTTGATTTAAATAGACCATTAGTGGTGTTTCACCAATCATGTTCTTGAATATTTGCTGATATTGAAAAAACTTAATACGAACAATTAAACCATGCCAACGTTGATTCTGCAAATGTTTACTTGACATCAACCAACATTGATAATTCCTGATTGCGATCCTTGGATTCACAAAGCAGGTAAAGGAGTTTCAAGATGAGGCATTGAAAGAAGATTATCTTAACTCTTAAAGAATGAGAGGCCTGGTCGCGGAGTTGGGTGAAACACACTCGGTGTTAGGATTCGATTCGGGCAGATGTGGATTCCTCATCTTGGGGATCTACGTGTGAAGATTATGGATGAAGCTCTAAAACTCGGTACTCTATTCATCCCAGTGCTATGAAGATGTACCAAGACATGAAGAAAGACTATTGGTGGCCGGGTATGAAACACGACGTGGTGGAGTATGTGAGAAATGCCTTACTTGTTTACAAGTGAAGGCCGGGCACCAAAATCCGTATGGGAATATCCAACATTTATATATACCAGAGTGGAAGTGGAAGCGTATCACCATGGACTTTATTACAAAGCTACTGCATACCGCGCATGGGTATGATGCTATATGGGTGATAGTTGATCGTCTAATGAAGAGTGCTCACTTCCTACCGATTCACGAGACATATTCATCTGAGAGGTTGGCAGATCTATTCATCAAAGAGATTGTAACTCGTCATGGTCTGCCGGTGTCTATTGTGTCTCACCGTGACACCCGGTTTACATCTAAATTTTGGAAGAAATTCCATGATGCTATGGGGACGAGGTTACAAATTAGCACGACTTATTATCCCCAGGTAGATGGTAAGTCAGAAAGGACCTTTAGACGTTAGAAGATATGCTTCGGGCATGCGTCATTGATTTTGGAGGAAGTTAGGATGACCACATACCATTAGCTGAGTTCTCATATAACAATAGTTATCATGCCAGCATTGGTATGCCCCCTTATGAGATGCTATATGGTAGGAGATGCAGGACACCCGTGTGTTGAGGTGATATCGGCCATAAAGAGTTAGGGAGCATGGAGGTGGTCGAGGCTACGAAAAAGAAGCTGGAAGGATCAGGCCTTTATGAAGGCAGCTAAAGATAGGCAAAAGTCGTATGCTGATATATGTAGACCGATTAAGTTCTAGGTGGGTGATAGAGTCATGTTGAAAGTCTTACCTGGAAGGGTATCATTCGGTTTAGGAAGCGGGGCAAGTTGAGCCCAAGATAAATAGGGCCTTTCTGAATCATTGCTCGAGTAGGAGAGGTGGCCTATAGACTAGAGTTACCAGATGAGTTAAGTGGAATTCACCCGACATTCCATGTATCTCATCTGAGAAATTGTTTAGCAGACGAGGATATGATTGTACCACTAGAGGATATCGAGGTAGATGAACGGCTCCATATGTGGAGCAACCAGTGGTGATCATGATCGTTAAGAGATGAGCTTAAGGAATAAAGTGGTTCCTCTTGTGCGTGTACAGTGGAAGCACAGGAAGGGATCTGAGTCTGCGTGGGAGACTGAAGAAGAGATGAGATAGCATTACCCATGATTGTTTGAGGAATAACAGGTTTTGGGGACGAAACCTATATAAGGGGGGCAGACTTGTAACACCCGGTTACTTCTTTTAAAGCTAGTAAAGAAGAATAAAGTGAAGAAAAAGAAAGAAAAGATATTTTACTCAAGTTGAAGGGTAAAATGTGTAAAAAGGACAAAAGTTGGAAAAGTTGGTGAGTAACAGGTGATGGCCGCCCATCACCCCCTACACACCTTGTATCTTTCGGATTTTAAGGAAATGAAGAAAGAGAAGTAGAAAATTTTGGTTCTTTGAAGAACAAGAAGGAAAAGTTTGAATTCAAGGTAAGAATTCATGGTTTTTGAGTGTTTTTAACTGGTTTTATCCTCGGGTGTATGCTTATACGTGTTATATGTTGTTTGGGTGTGTGTCTGGTGGATTTTAGGTGTTTGAACTCGATTTGCAAACGGGTTTGAAGAAGTCTTACCCAAAGAGCTACAAAGGTGAGTTCTAGAACCCCCTTTTTACTTGTTTTAAACTGCTTTGGGGCTGGAAATGCATGTATGAATGTTTTTATAAAGTTTGGTTTCATACCCGTATGTGTTTATGTGTGTATATTGTGGGTGGGGTTTGATTTTGGGCTACGTATGTGTTTGATGTTCTATGGTTGTGTTCCTAAGGCTTAGAATATATTATTTAAGCTTAGAACATGATAAGTGATGTTTGGGGACTGATTTATGATGTTAAGTGCGACTTAGGTTGCTCATGCGTCTAAACAGTAGCTCATGCATCCAACCATAAATAACTGCCTAAGTGTTCCCATGCGCCCAAATAGTACTCATGCGCCTAGAAATAGGCTGAAATTGACTAAGTGTTCATACGCCCAGATAGCTCATGTGCCTGCATAGTGCTCATGCGCCTAGAATTGCCCAGAATAGACTAAGTGTTGCTCATGCATCCTAATAGTGCTGATGCACCCCAATAGTGCTGATGCGCCTAAAAGTTTCCCATACGCCTAAGTGTTTCTCATATGTCTGAAAGGCCATGCGCCTGCATAGTGCTCATGCGCCTGCATAGTTCATGTGCCTAAAGACTTAGAATTATTTTCTGATTTTGGGAAAATTGTAAAATTAGGATTTGACTTGGGATGTTCCCGGGGGTAAAGTATGTTGACTTTTTGAAGTCAAGGATGATGTGATGGGTGATGATGATGTATGTTTGATGCTTATGCATGATGGTATGTTATGTATGTATGATGTACCTTGTATGGTGATGTTGTATGATCATGTTGATATTTCGTATTATGTTGATTATTTTCCCATGGCTTTACGTTGAACGTAATGAATGAAATGAAAAGTATTATGTAATGTAAAGTGGAAGATAATGAAAAGAGGAACGTAATGAAAGAATGCCTGCATTAATGAACGAATGAAAGTAACAAAGGCTTGCAAGCAAATGTATGGAGGTTCACACCCAATGAAGGGTGTTAGCTCAACTGTGTACGGGTTAGCTACCCTGGAAGGATGCACACTGGGTTCCAATCCTTGTGATTGACCATATGTATGGGATCCTTGCCGCTTGCCCTAGGTACTGCAGTCAGCTTCGTGCATAATGTTTGAGGTCTATAAAAGACCTCAGGCCCAGTAACCAGCTTCGTGCACAATGTTCGGGGTATAGTATTTGGCATTGATCCGGAATAAAAGAGAAAAGATAAGTGATGAACGTACTTGCCCTAGGTACTAGAGTCAGCTTCGTGCATAATGTTCGAGGTCTATGAAAGACTCAGGCCTAGTAACCAGCTTCGTGCACAATGTTCGGGTATTGTACATGTTATCGAATGTAATGAAGTACGAACGAAAGTAAGAAAGTATGAATGAAAGAAAGTTAAGGAACGAATGATGTAGACAATAATGTTATTATCTATGTGTACTATAAGGCCCCGTTCCCGGGCACCTCACAGTTGGTCATTCATTGCACAAAAACATTTTAAAACGTACATTTATTTTGCAGCAGAATTAATAAACTTTCATTAATAACTAAAAACATGTCATTTCATTCATTTACAAAAATTTTTTTCATCTCAAAATACAAAGACATGTCAAAATACGGGTGCCAGCCTCAAAATGCTCCCAATAGCTTATCCATCCATGCCTGCAGCTCCTCAGCATCAACAAATACCTTCCAACTATCATGCATACAAAAGTCAGCGACGCTAAGTGAGTTCTAGTTTTATAATAAAACATACTTTTCTTTCGTTAAAACCGTTCTTTAAATTTATTTCAAAATCATACAATACATTACAATCGTTCGTGATCATACATCATACGTACATACAGATAATATCGTTATTATCTTTGTCATTACGTTCATTAACTTCATTCATTCAACGTATTTCATTATCTTTCCCTTCTCTCTCTAGATCCGGTCAGACTTTACCCTCTTCGTGGCACTCAGCCATGATTACTGAGGTCGAATGACACGAGTCTATATCATACATTACTATGATTTCATTAACGTTCATTTCATACGTTCGTTCTTTCATACATTATCTTTCGTTCATTACTCTTCATTACTCGAATCTTGTCTCATGCAATATCCCCGACTCATGCTCGAAAGCTAATGCTGTGCTGGGGTCTGTACACAAATCCCCGACTCATGTCCAAAGATTGACATAGCACCGGGATACGCGATAAAGATCCCATACGAGTCAATCATAGGGATTGAACTCTATCCGAGTCTATTGCAACACAAAGTCGCTCACCTCATTATCTCGTCTCATAGACAAAGACCTTTGTTGAGTCTGTTATGACACAGAGTCGCTCACTTCATAGGCAATCTCAACGATTGCACGCTATCCGAGTCTGTTGCAACCATAGGGTTGCTCACCTCATATATGCTTAGCTTTATGCTACACCCCAGAAGTTATGCGTAACTCGGGTAACCATCATATATTTCACCCCCAACATTATGGGTAACTACACCCCCATCGAAATGGGTAACCACACCCCCATCGAAATGGGTAACTATACCGAATGTCAGCCCCAAGACTGGAACCCTTGCATGCACACTTTAGGATTAGCTGAACCTCACGCGGTTGAGCTTAAGGCATTTAGAGCCGTGCACTTCACTATACTTCGCTTGCAAGCCTCTCATATTCTCGTTCATTCATTAATGCATGCATTCATTCATTACGTTCCTCTTTTCATTATCTTCCGCTTTACGTTACATAATACTTCATTACATTCATTAACTTTCAACACAAGGCCAAGGGAAGACATACATACATAATAAGGAACATACACATAACCATAAACATACACATCCCCATACAAGCAACATCACACATACATAACACATATTATACATAAGCCAACACATCATAACCAGGCCTATCTGCCCATATTACCCATTAAAACCTCTTAGAAAACCTTAAGTCCAAATTGGGCGCATGGGACCTTCCAAGCGCATGAGCATAAAAATTCTAAGCGTAAACTAGTCTGGGTGCATGGGCACTATTTGGGCGCATCTGCCCTATTCAGGTGCTTTGACACTATGCAAGCGCATGGTACCTGTTCAGGTGCATCACCAACACTTAGCCGTTTTGGCACGTGGGCACACAGGCACTATTTAGGCGCATGGCCAACACTTGGGCGCATGGCCAACACTTAGGCGCATGGCCAACACTTAGGCACATGGCCAACACTTAGGTGCATGGCCGACACTTAGGTGCATGGCCAACACTTAGGCGCATGGCCAATACTTAGGCGCATGGGCCACTATTTAGGCACATGGCCAACAGTTAGGCTTCTGGCCACTCATGCTCGGCGCATGGGCCACTGTTTGGGTGCATGAGCCACCTCTGGGTGCATGGACCACTATTCATGTTCATCAAAACATTCTGAAATATTTTCTATGCTACCAACATCACCCAATTATTATTCTAACACTACCCAAGCATAGATCTAAAATACCAGGGGTACCTAAACATGCTAATAATCTACACTAGCCATAATCAACTCTTAAACGTGCATACATACATCATTTTCAACATAAGGCTGTAGACCCACGGTTACTTTCAAAATGTTTACTTAGTATGCATAATAGCCCCAAAAGCGTTGAAAATCAGTAAAGAGGGGTTCTAGAAACTCACCTTGAGCAGCCTTTAAGCAACACCCTTCAAGTTCGAGACCCACCTTCGATTCAGCTCTTGAATCCTGAAAACAAACACTAAACACCAAGAACTTCGGTCAAGAACTCGAAACCTAGCTGAAACCAAGCTCATATAAGAGAAGACTTACCTTTGCAGCTGCTTTTTCCTCTTTCTCTCTCTAGAACCGAGGCTCTCTCTCTTCTTTCTTCCTTTCAGCCGAATGGGGAAGATGAAGAAGAAATGGTTGACCATGTCCCTCTCTAGAACTGAGGCTCTCTCTCTTCTTTCTTCCTATCTTGAACAGTCTAGCAGGAACAAGCGCTCTCTCTCTCAATTCTATCGCGCAATCCTCTAGGGCATTAGGTAACCTGGTGGACTTCCTAATAGCAATGCTTACATCGAAGGGTTCATCGATCTTCCTACTCCTAACGGGCAACATCACAGAAGATAGCAGCAACAAAACTACTACTAGCACCACATTTAAAGTATAGATGCATGAATCTAAATTACTAAAAATGTACCTGATGTTACCTCGGAGTCTGATCTAGCCTCCTCCCGGTCATAGCAAAGACTCTAGCCTTCACCCTCTGTTCCCCTTCCTCGTACTGGAGCTTCCTGCTCGTGACTTCTAACAGTCTCTCCTCATGTGACCTTCCTCACCACAAGAATAGCACCTCCCCATACCGTAGTTCTTCGCTACATGTCCGGTCCTTCCACAATGGAAACAGACATTGCTCCCCAATCTACATTCCCCGGGTGCCTGTGTCCACACTTGTCACACCTTTTTGACCCCGCATCAGTTATGACCACCCGCTGATCATCCACTCATGCACCTTTGTCATCGGAGCGGCTTCGTTACTTCCCAATCGCTTCCCGTTCCAATCCTGATCACCCTTTCCTTTCTTGCTACCTTCAGTCACTATCACAGATCTTTCATCATACAATCTCCCCGCCAAATCAACCATCAACCTAAACATGCTCGGTCGAGCCGCGATCATGTGCCTACGGATGTCTGTCGGCAAGCCCTGAATATACCTCTTTATCTTTCACGAAAGAGGTGTCACCTGATCCGGCACCAGCCGTGCCATCTCATTGAATTTAGTGGTATATTGCTGATGTGTCATCATTCCCGCCTCCAGCTGCAGGAACTCTCTCTCAACTTTATCTATCTCATGGTGAGGACATAACTCCTAAACCACCAGCCTTTTCAACTCTGACCATCTCATCCTTCCGATAGCCCTGCTTCCCTCAACCTGGACAATATTATCCCACCAACACAAGGCTGAGTACACAAAAGAGTGAGTGGCAAACTTCACCTTTTGGTCCTCTCGGCACTTGCTGATCTCAAGACAGCCTCCATCTTCCTCACCCATCGGTGAGCAGCAGCAGCAGTGCCATTACCATCAAAGGTAGGGGGCTTGCACCTTTGGAATGCCCCATAATTACAGCCTCGTGCTGTCTCAGGCACATGCTCTTCTTCCTCCTCATCCTCATCAGTGGGGATAACCATCTCGGCCTCTGGTTGTTTTCCCCTTTCCGAGGACCTATTCCTCTCCTTCCTTTCGCCTTCTCTAATAGCTTAATCACTTCGGTCACTAAGACTGTCTGCATGACCTGGTGTACTTCGTCAGCAATCGCCTCCCTAGCTAAGGCATTCAAACTAGCATTATCATTCTCTTCGCTCCGGCCATGAACCTCAGGGTTCTCATGGGTCGTCTCAGGAGCCTTAGCACTACTCCTAGTCACACGTGAATAGCCTCTGCCTCTAGGAGCCTTGGAAGATTTCTGCCCAGCCATCCTCTAGCACACTATAAGATTCAGACACCAACACAGTCATTCAAGGTAATAACTCAGTTTATGTCAAGTATAGTAAGTCCCTAACTACAGTGGCCAGTTGTGATTAGCCACTTACTTTACTCTTCATATCCCAAGCATTTCCTATATTGACTACATCAGTATCTAAATCTACACAAAGGCACACTAGCCACATAACATGTGCACATAATACCGATTAACGTTAACTTACTTTAAACGTTTACATAAAACCTTTACCTGCAGGCATGTAGCTATTAGGACTGGCATCCCTTTCCCTTTTGTCCCATTCTCAGTTTAAAATTAGGTTTTTCAAAATATTTACCCAATTCACTTAAACTTTGGCTCTGATACCAACTTGTAAGGCACTGTTCCCGGGCACCTCACAGTTGGTCATTCATTGCACATAAACATTTTAAAACATACATTTATTTTGCAGTGGAATTTAAAACTTTCATTAATAACTAAAAACATGTCATTTCATTCATTTACAACATTTGTTTTCATCTCAAAATACAAAGACATGTCAAAATACGGATGCCAGCCTCAAAATGCTCCTAATAGCTTATGCATCCATGCCTGCAGCTCCTCAGCATCAACAAATGCCTGCCAACTATCATGCATACAAAAGTCAACGACGCTGAGTGAGTTCTAGTTTCATAATAAAACATACTTTTCTTTCGTTAAAACCATTCTTTAACATTCTTTCAAAATCATACAATACATTACAATGATTCTTGATCATACATCATACGTACATACAGATAATATCATTATTATCTTCGTCATTACATTCATTAACTTGGTTCATTAAACGTATTTCATTATCTTTCCCTTCCCTCTCTAGATCCGGTCAGACTTTACCCTCTTCGTGGCACTCAGCCATGATTATTGAGGTCGGACGACACGGGTCTATATCGTACATTACTATGATAATTCATTAACGTTCATTTCATACGTTCGTTCTTTCATACATTATCTTTCGTTCATTACTCTTCATTACTCGAATCTTGTCTCATGAAATATCCCTGACTCATGCTCGAAAGCTGATGCTGTGCTGGGGCCTATACACAAATCCCCGACTCATGTCCGAAGACTGACAACACCAGGATATGCGATCAAAGATCCCATATGAGTCAATAACAGGGATTGAACTCTATCCGAGTCTTTTGCAACACAAAGTCGCTCACCTCATTATCCCATCTCATAGACAAAGACCTTTGTCGAGTCTATTGTGACACAGAGTCGCTCACCTCATAGGCAATCTCAACGATTGCACGCTATCCGAGTCTGTTGCAACCATAGGGTTGCTCACCTCATATATGCTTAGCTTTATGCTAGACCCCCGAAGTTATGCGTAAATCGGGTAACCATGGCCAACACTTGGGCGCATGGCCAACACTTAGGCGTCTGGCCACTCATGCTGGGTGCATGGGCCACTGTTTGGGTGCATATGCCACCTCTAGGCGCATGGACCACTGTTCATGTTCAACAAAACATTCGGAAATATTTTCTATGCTACCAACATCACCCGATTATCATTCTAACATTACCCAAGCATAGATCTAACATACCAGGGGTACCTAAACATGCAAATCATCTACACTAGCCCATAATCAATTCTTAAATGTGCATACATACATCATTTTCCAACATAAGGCTGTAGACCCACGGTTACTTTCAAAATGTTTACTTAGTATGCATAATAACCCCAAAAGCGTTGAAAATCAGTAAAGAGGGGTTCTAGAAACTCACCTTGAGCAGCCTTTAAGCAACACCCTTCAAGTTCGAGACCCACCTTCGATTCAGCTTCTGAATCCTGAAAACAGACACTAGACACCAAGAACTTCGGTCAAGAACTCAAAACCAAGCTGAAACCGATCTCATATAAGAGAAGACTTACCTTTGCAGCTGCTTCTTCCTCTTTTTCTCTCTAGAACCGGGGCGCTCTCTCTTCTTTCTTCCTTTCAGCCGAATGGAGAAGATGAAGAAGAAATGGGCGACCATGCCCTTTTAAACCTCAAAGTAAAAAGTTTTTATACTTTGTACACTTTATCCCCCTCCACGTGTGTTCATTATCTATTCTTTCTATTTACTTTTCTTTTCCTTTCGTTTAAATAGAAATTCGGGGTGTTACATGTACGTACGATGTGTGATCATGTATGAAAGTATAATATGATTTTAAAGAAAGTAAAGAATAGTTTTAAACGAAAGTAAAGTATGTATGTTTTATTTTAAAACTAGAACTTACTGAGCAACGCTGACTTTTATGTGTTTCCAGTTGGCAGGTAAAGGTTGTTGAGGATGGCACGGGGCAGCTACTTGGCTCTTTTTGGATGGCATCCATTTTTATAATGCTTTTGTGATGTAATGCAACAAGTATTTTGTAATTTGACAATGATGTATTATTTTGCAAAAGCTTTTATAATGAAATGAAATGTCATTTTTAATGTTTCCTTTGCAATGTTATTTAAATTAATGTAAATATATGTTTTATGTGCGATGATCGACCAGCTGTAAGTGTCCGGGAACGGGGTCTTACTCTGCTATAGTTGACGACTCTGCAAACATACATTTCTCATACTCTTCATTTATTTGAGTCACTGTCAGTCAATCCAAATAAACTCTGTTATATTTCTTCCTGATCATATAATTGTCTCTATCTTCAAATTCAATAGGAATATCTCTTGAATCATTTCAATAGGAGAATCAGCAACATCAAATACATCTTCATCTTCTAGCACTTCATCATACCATTCATTAGGAAAATCTGACTCTATATCATCCCGTGCTTCAAATCTTTGTTGCATGTCTATTTCTTCTACATTTTCAACTATGTTAGAAGTCTCTCTAATTTTGGAATGATTTGAAGATGTTTCAACTTCATCAATTTTTCTTTTCCCCTTTTCTGATTCTAGTAAATATGCCAGTTGCAGTTTCTTGAGGTTCTTAAACAGTTTCTTCCTCAACAACTATGAGCTCACTTTCTTTTTCAGGTTCTTTTAAACTTTCTTTTAACTTTTCTATTTCCTTAAACATTTTCTTCACATTTTCTTCAAGTTTAGAAATCATAATATTCTTCAGCTTATCATTAGCTTTTAACATATCATTTTCTTTCTTCAATTTCTCATTTCTTCATTTTGAGATCCAATCTTAGACTTTAACTCTTCAAGTTTATCAGTATCATCATTCAGTTCAATTTGAATACAAAATATGTTGTTTGTTTCATCTATGTTCTTTCACTTTTACAATCACCACTTCTTGATTGGGGATTGCACAGGAGAAATCATTCTCTGTAATTGGCTCAGACCATAAAGTATCAAAATCAAATGCTAATTAAAATCAATAGTGTCAATATCTTCAATTTTCAACTTGATCATCATCTCTTTGATCATTCATTTCTGTATCAACACCATCATCAACATTTCTTTCATCTTCATTACCATCTCTATCATCAGAGATTACTTGTTCAGTATCCATCTCTTGAATAGCTTCTTCATTAGCACCTTCTATTTCACCTCCTTGATCACCACCTTGATTTTCATCATCATCATTGTGATCATCATTATCATCATCATTATTATCTCCTCAACATGATCTTCTTCATCATCATCATCCTCTTCAGATTCTTCAACAACTTCTCCCATAACATCTTCAATAAGATCATTAGGATTCACATGCTCATGTTCTGTCAAATGAAAGTGTTGTTGAGTAATATCAACAATGTCATCGGCTACATTCCTCCAATACTTAAACATAGGTACATTAGCAGCTCCTGTAATCATTGCTAGCCTTTTATACACCACCTTAAACATATGATCAAAATCAAGTCTTTCACCTTGTACTCCATAAGCATGTATGTCTAGATATTCTTATTTATAACTGACTGGAGAAATCTTGGATACATCAAGTACTTATTCTCTTTCCCTTCTCTAAGTTGAATATGAACCCCTTCATAATCCACTTAGCCAGTTAAATCTTCTATTAGTGGCTATGGCTAATATGGAAGATGCTATATCAACTAGAAATGAGTTCCATCCTGCATTTCTTTTTGACATATAGTGTTGAACACACATAGCATAGCAGCTTCCAGTGATTATGAACTCTTGCTCTAAAGAATTTCTTCTCTGGGAAGTGATCTGGGTGACCCATCTGCATAAATATCTCTCTACACTCATTGAAAGTATACTAAGATAAATCTTGATCTTCATTTCCACCCAATCTTAATGCTGCTTTGATAGAATCTTCACATACTTCAATCATTCTATCATTAGTAATGAATCCTCTTCAACTTTCTTTATTTCATCCAATTCAAGCTTCTGCAGTTCTCCAGAACTTCATGATCAGTCTCTCATATATAGCTGGTCTGGCACATAGTATAGACATATTTAATTCTTAGAAGAAATCTGATCATCTCTACATATCCATCAGCTTCTCTAACATCTTCATTAAGAAAAGCAGCAACATTATGCTTAGGCTCAAACTTTAAAATATTCATCTGTCAATCAAAACGAACCATGAATTAGTATGAAAGATTATACATAACTAAGTTTTATCAAACTTGTAAAAATGTATAATTCCTTCAATAGATTTTATGTTCACTTAATAAATTTTATATTTTAAAATTTGATCATTGATTAAAATTCAAAGATTTGAACTTACTGTTTTGTTGAATTAATCAAATTTTAAAATATAGAATCAATTAAATAATTTGTTTCTAGGTGATTTTAATATACAAGTTGAGTTTTAATGAAAAGTAGATAACTTTTGTTTGAAATTTCAATTGGCGATTCATTTCATGCATATTATTTTATTATTATATTTACTCTAATGACAAATGAATCATCAAAAATTTTTAAAATGAAAATTTGATTTTTATGATGTTAATCTGTTCGCAATCCATTCTTATCAATAATTTCAGGTTTCAATGTTAACAAATAATCACAATGAATCAATAATTTCAGATTTATACAAGTTTTTAGGGTTCGAACACCCAAATAGGGTTCGAACACCCAAATAGGGTTCAAACGCCCGATTGATTTTGATGATAATGAACACTGATTTGATGATATAATCACAATGTGTTGATCGCATTCACTGATATTACCTTATAGAATTGATCAATCTTAGAACAAACAAGTAATTTGAGAGTATTTGAGTGAGTCGGAACTTAGTGTATGAGCAGAGTGAAAATGAGTGAAATGTTCGAATAATATAAAATCTGTGCAAGTGTTGGATTTATATAAGTGTAAAAAACCCTTAGACGCATTACAATTGTTTAGGTGCATGACCATCATTTGGATGCATGAGGTCTAGGTGCATTGGCACTTTCAGGCGTATTAACCCTGTTTAGGTGTATGAACATTAGATGCATGAGTTACACTTTGTCAGATTTTGTTTTGAGTATCTAAGTGCATTTGCACTGTTCAGGCGCATGAACACTGTTCATGCGCATGATCAGCTATGAAATGCCTAACACTTTCTTTTTTAATATGAGCGTCTAGTACTGTTTAGGCGCATGGGCATATGCAAAACACCCAAACTTAACCAAATTTGCAGACTTATGACCACTGTTTAGGCGCATGAGTTTTATTCAAACGTCCAACACTTATCATAACACTGAAAATCCATCATGCCTTTAAACCTACACTTATGAACACTGTTTAGGCACATGAGACATCCATACGTCCAACACTTTACCAAATTTCACAAAATTCATTCAAATCAAAATTTTTGACTAATTCTACTATACTTCATACAATTTTTCAAACTTTGATCAAACTTTGAGAAATGACTATGACTTTGACTATTTGACCAAAACTTTGACTTTTTGACTATTTTATTTTTAGTTCATTTCCCGTTATTTTAGTCTAAAAATTTCATAAAATTACAAACATTCTCAAATCTTTGCAAGAAGCTTTTCCACATTTTAGACATTTTCAAATCTTTTAGGTTCATTTTTAAACATCTCAAACACACACTTGCTTTGAATAGTTTTGCATCATCCTTTTTCATCCAAACATTTATTTTGACAATATCTTTTTCATCTTTACTCCCCCTAAACTTTTAAGTTTCCAAACTTAGAAGTTTATAAAAATTGAGAGTTGAAGTAAAACCATTCATTATTAACATGTCTGCAGATAAAAACTCATGCAAAAATCAAAATAAAGCAGAATAAAATCTACACATGAATCATATGCCTGCAGTGAGATCATATAAGTCAATAATCAGCACATTTAAACAAAAAAATTGTGAATAGTCATCGACAGTGATTAAATCCTGATAAAATGTGTTCCAAGTCAGTGTTACCACAACAAAAGAGACACGAGATCTAAGGACTGACAATAACTGCTTTGGCAGAAGAAATAGTACACTTACTTTTTCAATTCTTGGATTTATTAAGATTGGATTAGATATGACATTATGTAATCCACACTTAGACTTAGAGAGTTCAACCTCATCAAGGTATGCAAGCAAGCACTTTTACTCAATTTAAAAACCTGTCATATATGTATAACCAGATCTCATGTTTAGGTCAATGAGAGAATCATCATGGTTAAACCAGTTGATAATCTCTAAGAAAACCACCATGAAAAAGCAATTAGGTAATCCCCGAATCCTTTTCATAAAGAAATTGATAGAGATGATTCATAAGAATCATAGGGCATCCATTTTGGACTTTAGAAAGGATTGTGCACATTGGCACCTTTTGCATCAGGTGAGAATATCCAGGTCTGTAACGACTTACAACAGATGATACCTCGTCACTTCAGGTCTATGATGACTCATAACATAGAAATGAACAAATGCAGTAAACAGATCTCATGGTTTACATATATTATTACAAGGTGTGAGATTGTGACTTTACATGCAATCAATTAGAAAAGTCAATACAACTCATTAGAACTAAGATGGACACACACAAATGCATAGATCATTAGTTTAATCATAAGAATCTATTTTTTCAGTATAATTACATGATCTTGCCAGCAAATCATAGCTGATCACGTCAAACTTTATTAGTGAGTGAAGATTGCAACTGATTAAATGATATACTATCATTTCTCATAATTAAAACAACCAAACTATATTTTTTTTATTTTCATTTTTAATTTTTTCTTCTGTTTTTGCAATTTTCTAATGTTGTATTTCTTTTTCATTTAACATACACACAATAAAAAGTTAGGCAGTTAACTTTGATGGTATAACCTTTGATTTGTTTATGAAATTGACGGTTGGTTATTATCATTTTAGAAAAAGATGAATCAATTTTCAACATGACTAATAAGACCAATTGACTCAACTAGATACTCAAACAACCTGGTAAAAAGCTTGGTAAACAGGTCAACCAATTGTTTTTTTGTTGATTTCTGAATCAAAATGATTAAACCTTTTTTAGAGTTGTCTCTGAGAAAATGATATTGAATCTCGATATATTTGTTTTAGAATGTTGGACAGGATTAGCTATAAATAACATAGCAGCATTATTATCAATGTAAATTGGAGTTTTAAGAAAATTGAACTTGTAATCCAGTAGTTGATTTGCAACTAGAGCAATGTACTTAGCTTCAACAATTGAGACTGAGACGTTTGTCTGTTTCTTACATTGCCATGAGACTAATCGAGGACCTAAATAGTGACAACCACTCATGGTAGATTTTCATTATAAGTATATCCATGTAACTCAAAGTTTCCTTCATAAGGATACAATAACCTTAGAGCTAGTTTTCGTTTGAGATACCTGAATATGCGTTTGACAGCGATAAGGTGAGATTCCTTCGGGTCTAATTGATACCTAGCACGGACACAAACAACATACATTATGTCAGGTCTAGATGCAGTTAAATACATCAAAGATCCAATCATAGACCTGTATAATGTTGGTCTATTGATTTTCGTTTTGGATCAGGATCAATCTTGGTGTTTATGTCAGTTGGAGTTCTGATGGATTGAAAATCTTACAGCTTAATTTCTTCAATAGTTTATCAACAAACTTTGCTTGATTTATAAAGATGCCATCTACAGATTGTGTAACTTGCAATCCAAGAAAGAAATTGATTTCTCCCATAGAACTCATCTGGAAATGAGATTTCATGATTTCTTCAAATTTTGAACAAAGTTTCTGACTGGTTGATCCAAAGATGATATCATCCATATACACTTGTACACAAAGAAGATCAGATGCATCCCTCTTGATGAATAAAGTAGGATCAATCTGCCCACGTGTATGTCCATGTTGGATCAAGTGTTGGGGCAATGTTTCATACTACATTCTTGGGGCTTGATGTAGACCATAGAGCTTTGTTGAGCTTGTACATTTGATACACTTTGAATGTCATATAAGAAAACATATGCCTGAAAGACCCGAATTTCTTCTAGTCTTGCAACCGGAGAAACAACTTCATCATAATCTATTCCTTCCTCCTGAGTGTATCCTTGAGCTACTAATCGAGCTTTATTTTGAATGATTATTCCTCTGTCATCTGATTTGTTTCTGAATAAACATTTTGTGCCAATGGCATTCTCTCCTTTAGGTAAATCCACCAGATTCCACACTTCTGGTTTTTTGATTTGTAATAATTCCTCTTGCATAGCTTCAATCCAACTGTTGTCCTTCAAAGCTTAAGTAATGTTTTTAGGGACCATTTGAGAAAAAAAACATGAGTACAAGCAAAGATTTGCTCGTTCAGAGTGACGTCGCGTTGTTCTTTCATTCAAAGGACCAATGATCTGAGAGATGGAATGTCTCTTGCCAATATGAGTAGTTGGATTCTTTTCTTGTTGAACAATCACATCCAGATTAGATTGGTTCAGGTTGGAGAGCTGGTGCAATAAAGTTGAGGAATGTGGAATAAAATTTGGAACTTGAGTTGGAGAATTGAAAAAGTAATCAACTTATCATTCACATCTGTATCTCTGGATACAAATGAAGTTCCAGACTCAGGATTGTAAATTTCTGGTCCATCGTTAGGACTAGGTGAGAAACATCAGAATCTTCAGGAACTTGTTGATGCTTAAAATTTTGTTGCATAAAATTCTCTGTAGAGAATAGACAGTCTCTTGCAAAAGAGAAAAATTAATAATCTGGGCTTGAATTATCCATATAATCTAAATCAGAATCTTCACTGAAGGTTCCAAGATCTCCTGCTTGTTTCCTGTTGGCACATGAAGATTCAAACATATTAGAATTAAATGAGTTTGTTAATGAATCTAAATCAAATAACCACTTTGGATCATTTACAACCGATGGAAAAGTGTTTTCAAGGAAATTAACATTGAATGTTTCAATGATAACATTCTTCTTAGAGTTATACACTCTATACGCTTTCGAAGCGGACGAATATCTAAGAAAGAATCCATCATCAGACTTTGAATCAAATTTGCCAAGATGGTCATTTGAATTTAAAGTCAATATAGGACATCCAAAAGATTTAAGAAAATCAATATGGGTTTCCTGCCAAACATTAACTCATAAGGAGTTTTCTGTTTGTCCTTAACCAATAGAGTACGATTTTAAATAAAACATGCAGTTGATATTGCTTCATCCAGAATGTGATAGGAATAACTGCATCAGCTAACATAGCTCGAGCAGCTTCAATCAAAGTTCTATTCTTCCTTTCTGCAACTCTGTTTGGTTGTGGAGTTCAAGGAGCACTGAACTCATGAGCTATTCCTTTGTCTGCACAAAACTGTCAATATTAGCATTTTTAAATTCGGTTCCATTATCACTAATAATTATTTTAACTTTTTGATCTAATTGATTCCACTTTAATGATAATCTCTTTTAAAAGATCAGTTCTTTCTAATTTTGCATGAAGAAAGAAAACCCAAGAAAATCATGTATAATTATCAATGATGACTAAACAATGATGACTAAACATGTGTAACATTTGTAAAGGTTTTGAGTTTGAGTTTATTTTTTTGGTCTTAGAAGACACTCAATGTTGTTTTCCTTTCAAACATGCTTTGCAGAGGTCAGATGTTACGAATTTCTTCAAAGGAATTCTAATAACATGGTTTCCTACTGCAAGCTTGTTCATGTTCTTGTAGTTTGAATGACTAAGATGTCTATGCCAAAGCTGGCTTTCATCATTAGATGCACGAGCAAGGAGACAGGTTGTTTTTATAGACGGATTAACTTGAGACATGTCTAGTTTGTAGACATCTCTATCATGAACAACTTTGACAACAACCCACTCTTTGCTGATCTAAAACCCTGACTTTAAGATATAACAAAAAGAATCATCAAATAAAGTAGAGTACAATTTATCTCATATTTGTGAAACACTCAAAAGATTGAAACTCAATTGTTCACAAAAGTTGACTTTGTCAAACTTATTATTCCATTAGATACTGCTCCTTCACCGGTTATCTTTCCTCCAGAATCTCCACCAAACGCCACATAAGTACTATCTTTTAGCTTAAAATCTTGAAGCAAGGCTTGATTGCCTGTCATGTGCCAGCTACACCCACTGTCAACATACCATGTGTTTACTGGTCTCTGCGGGTGTACCTACATTGAAAGATATTTAAGATGAGTTAGTAACCAAAGCAAAAATGGTCTTGGGCTTTCCAAATTTATCTATGATGGTAAGCTGTCTGAAATGGATTTTGTTTATATTAGGTTTTTGTTGAGATTTATGATTTTCAACTCCTATTTTGACAACATTTTGATTATTTTCTTTGTTTTGTTTTCAAACATTAAATCTGTTTTCAAGATCATTATCAAGAAATTTGAAACATTGTTTGAAACATCATACAAGTTTTACTTATTGTATGTTTTATTTTTGATTCTCGCTGAACGTGGAACGTATTGTCCTTGATTATACCATGGTGATCTGAAATTATACTGATTATCATAATCTGAATTGATTCTTCTGTATGATTTCAAACCCAGAGAAGGTGTTTTTGATATGTTTTTAAATCCATTATAATGATTTCTTTGAAACTTTGGATTAGCATATCCTTGGTTATCAAAATCCTTTCTAGATGAGTTCTTTCTAAAGTAACAATCCTCTGTATTATGATTTCTTTCATCACACAATGCATAATATTTGTTAAAATAGCAATCAACTGTGTTGTGATTTGTCATATCACATATGTGACAGTATTTGTTTAAATAACACTCAGATATGTTATGGTTGTACATGTCACATATATCATAGTATTTTTGTGGCTTTTGAAACAACATTTTCTGAACCATAGATGTAGAGGCCATATTAGATCCTAGTTAGATTTAGGAGTAGACCGGTAAGCTTGTTTTTGTTGTGTGAGTTTGGTCTTTTGAATTTTTGGATTTTGCTTTTGAACACTCATAATTCTTTAACACCTTAGATACAAATCTATGTTGAACAGCAAAAGACTTAGGACCTGAACCTATTTTCAGATCAGAGTTAGATTTGTTCTTTGGTTTGGATTGTTTCAGATATTGTGTTCATGTCAAAAGTTCCTGCTGACACAAACTTCACAGGTTTAATTTTACTTGAGTTGTTGTTTTGTCAGGCTGTTTAGCTTTTGAAGTTGTTTCTTCTTCTTTGATTTCTTGGTGACTTCTAGTTTTTTGTGGCTTAATTGAATCTTGAGAGATTATTTTTCACACTCTTTGTTTTGAGTTAATTCATTTGAGCTTCAATCTCATAAAATAGAATGTCTGATTTCTCTTCTTGACATTTTCTTTCATTTCGAGATTCATTCATTAGATTTGTCAATCTCTTGGTCATCTGACATCTCTATGACATATTCACTTTTGGAAACAATTAGCTTTTATTCTTCAAACGAGGTTCATAAGTTTTACTGTGATTTGGATGTCCGTCTTAATCTTTATGAATCTTTCTCCTGGTAATTGATGTTTATTTTTTTCAAACTCACTTTCAACAGTTTCTTGATCAAGCTTTTTATTCTGTTGAAATTCGTTTAGTTTAGCTTAATTTTTGGTGAAGGTTATGAGTATTGAAATTCCTGGTAAAGTATTTAGAGATGATTCAGCATAGGTTCATGTGTAAAACCTAACTATGTTATATTATCTTTCTTCTTTGCTAGTTGCTCAAATATGATCTTTGAGATTTTTACTTTAGCCAATCAATTGAGTTGCAAAATGTGCCAGATTTTCTTGTTCAAGTGTTTTTGTCAGTTCTTCAGTGTGTCTTAAACTAAATTCAAGTTCTTTAGAGTTTTGTTCTAACTTGCTTGAAGTGACATGATTTTTACATCAGCAATTTTATGAGTCATCTTTAAGTTTCTTGTGCATTGATTCTTCTGCTTCAATTTGTCACAGATTTTGGACATGAGTAATTCTTAAGGTTCAAACCCGGTCAAAAAACATGCTGTATGGCAAAAATTTTCTCTTACTTAGTTGGAAATTTCAGGATATGAACTGAAGACTCAGGGGTTCAGATGTAGAGTTTACAAACTTTGGTTTGTTTAGACTTGCCATTAGAGCAATTTTTTGTATCCTCATTTGGAGCACAGTTATCACTCCAGTCAGAGTCTGTATAGTTATTGATTCATCTAATTTAAAGCATGTTTTAAACCATTCTTCATTCATTTAGAGATTACTGCTAAACCTACAAGTTCAAGCTCAGCTATACAGTTGTTTCACATAAGCACTCCAGTCATAACCATCTTTTATGCTTACAACAGGTGTATTGATCTCAGTGTCTTTTGATATCTTTTAATTCAGGCATAGACCAAACTTTGGATGCTTTTTGAAAAGTCTTTTGTTCAATGTTGATGCCTCTGATTATTGGAAATACTTTACCATTTCCACTTTGAGTTCTTGGAGTTGTTGGACCAAAAGAACCAATGAGCCAAGATCAGAAAATCTCTAAGTCCCACACGGTATCACAACAACTGCTGAAAGCCTCATCAGTAGTTTGACAAGTGCTGAAGACTTCAACAGCTGAAGATCAAGTGCTGAAGACCTTAACAGCTGAAGAACCAAAGTGCTGAAGTACAACAGCTGAAGAACACAAGTGCTGAAGCTGAAAGACCAAAGTACTGAAGTACAACAGCTGAAGAGTTCACAAGTGCTGAAGATCAACAACTGATGTACAAAGTCTGAAGACAAAGACTGAAGACATCAGATGATGATACTGAAGTCATCAGCTGATGAAACGCCTGAAGGTCAAAGTCTGAAGACAAGTACTGAAGCCTCAGTAGTTTGTCACAACTGCTGAAGAGTACTTCTTCAGTAGTTGTGATATCAGTAGTTTTATGTTTTATGTTTCAGTAGTTTTGTAAAACGACTGAAGAGCTTGTTCTTCAGTCGTTGTAGTTTCAGTAGTTTTATTTTGTACTTAACTTGCTGATATGTTCTCAGTAGTTGTGAACATTTCAGTAGTTTGTTAAGATTTAGTTATTTCTGTATTGGATCTGCCAGTTGTCACTTTCCGTGATAACAGCAGTGACTGTTGCACTCTATATAAGGAGTGACAACCATTGTAATCATGAGCGATATGAGCAATTGAATGGAATGTTTGATTGATTTGATTAGAAATATTCTCCATCTATAAACATTCCTAGAAATCAGAAATTCATATTCTCTCCCTATAACCGTATGCGATCTTAACGCTTACATATTGTTTGCTTGCTACAATTTGTCTAATTCGTTGTGTATTCCGCTGCTTTACATTCTGATAAACATCAAACTTGTGATCACTGATCCTGTCAAATGGTATCAGAGCAGGTTAATCATTGATCGATCTAATAATTGATCATTGAAACTGCTATTCAAGATCCAAGTTTGATTGAATTAGCTTTTGTTTTTGCAAGAAACGGTTATAGAGATTGAATTTTCTGTATTTCTGCTCATTCATCCTGAGATCTTATTCTTGGTTCTCATTGAGTTTGTTGTGGTTTGTCTAAAACTTTTTAAAACTTGAACTAAACTGTTTTTGAACTGAAAATGACCACCCCTCCAATGATCCTCACAATACTGGTTCCTCAACCAAGCCTCCTATGCTGGTTAGGAATGAGTATAACATATGGCAAAGACGTATGCTCCATCACCTGTCTGTTAACAGCGCAGGGTGTTGGACATCAGTGGTACATGGTCCACACAAGCCTATGGTGAATAACCCGGAAACCAATCAAATGGTTCCGAAGAGGAGGGAGCAATACTCAGATGAGGATAAAAAGTTGCTTGAGATTGATGCAAAAGCCCATGGAATTCTGGCCATGGCTTTGCCCAATGAAATCTATTCTGGGCTAATGCATCATGAAACTGCCCATGACCTCTGGATTGCTTTGAAAGAACAATTTGGAGGAACAGATGAGGTCTTGGCAAATAATAGAGAAATTCTTGCCCAACAATATGAGACATTCTCTCATAGAAAGGGTGAGACACTGACTCAACAATATGAGCGGTTTTCTTGTTTGATCTCTGAACTAAAAATGGTCAAACTTGAATACACCAATATTCAGATGAATAACAGATTTCTCAGATCACTGCCTGAGAGATGGGACACATATACTATTGTCCTACGCTCCAGTGCAAGTTTGGACAAACTATCTCTCACCCAACTCCATGGGAAATTGCTCACTTTTGAGAGAGAGATAGAACAGAAGAGAAAGCTGTCTTCATCTGGAAAGCTCACTGAAGACTTTATTCAAGGCAACACTGCCTTGGTGGGTCATGAGTCAGAATATGCTGCATCTGAATGCCAGTATGATGAGCATATTAATTTCTCTTCGAGCACTTCTAATTCTGCATTTGTAAGTGTTGATGGTCAGTTTACTGGAGGTAATAATGACAATTATGTTTCATTATGGATGATCTCAAGGGGATTGCTGATGATGACTTAGAAGAGATGGATATTTTGAGCCAAATGGCCTTGATAAATATCAGATCTCAGAAGTTCTACAAAAGAACTGGAAGAAAATTCCCAGGACTCTCTGGCAAAACCAAAGTTGGTTTTGACAAGAGCAAGTTGAGGTGTCACAAATGCCAACGGCTTGGACACTTTGCAAGAGAGTGTAGATCAACTGGATCAAACTCTACTGCACCCTTTGTGACTTTTCCTGGCAACAGTCAACAAAACAGAGGGCACATCCTGTCACATCTAGTCATCATCCTCAACAACAATCTCCGGCATATTTTGTTCCTCAGGGTCAAATGCCTTATCAGTACCCTTGTTATTACATGCCACAGTCAAGTCAAGTTCAAGTTCCTATGACACCACAACCTCATGCATTACCAGAACCTCAGCCTTCCCTATCTCATCAACAACCTTCATCTCAACAACACAGCTTCTTCACCCCAGGAGTTGTTGACTGGAGCAGTTTACCAGATGACTTGTCTGGTCATGATCAACTGTTCTCAGGTGCTGGTCAACATGGTGGTGACAGTCCCTTTGGGAATCTAGCTCTTATGGCTTTGGAGTCTGCTGATACTTCATCTTCCAATGCCTCTACACCTCAGGTATCACAGGTATCCTCTGAGGCAAAAGCCAAATTATGTTCTGAACAATGCATAGCAGCATTTGCTTCCATTAGAGAAGCAAATGTAGCTTTAATTAATAAGAACATTGAGCTAGAACAAGAAATTTCCAAAAACAAAGCTGAGTTTGAGTTTGTGCTCAAAGATAAAAATGATGAGGTTTATAAACTGAATTGCAAAATAATTGATGATAAGGCTAGAGAAGATGTACTTTTAGAGAAGTACAAAGATCTCAAAGAAACCCTTGCAGTTACCCAGGTCGAGTGTGATAGATGGGTACAATCATGCAAAGGTTTTGAAATGCTTCTTAGTAAGCAATCTGCTTCAAATGTGAAGTTTGGAATTGGTTACAATCACACTGCTCCACCTACAGATTTTACCCCAAGAGCAGAGGTAGAATCTGATGGTGAGAGTGATAACCAATCCATCAAGTCATGTGATCTACCTTCTGATACAGCACAATCAGAAGTAGCAGTCAGTATCAAGTCCTCTTTGAACCTATCAGCTGATGTTGATGGTCCAAATGCTGACATTCACATGATCAATAAGTTGATCAACTCAGGAGTCAATCCTGAAGGTCCTGAAAGGACTGGAGAGCAGGATTCAACTCCTGAAGTTCAAACTTCAACTGCTGTCAGTACTGAAGAGAAGAAAACTGGCAGTAGAAAGAGTTTGAAGACTACTAAAGATGCTGCAAGAAAGCAACAATGCTTCACCATCTTTAGTTGATGATCAACCTAAGATGAAGAAGAAAACCATGTGAAGTATGTGGTTTGTTCAATCATCTTACAGATGATTGTTGGTACAAAAGAGGTTCCAAACTCAAACAAAAAGAAGAAATTAATGAGAAAATGGTAAAAATGAAAAATGAGTTTGAGACCACATTTGTATCAGCAACATCAAATCCTGTAACCCTTAAGTCCTTAAAGCAATCCAAAAGGAAGGAGTTAAACAGGTGACAGCTGAGGGTGCTCAAAAGAAGAAGGTGCAACATAGGACCTTATCTAACTCCACTAGCAATGTGTCTGATGAGCTGAAAGCTTTATCACAAAATCAGACACAGCTGGTGATGATGGTACAACATCTGTTGGGTAGAGTTAACCAACTAGATTCTCCTATGTTGAAACCACAGAAAAGGAGGTCTAAGCCAAAGGACTCCTCTTCTGCACCATCTTCTTCCTCTCAGGCTGTTGTTACAAATAAACATGCTAGTTTACCATCTATTGATGAGACCAGGCCCAAAACCAAAAAGGTTTGGGTCTCTAAAACTAACTGATTGTTTATTATTGCAGGGTTCTTCAACATGCCAAAATAGCATCTGGTATGTAGACAGTGGGGGATCCATGCACATGACTGGGAACATCTCTTTCTTCATGACTACTCTCAAGGAAAGAAGGGATTTGTCTCTTTTGGCAATGATGCTAGGGGTTACATCATCGGTAAGGGCTTTGTCTCCAATGGAGAAATCAAATTTGATGATGTTAATCATGTGGAAAATCTCAAGTACAACCTCTTGAGTGTCAGTCAAATGTGTGATAAAGGCCATGTTGCCCTTTTCACAAGTCAAAACTGTAGGATTCTGTCATCCAAAGTTTTGCCCTGATTGACAAGGTGTTGGATGATCACACTCTCCTGAAAGCCAACAGGACAGGAAGAGTGTATGCCTTAGATCTCTCTAAGAAGATAGATCTCAAAGGTAATCCTTGCCTATTTTCCAAAGCCTCTTTTCAAGAATCTAAACTATGGCACAGGAGGCTTGGTCATGTTAATCTCAAAAACATGAATCAGCTTAGCCACAATAGTTTAGTCAGAGGCTTACCAATAAAGGAGTTCCACTGTGATGAAACTTGCACTGCTTGTTTAAAAGGAAAACAGCACAAGGTCTCATTTCCTCCTATTGAAGTGTCCAAGTCCACTGCCTGCTTGCAATTACTGCATATGGATCTATTTGGTCCTGTGAGAGTAATGAGCATGGCAAAGAAGAAATACTGTCTGGTAATTGTGGATGATTACTCCAGATTTGTATGGACTTTCTTTCTACATTCAAAGGATGAGGCTGCTCAGAAGATTATCCACTTTGTGCTGTACATTGAGAAGCAGTATTCCCTTCCAGTCAAGTGTAAGGAGTGATAATGGAACTGAGTTCAGAAATCATACACTTGATGACTTCTATCTCTCAAAGGGAATCAAAAGGCAGTTCAGCATTCCAAGGACTCCGGAACAAAATGGAGTAGTGGAGAGAAAGAACAGGACCCTCATTGAAGCTGCAAGGTCCATGCTGGCTGACTCAGGTTTGCCATTGACCTTTTGGGCCGAAGCTGTCAACACAGCTTGTTATGTGCAAAATAGAGTTTTAGTAAATCAGAGGTTGATGAAGACTCCATATGAAGTTCTCCATCATTTGGCTCCACTGATTTCATTTTTCAAAGCATTTGGGTGTCCCTGTTTTATTCTCAACACAAAGGATCAACTCCACAAATTTGATCCTAAGGTGGATGCAGGATACTTTGTTGGTTATTCATCTACTTGCAAAGCATACAGAGTCTTCAACTGCAGAACAAAGATGGTTGAAGAAACTCTACATGTTAAGTTTAATGAATCTCCAAAGGACAAGATTCCACAAAGTCCTGTGGAGTTATTTGATCTGGACATACTGCAATATGTTCCTTATCAAACTCCTGCTGTTGCTCCTGTCAACAGTTCACCACCTGGTGGTACTGCTGATGATGATGATGATTGCAGTACTCACCTCTTCAGGTTTAGTGATCAGCTGCCTGATTCAACTAGACCTGATGTTCCTGTAGCGCCAGTAGCAGCCATCCACAACAAATGCTGATGAGATTTCTTCGAATTCAACTTCCTTTGAATTACCATCCACTGATTGGTTTCAAGGAAATGATTCACCATCACCATCTGTTGCTGCTGAACCGGCTACAAACACTTGCACAGATCTCATTGTGTATCAAGATCTGAAGAATCACCCATGTCTCAAATCATTGGTGATATCACTGCTGGAGTATCAACAAGAAGTCAATTGTCAAATTTCTGCTTCTATGCTCTCTTCATCAGTCAGCAAGAGCCAAAGAATTATCACATTGCTTTAAAGGACAATGGATGGGTTGATGCCATGCAGCTTGAGCTTCTTCAGTTCAAGAAACAGCAAGTGTGGGAACTGGTTCCTCTACCTCCAGGTAAGTGTGCAATAGGCACTAAATGGGTGTTTAGGAACAAAACTGATGAAAATGGGCTTATTGTTAAGAACAAGGCCAGACTGGTTGTTCAGGGGTTTGCACAAGAAGAAGGTATTGATTATGATGAAACCTTTGCCCCTGTAGCCAGACTGGAAGCAATTCGATTGTTTTTAGCTTATGCTGCTTATCAAAAACTTAAAGTCTTTCAAATGGATGTCAAAAGTGCATTTTTGTATGGAAAAGTTAAAGAAGAGGTTTATGTATGTCAACCTCCAGGCTTTGAGGACAACAAACATCCTAATTGGGTGTATAAGCTTGATAAAGCTCTTTATGGGTTAAAACAAGCTCCCAGAGCCTGGTATGAGACATTATCAAACTTTCTTCTGGAAAACAATTTCACTAGAGGCTCCATAGACAAGACTTTATTTATTAAGAAAGCTGGGCAGCATAATCTACTTGTTCAAATTTATGTAGATGATATTATTTTTGCATCCTCTGATCCAAAGTTGTGTGATGCCTTTACAAAGTTGATGCAACAGAAGTTTGAAATGAGTGCCATGGGAGAATTACAGTTCTTTCTGGGGTTGCAAATCAAACAAAAGGCTGATGGAATTTTTATTCATCAATCCAAATATACAAAAGATCTTTTGCAAAAGTTTGATTTACAAAACTGTAAGCCCTGTTCTACTCCCATGAGCAGCACCACACAACTGGACTCAGATCAGAAAGGTAAAGTGGTTGATGAAACACTTTACAGATGTATGATTGGGTCCTTGATGTATTTAACAGCTTCTAGACCAGATATTATGTTTGCTACATGTGTTTGTGCTAGATTTCAGGCTGCACCTAAAGAGTCTCATCTGATTGCAGTCAAGAGGATCTTTAGATATCTGCAAGGCACTCCATCTCTAGGTTTATGGTATTCTACCAACCATTCTGGTAAATTAGTTGCTTTTTCTGACAGTGACTATGCAGGGTGTAAGTTGACCAGGAAATCAACTTCTGGTGGATGTCAATTCCTAGGCAACTGCTTGATTTCTTGGCAGAGCAAGAAACAGACCTCAGTTGCTACATCCACTGCGGAAGCAGAGTACATTGCTGCTGCAAGCTGTACATCTCAGGTACTCTGGCTTCAAAACCAACTTTTGGATTATGGCATTACAGAGACTAAGACTCCATTGTTAATGGATAGTGCTTCAGCTCTTTGCATTGTCAAAAATCCAGTCCAGCACTCTAGGACCAAACATATAGAGATCAGACATCATTTTATAAGAGATTGTTTTGAAAAAGGTCTGATTGATCCTAAGTTTGTGCCCAGTGCTGATGAGCTTGCAGACATTTTTACTAAGCCTTTGGATAGTTCAACTTTCCAAAACCTGGTGTTAAGGCTTGGTATGCTGCAGCTAGAATAGGTGACAACTACTGATGATCTCAGTAATTCATATTGATGATCATGAGTGCCTGTCACATATAAGTACTGATGAGCTCTTTTAACCTCAGTAGTTTTTATAACTACTGAAGGCTAAAAGTTCTCACAAGTACTGAAGTACTTCATCTGCTCTAAACTACTGAAGTAGTTACAACTACTGATGTAGTCATAACTACTGAAATCAGTAAAAACAGATAAGTACTGATGTCCTATGAAACAACTGAAATCAGCCATAAAGACTGATGAATGTGTTGAGGACAGTTTGAAACAGCTGAAAAGCTAAGAATTGACGAAAACAGCTGAAGAGAACTTTCTCTCAGTCGTTTGTACCACTGCTGTTTCATTTTAAACAACTGAAGCAAAACCACGTCTTCAGTAGTTTTTATAACTACTGATGACCAATACCAAGTCTTCAGTTGTTTACAACAGCTGATGACAAAACCACTGTCTTCAGTAGTTTCATAACTACTGATGACAAACACCATGTCCTCAGTTGTTTCAATCACCTGAAGTCAAAACCACGGTCTTCAGTAGTTTTCTAAACTACTGATGCCTAACACCGCGACTTCAGCTGTTTCAACGTCTGAAAGGATAATACCATGTCAACGGTCGTTTAAAACTACTGATGACTAACACCACATCCTTCAGTCGTTTCCTCACCCGTACCCTATAAATACCCTTAACCTGAGCTCTCCATACTTCATCTTCTTCAAACCTAACGTTCCTCTCCAACAAATTTCCATGGCGTCTTTGCAAATTAAACCGCGACACAACTGTGTTGCCTACCTCACAAAATCGCCGATCTGGACTAAGTTCGATATGCTATCGATCTTATGGTTCAGTCCCCATACAACAAGGCATTCCTTCTGAACCCCGTTTTACATGCCGAATCCTTGAACCAATTTTGGATGAACGTTAATGTTACTACTGAGGAGAGCACACACGATCCCTCCGGTCAGTCGTCAACAACAAAGAAGTAGTGATTACTCCTGCAACAATCCGTAAAATTCTTCAACTGAGTGATGCTACCTCTCCTGCTGGATATCCGAAGGGCACCATAGATCTATCATTTGCTCAGCATGGATATCAAGGTGATCTCAGTGCCACCACCATCATGAAGAAACACTTTAATGACGCTGAGCGCCTGATCTTTCACATGGTCAATGTATGTTTGGCCCCTAAGACATCGTCTTGGGATCAAATGTCCACCAAATGGCAGCAGGTATTGTATTCTATCCTTGAGCAACAACCACTGAACTTTTCCGAATTAATATTTTCAGAGCTCAAAGATATGGCTCAAAAATTAACTGCCAACCGTTGGATACTCTATCCACGGTTCATAATGGCCATTATAATAGACCAGCTTAATGCTGAGGGACTTGTTGGCTTGGGAGTCCCTGCTACGGCTGTTTTGCCAGAAGTATACTCCCGGCACAACTCTGACCGGACACTCAAACTGGCTGCCAAGCTGCGAAAACCCACGCAGCTGGAACCCACAGCCACCACCTCCAAATCCAATGTCCCCACCAAACCCACCAAAAAGAAACCCAAAATGGCTACTCAGGGAATTGAGTCCCCTGAGGATGCTCCTGCACAACAAACGCAGGATATATCCACTAGTCCAAACCCCCTAGTGGATACAATGACTCCTCCAGCCACAGCCGCTCAGGCTTCCTCTCAACAGGAGCCTGCAGCAACCCAAGGGGCACCTACTTATCTGGGATCTTCCTCACTTGAGGAGATTGCCATTGAAGAGCACCATCCACCCCAGGTGCACACTGCTTCTTACCCCTGTACCCCAAACAACCGCCCCTCACAGCCCAACTTTAATAGTTGCACAAGTGCTGACTCAATTGCACTCCTCACCCCCTCCCCAGAAACCACTTACCACTGGGAATACCTCTACAATTGAGGGGGAGGAACACAGTGCACCTGAGAACCCACAGCACAGGGGTTTAACAATTCTATCTCCTGGTGTAGAAAGGAGATTAGAATTCTAGTGAGGCTGCCACCTCTCTGACTCAGCACATGACCAGAGTGAGGCTGGTAACATTGCTAAGACCTCCCAGAGGCAACAGCGATGAAGGACATTGTCCTGAGGCTGGAAGTCCCCAGTCCAGCACAAAGGGGCACATGCACAACTGGTCTACACCCAGAGCATGTATATCCTGCTACAAGCAGGAGGTCAGGTGATTCAGCATATGCTGATGATGACCTGGGCTTCTTCTATGATGTTCTTGCCCAGAACACGATCTAGAGGAGGAAGTCAGTAGACTCAAAAACCTACTTGACCAACTCTCTCAGGAGTAAGTCCATCTGCCACCACATAACCCACAGATGGCACCTTCCTTGAAGGTCTCCTAAACACACAACCACTCACAAATCTCAACCACCTGCCTCTGCTTCTGGCCCATTCTCAGGGACAGAACCCCCTGAGCAAATGGTGCTATCCTTCAAAATCCCCTATCTCTCATCACCCCACAGCTACTGAATGGTGATCAAAACTGTTGATGAGAGGCTTTCTTCTGTTACAACCCATGGTGGAGAATGTTCTGAGCAAACAACTTTCTGCTACTCAATTCCTGCAACCAATGCACCCAAAAAGGGGGAGAGTTCAGCAGTGAAAGGTAAAGAAAGAGGAAAGAGAAGGAGGAAAGAACAGAAGAGACAGTAGTGGAAACTGAGGAGTGGTTGAGGAGACTGGAAAGAGAAGGAAAAAGAGAAGGAGGAGGCTACCATGGAGAAGTGACTGAAAGTTCAAAAGACTTTATGTCACATACAAGAAAAAGAGAAGGATGAAAAGAGAAAGCCTTGGAGCTGATGGTGAAAGAGGCTGATGCCGAACACAGCAGATCAATGGATAACATCATTGATCAGTTGTTAGGCAAGGCCATGACACTGAAAAACTTGATTCTGAGATCAGAAGACTAGAGATTGAAGAAATCAAATCAAGATGGTCAGTTATGATGTGTCAGAAAGAGAAAGGCTGGAGATCATGATCGATTTATTGCAAAAACATTGGAAGATCATTGATCGAGATCAAAGCTTGGTCCAGGGACAGTATCTGGCAATAAACCAAGATCTGTTCGTCTGAAGAATATACAAAGGTTAATGTGAAGTTTTAAATGAAGCTGGTGCTGGAGCAGGACTGAACTAGCCAAACAGTCAAAAGCCAAACTCACATCCAAATGCTAGACAGCCTGTCAACATTCCACATCAAAACTACCAAAAACCACAACCCAAAAACCAATTTCCTCAACCTTAAACCAACAGCCGATGATGCACCCAAGAAGAGAGAGAAGGGTGTGAGGCTAGAAGAAGTAGAAGAAGAGGATGAAGATGATAGTCTGCCACTCTCTGCTGTTCTGAAGCTACCAAAGCCCAGAGTCAATCCATGATCACACCGACTCTCAAAGGGAAATGGTCAGAGTCAAAATAGAAGAAGAAGAACAGCAGAAGAAACAGCACGATGAGCAACTGTTGAAGATGGTTGACAAGGAATTTCCTCAGTCATCATCTATTCAAGCCATGAAAGGGCATGCTCAAAGGCTGTACACTCTCAGACACACCTTTCAGTATCAGAGGGAGAGAGTGAGAGTATGGCCAGACCCCAGGGTGAGTTCTAGAATCCATAAAAGAACTATCCCACACAGATACAACGGCCAAGTACGAAAAACAATAGAATCTACCATCATGTTGGCCGTTGTAGTCTCACCTGGGAAATCATTGATGAATTCAAGAAAGCTCACCAAGCAAAGAAGACACCTCAAGCCTTACTAGAAAACAAGATGATTAAGAAGGGGTTGTTATACAAAAAGCTTGAAGACATCCAAAAGAATGAGCTCCAGTTACTCCTTGAAGGCAACCATCCGGATGAATTTGTATACAGGGAGGTAACTACGGTGGAGCTGAAAAATGGCAGGACCATGAAGTACTTATCAGAGTACTATGGTCCAGAGTTCTTCTTCGAAGGAGGAGCTGAAGAACTCTCTCAAGAGGAACAAATTGTTCTCCTTGAGGCCTATGTTCGTGAGTCATACAGACTCATTATGGGGAAGTGAATCTCATGAATGGGATAACAACTCTGTGTCCAGTTCCCCAAAACAGAGTTCCCATTCATACTCTGCCAAACAAATATTTGAGGTTCTTCCCAGGCCGGAGCGTACATGGGTCATCTTCTACTGATCAAGAAGGAAAAAGACCAACATTTTTGCCATCAATAAGTGGGAGTTTAAATAAGTTAGAGGTTTTGGCTGCATTGGTTCAGGGGGAGTTTGTTGGACCAAAAGAACCAATGAGCCAAGATCAGAAAATCTCTAAGTCCCACACGGTATCACAACAACTGCTGAAAGCCTCATCAGTAGTTTGACAAGTGCTGAAGACTTCAACAGCTGAAGATCAAGTGCTGAAGACCTTAACAGCTGAAGAACCAAAGTGCTGAAGTACAACAGCTGAAGAACACAAGTGCTGAAGCTGAAAGACCAAAGTACTGAAGTACAACAGCTGAAGAGTTCACAAGTGCTGAAGATCAACAACTGATGTACAAAGTCTGAAGACAAAGACTGAAGACATCAGCTGATGATATCTACTGAAGTCATCAGCTGATGAAACGCCTGAAGGTCAAAGTCTGAAGACCAAGTACTGAAGCCTCAGTAGTTTGTCACAACTGCTGAAGAGTACTTCTTCAGTAGTTGTGATATCAGTAGTTTTATGTTTTATGTTTCAGTAGTTTTGTAAAACGACTGAAGAGCTTGTTCTTCAGTCGTTGTAGTTTCAGTAGTTTTATATTTGTACTTAACTTGCTGATATGTTCTCAGTAGTTGTGAACATTTCAGTAGTTTGTTAAGATTAGTTATTTCTGTATTGGATCTGCCAGTTGTCACTTTCCGTGATAACAGCAGTGACTGTTGCACTCTATATAAGGAGTGACAAACCATTGTAATCATTGAGCGATATGAGCAATTGAATGGAATGTTTGATTGATTTGATTAGAAATATTCTCATCTATAAACATTCCTAGAAATCAGAAATTCATATTCTCTCCCTATAACCGTATGCGATCTTAACGCTTACATATATTGTTTGCTTGCTACAATTTGTCTAATTCGTTTGTGTATTCCGCTGCTTTATATTCTGATAAACATCAAACTTGTGATCACTGATCCTGTCATTTACTCTTACAAAAATGGCATAACTGTTGAGTTGAAGCAGCTTGATTTTGACTTGTCAAAAACCAACTATTTTGTAGCACTGAGTTGTTAAGTTCCTATTAACATATGCGTGCGTTTGGGTGTCTGTAAGCATCCACACCATTTGCCCAATCAAGTCCCATTTGTCATGTCATCCTAGGACATCCATCTGAATAAATCCTGGCAATACCAAATCAAGTTGAGTTAGATGACACCTGAGAGGCTTTGAAAACTTGCAATAAAAGCTGTAAAGCAGTTTTGAGTAGTTTTTGGGAACTCTTCATCCATTAACAAGAAATGTATAAACATCTTAACTTTGCTAGGATTAGCAGAGTAGAAGTGCAGTTCATTATTTGTTTTAGGCAAAATTAGATTTTGGAGGAGACTTGTTGTTTTGTGGCTGAGTTGAATATACGGAGTACCGTGAAAATATAGCTCCAACATCCTCATCTTCAGGGAGTAGCCTCATTTGGCAAGAAAGGCATTCTCACGTGGAGAAGCAACATACTATATTGTGAGTTGAAGCGATATGTCTTATTTCTTGGAACTCTCTCAATTACTACGATTCAATTCTTTGCAAGAGAAGATAGATCCCTAGGAAACTTTTCAGGGTGCTTTAGTAGGGTTAAGTTTGTTACCCGGAAGATGGAAGTGCCACTTCAGGAGTTGTCATTAGGTCTTTTAAGATACCTTTTATTCTAAGTGACATTGAGATGTTGAGTTGAACATATCTATCATATCTGATTTCTAGTTCTCCTAATATATGATCAAAAAAGTGCAAGTGTCTCTTTACCTTTCTTTTGGGATCTGTATCTTTTACCTCCTTGAAAATAACTTTTAGAGCTGATACCTAGTAAAATACTTGATATTTCTCTAGTCTTGAAAGTACTCAGAGGTAACTCTTTCACATGAGAGAGTAAGCTTTAACATCATCTTACATTCTTTAAGTCATCACCAAGTAGCCCTCTTCAGGATTATGGCTCTTGATTATCTTTAGTATCTACAATCCTCTATCAGGACCATCTGAAGTGATTGGAATATGAGGGCTTTTCAATTGACTTAACAGATCAGTATCAATTGAGTTCAAATGATGTTTTAATCTGAGTGACAAAAAATTATAAAGTCGGCTCGATTCTTTAGCTTGGTAATCTGTTTCTCCAAGTCTTCAGACTTAACATGTTTAATTTTTGAATTTAGAAAAATATACAATTTTATTGTTTTTAGATTTGAAATGAATAAAGAATGAAAAATATTTTTGGATTTTAGATTTTGAAAAATTTCTAAGTGTTAAGTGAAAAGTCTGAATTAAAAGTGCAGAACAGTAGTGATGCACCTGCACAGTGGTAAAAAACCTAAACAGTAGAGAAACTCCCAACTTGTCTTAGAAACAACCTAAGAGATTGCCTTAGTGAAATTGAAGTTTGCAAGTATATAAACGTGTGAATGTAACAAAACACCCAAACAATCTCAAATGCCTAAATAGTATTGATACACCTGAAAACAGTACAAAGCTCCTGAACAGTTTCAAAGCGTTGGGACTTAGACTTCTGAAAAAACATCTAAACAGTGCTGAAACGCCTACACAGTGTCAAAAAGACCACTCTAAAATGCCTAATAGTGTTAAAGTGTCTGAACAGTGTTCATGAGCCTAAACACTTAGGTCTTTTCAGTGATTTTAACACCTCAAAACACCTAATTCATGTTCTTTGTAACAACCCGATCTTCACAATTTTTTTCAAAACTTGATAAAACGATCTAAAACTCTTCAATTAAGTCACTAATACACCGATAATCAATCGTCCGTATTTCTTTTAATTATAACACTTTGATTCTAAATTTTCAAAATCAATTTTCGAGTTGAAGAACTGTTCGAACACAAATTTGTCAAAAACTCAGATTGATGATGAAATTCACTCAATTGAGATTCAAATCATGTTTCTAGTGATGAATAACTAATCATCAATTAATTTCACAATTGCGACCAAATCATAGATTCAAGTGATTAAAAATGCTCAAAAAGTCATTTTTGAACTTCAAATCACTGAATCGAAAGCTCTGATACCATTTGATAGGTTCAAATGGATCGATATGTGATTGTTATCAAACAATTGACAATAATATGAACAATGTAATTAATACAAACAAATATCAGAAAAATTCGTAGAGTTTTCATTGATATTAGAAGGATTATAAAGTGCATTTGAGAGAATAATATCTAAAGTCTTAACCTGCACAAATACAAGCAATCCTATTTATCTAATAACAAGAAACAAAAGGGAACATATATTTACATAATAAGTCCCTAAACTATGACAAAACTTATCTAAAGACTAAAATGCTAATCTTCCTAGGGTTCTAACAGTTTATTATTAGCATCTTCCGAAGGTTAAATGGCTTCAAAGGAACAAGTTCTTCTGAAGCCTTTTATACTTCGGAAGAGGTTGCTTCTGCCGTGGCTTGGGGACTTCTTCTTCGGAATTCATTGTCTTTTATTTCTTCTAAGTCTTGAACTTCAGAAGAGAAGACTTTGTCTTCGAAAGTTGGGGCTTTTCCTTCGGAAGTTGATCTTACTCTTTGTCTTTGGAAGAACTCCATATCCTTCAAAAGTTCCATACTTAGCTTTGGAAGCCTTTTGTAAGTTGTACCGAAATTTGTCTAAGTGTTTGGTTTTGGTTGCACCAGCCTTCTTCTTGATCCAACAAACGCCCCCTAGGTTGATGCTACCAAAACCTCACTTGTTCCTGCTTCTCAAAACTTTCAACACCCAAGAAAGTAGATCCTTATCTGTTTCTTTGTTTTTCATAGAAGTGGTGCTGAGAAGTTTGTACAACTCATTCGTGGACAGGAGATCCAGTCTGTCACTTTAAATGATATGCACCCCATGTTGGGTCCCACTAAAGAGAGTTAGTTAACGGGAGCTATAGTCATATTCCCATCTAACTATTGGTTCTAATTCTGGGCCTTCCACCATTTAGAGAAAGGCCTTTCCTTTAATGGTTGTCCTTTCCTTGTTTTCCTTCTCTTTCAGCTTCAACTCCTCTTCAATCTTTGCTTTTGCAGTTAGCTCTGTAACATGAAGGCTACTAAGATGTTTTCTGATATGAGCAGCTGTTTCAGAGTTAGAGGGATTGGAGAATGGTTTCTCTACTAACTCAGCAATGTCGAATCTACTAGAGTGTAGCAGAGAAGAGGTATTAAGCCTGTTGCTCTCTCCACTACAAATTTGTGAGAGGCTTCACTGAACCTCCACTAGATAATTTTCTTTCTAGACACAAGGGCTGACTAGGACTTTGTCCCTTTCTTTGTATCTAGTAGAGTCACTAGCTTTCTTCTCAGCTTCTTCTCTTCACCATTTAAGTAGACAGAGTTAAGGCCAAGGAGTTTAACAACTTGGTCCTGTGTTCCTCTAGGCAGATTAAGGAATTGATCTCTTGTGAGGGAACATGAGGTTTCATCAATGTAAGTCATCTTGATAGAATCCTCCTCACAGGAGATGTCACTCAAGGTTGTGCATTTGTTGAGCTTTATCTTGATCCCCCTAAACTCCTCTAAGGAGAGATGTTAGAAGGCTGAGGGGATGGTCTGGATGGTTATTGTGTAGGTAAAGGGTTTGAGTTCTGGGTAAGGTTTTTGGTTGAGAGATAATTAGTTGAGGTGGTTGTGGTGATGGGTAAGGTGGTTGGTGTAGGTTCATAGGTGTACGGTTGAAAAATGGGTTCAGTTTTGATGGGGAAAGGAAATTGAGAAGGTTTAGGTTGAGGTTGAGGTTGAGTTTGGGTTGTAGGTTGAGGTTGAGGTGTTGGCTTGAAAACTATCCCCTGTACCCTTCTATACTTCTCTTTCCTCTTCCCCATTCTAATGTTAGCCTTGATGTCGCTGACAAGTTTTTGAGTGTATTTTCAGACATAGGTCCCACCTGCGTACCAGAGAAGCCATGAGCCCGAAGATAATCCTTCATCCAGGCTTTCTCACCTATCTTCTTGGCAGCAGTGACCCCAGCCTCTTCTTCTCTCTCTCAACTTCTCTCTCATAGCTCTCTTTCTCTACTTCTTTAGTTGATCCTGCTCTTTGTTAAAGAGAAATAGGATCGTATGAAAACCCAGGTTGATCACACTTGAATCAAATCATGAAGATTATAGATCAAAATATGATAATCACAATCAAAACCCCTTTGATCTTCAATTAGATTGCTAATAAAGTGTTTACAAGTAATCCCTCAATCTCTTGGTCATACAACCATTAACCTAATTCTAATTACAATTATGATATTTATAAACTAGTTTAAGTATCCATATTTACACATAACTCCCTAGACTATATAACTAGACTAAAACATGACTCAAACATAGTAAAATATATTTTGTTCACACAAAATATATTTATTACAATAAAACTCCTAGTAATTTAAATCTTCAACGTCTTGTCTCGGTTATTTGTCTCAAACGTGTCGGGTTTGACTTTTGTTGATTTTGACCATGACGTTGACTTTTTTTGACTTTGACTGTGTTGATAATATAGACTATCTTATACAACTCCAACAATACTCCCCCTTAGTCTATCATTATCAATGTCCTTAAACGAATCAACACTGAGAAGTCAACATCAGAAAGATCTTCAAATTGAAGTTTTCTAAATCTGATGAGAAAGATTATTTATCTTATAAGCTCCCCCTATTTATGTGCTCCCCTGTTGGACCAAAAGAACCAATGAGCCTGATCAGAAAAACCTCTAAGTCCCACAGACATCATAACAACTGCTGAAGAATTGATCAGCTATTTGACAAAGTCTGAAGATTTAAACAGCTGAAGAACTAAAGTACTGAAGACTTCAAAAGCTGAAGACCAAAGTATGAAGATCAACAGCTGAAGACTAAAGTACTGAAGACTTCAACAGCTGAAGACTAAAGTACTGAAGACTTCAACAGCTGAAGACCAAAGTCTGAAGATCAACAGCTGAAGAACAAAGTACTGAAGATCAACAGCTGAAGTACAAAGACTGAAGACATTAGCTGATGACAACAGCTGAAGTTCAAGTACAAGTACTGAAGCCTTCAGAGTTTGTTACAACAGCTGAAGAAGCATTCTTCAGTTGTTGTGATGGTTTCATTTCAGTAGTTTTCTTTTTGTTTCAGTATTTGTAAAACGATTGAAGAGCATGTTCTTCAGTCGTTGTAGTTTCAGTAGTTTCTTTTAGTAGTTGTAATAATAGTTAACACTTAGCATTTTTGTAAGAAGATGTTAGCTGTTTGACATCTTCAGTAGTTGTGTTAACTATCAGTAGTTTAAATAAATTCTGTTAGATGTCACTATCAAGTGACATCATCAGACGTCACATCTCCTATATAAGAGATGTTGACCTAATTGTATGGGTGACATTCTGTTACCACGAAAGCGAATATTGAATGAAATATATTTGTAGAATTCTTTCTGTCTATAACCGTTTGTTCTTATCTTGAATATCTTTTGTGTTCTTGTGAATTAGCTAATTCATTGTTGATTTCCACTGCTATACTCTCTAATCAATCAAACGTAGATCGCTGATCCTAACAATGGTATTAGAGCTGGTTAATCATTGATCGATCTAACATTGATCATTGAAACTGCTATTTGATATCTATGTGTGATTGAATTAGCTTATTTGCAAGAACTGGTTATAGATTATTGAATTTCTGCCGCTTTCGCTTATTCATTTTGAGATCTCTCTTGGTTCAATTTGGTTCGTTGTGTTTTGTTCTAAATATGTTATAGCTTAATTGAATTTGGTTGAATCTGAGATGACTACTCCTTCTAATGACCCTCACAATACCGGTTCCTCAACCAAGCCTCCGATGCTAGTTAGGACTGAGTATAACATATGGCAACGAAGGATGCTTCATCACTTGTCTGTTAACAGTTCAGGTTGTTGGACATCTGTGGTACATGGACCACATAAGCCTATGGTGAACAATCCGGAAACCATTAAATGGTTCCGAAGAAGAAGGAACAATACTCAGATGAAGATCGGAAACTGTTTGAGATTGATGCTAAAGCCCATGGAATTCTGCCATGGCACTGCCTAATGAAATCTATTTAGGGCTTATGCATCATGAAACTGCTCATGACCTCTGGAATGCACTGAAGGAACAATTTGGTGGAACTGATGAGGTCTTAGCAAACAACAGAGAAATCCTCGCCCAGCATATGAGACATTTTCTCATAGAAAGGGTGAGACACTGACTCAACAGTTTGAGCGTTTTTCCTTTTGATCTCTGAGCTGAAAATGGTGAAACAGGAATACACCAACAGCCAGATGAATAACAGATTCCTCAGATCACTGCCTGAGAGATGGGACACATACACTATTGTCCTACGCTCTAGTGCAAATTTGGATAGCCTATCTCTCACCCAACTTCATGGAAATTGCTTACATTCGAAAGAGAGATAGAGCAGAAAAGGAAACTGTCATCATCAGGAAAGCTCACTGATGATTTTGTACCGGGGAACACTACCTTGGTTGGTCATGAGTCAGAATATGTTGCATCTAAAAGCAATTATGATGAGCATATTGATTTCTCTTCAACCAATTCTGATCATTCATTTGTTAGTATTGATAGTCATTCTAGCAGTAATAGTGACAATCTATGCTTCATCATGGATGATCTGAAGGAATTGCTGATGATGATTTAGAAGAGATGGATATTCTAAGCCAAGGCCTTAGTTAATATCAGATCTCAGAAGTTCTACAAGAGAACTGGCAGGAAATTTCCTGGACTCTCTGGCAAAACCAAAGTTGGTTTTGACAAAAGTAAGTTGAGGTGTCACAAATGCCAAAGGCTTGGACACTTTGCAAGAGAATGTAGATCAACTGGATCTAACTCTTCTGCACCCTTTGTGACTTTTCCTAGCACTAGTCTACAAAACAGAGGGCAACATCCTGCTGGTTCTGGTCATCAATCACACCCTGTATCTCCTGCATACTTTGTCCCCCAGGGTCCAATGTCATATCCTTTTCCCTGTTATTACTTGCCTCAGTCAAATCCGGTTCAAGCTCCAATTGCACAACAACCAAATGCATTACCTGAACCTCAACCTTCCCAATCTCATCAACAAACTCAACCTCAACAACATAGCTTTTTCACCCCAGGAGTTGTTGACTGGAGCAGTTTACCAGATGATTTTTCTGGTCATGAACAACTGTTCTCTGGTGCTGGTCAACATGGTGGTGACAGTCCTTTTGGAAATCTAGCTCTTATGGCTTTGGAGTCTACTGATACTTCATCCTCTAATGCATCTCTACACCACAGGTATCACAGGTATCCTAAGGCAAAAGCCAAGTTATGTTCTGAAACATGCATAGCGCATTTGCATCTATTAGAGAAGCAAATGTAGCTTAATTAACAAGAACATTGAGCTAGAACAAACAATTTCCAAAAAAAAGCTGAATTTGTGTCTGTGCTAATGATAAGAATGATGAGATTTACAAACTTAAATGCCAAATCACAGATGATAAGGCTAGGGAAGAGGTATTCTAGAGAAGTCCAGAGACCTCAAAGAAACACTTGCAACTACCCAGGTAGAGTGTGATCGATGGGTAAATTCTTGCAAGGGTTTTGAAATGCTTCTTAGTAAGCAATCTGCTTCCAATGTGAAGTTTGGCATTGGTTATAATCACACTGCTCCTCCTACAGATTTTACTCCCAGAGCAGAGGTAGAATCTGATGATGGAGAAAGCAATAACCAATCCTTTTCATCATGTGATCTACTATCTGATACACCCATCAGAGGTTGAAGTCAGCATTAAGTCCTCCAGAACCTATCAGCTAATGTTGATGGTTCAAATGCTGACACTCACATGATCAAAAAGTTGATCACTCCAGGTGATATTTCACAGAGTACTGAAAGTACTAAAAAGAATGTCATAACACCTGGAGAACAAGCCCAAACTACTACATGTACTCTAAGGAAAGAAAACTGCAAGTAGAAAGGGTGGGAAAACTATGAAGAAGATATCAAGAAAGCAGGTACTAAAGCAAAGAAAACTGCTAGTACTGATAGCAAACTGCTAAAGAACAAGTCTTCAGTAGTTTATCTTCTTCAGCAGATGATCAACTTAAGATGAAGAAAAAGCCATGTGAAATATATGGCTTATTCAATCATCTTACTGATGATGCTGGTATAAAAAGGGCTCCAAACTCAAACATGATGAAACATTAAAGAGAAAATGGATAAAATGAAAATTGAGTTTGAAATCAAATTTGTACGAGCAACATCAAAACCTGTAACCCACAATCCAAAAAGAAATCCAAAAAGAAAGGGGTTAAACAGGTAACAGCTGAGGTTGCTCAAAGGAGATGGTACAACACAGGAACTCATCAAACTCAAGCACTAATGTGTCTGATGAGCTGAAGGCTTTATCACAAAATTAGACACAACTTGTTATGATGGTTCAACATATATTGGGGAGAGTCAACCAATTAGATGCTCCTGTGTTGAAACCACAGAGAGAAAATCCATGCCAAAGGAATTCTTCTTCTCACCATCTCATCCCCTCAGGCTGTTATTCATAGCAAGTCTGTTAGTTTACCATCTGTTGATGTGAATAGACCCAAAACCAAAAAGGTTTGGGTCTCAAAAACTAACTAATTGTTTATGATTGCAGGGTTCTTCAACATGCCAAAGTAGCATCTGGTATGTAGACAGTGGGGGATCTATGCATATGACAGGGAACAGCTCTCTTCTTCATGACTACTCTCAAGGAAAGAAGGGGTTTGTTTCTTTTGGCAATGATGCTAAGGGTTACATCATTGGAAAAGGCTTTGTCCAATGGAAAAATAAAGTTTGATGATGTTAATTATGTGGAAAATCTCAAGTACAATCTCTTGAGTGTCAGTCAAATGTGTGATAAAGGCCATGATCTTTTCACTAGTCAGAACTGCAGGATTCTGTCATCCAAAGTTCTGAATATGATTGATAAGGTGTTGGATGATTTCACTCTCCTGAGGGCCAATAGGACAGGAAGAGTGTATGCCTTAGATCTTCCAAGAAAATAAATATCAGAGGGCATCCTTGCCTATTTTCCAAAGCCTCTCCTCAGGAATCTAAATGTGGCACAGAAGGCTGGGTCATGTAATTTCAAAAACATGAATCAGCTGATCCACAATAGTTTAGTGAGAGGCTTACCAATAAAGGAGTTCCACTGTGATGAAACCTGCACTGCTTGTGTAAAAGGAAAACAGCACAAAGTCTTATTCCCTCCTATTGAAGAGCCTGAGTCCATGCCTGCTTGCAATTACTGCATATGGATCTATTTGGTCCTGTGAGAGTGATGAGCATGGCAAAGAAGAAGTACTGTCTGGTAATTGTGGATGATTACTCCAGATTTGTATGGACTTTCTTTCTACATTCAAAGGATGAGGTTGCTCAGAAGATTATCAACTTTGTGTTGTATGTTGAGAAGCAGTATTCCTTTTAGTCAGTGTATAAGGAGTGACAATGGAACTGAATTCAGAAACCATACACTTGATGATTTTATCTTTCAAAGGGAATCAAAAGGCAGTTTAGCATCCCAAGGACTCCAGAACAAAATGGAGTAGTGGAGAGAAAGAACAGGACCCTAATTGAAGCTGCAAGGTCTATGTTGGCTGACTCTGGTTTGCCACTGACCTTTTGGGCTGAAACTGTTAACACAGCTTGCTATGTGCAGAATAGAGCCTTAGTAAATCAGAGGTTGATGAAGACTCCCTATGAAGTTCTACATCACTTGGCTCCTCTCATTTCATTTTTCAGAGCATTTGGGTGTCCCTGTTTTATTCTCAACACAAAGGATCAACTCCAAAATTGATCCTAAGGTGAATGCAGGGTATTTTGTTGGTTATTCATCTACTTGCAAAGCATACAGAGTCTTCAAATGCAGAACAAAGATAGTTGAAGAGACTTTGCATGTGAAGTTTAATGAATCTCCAATGGACAAGATTCCACAAAACCCTATGGAGTTGTTTGATTTGGACATACTGCAATATGTTCCTTATCAACCTCCAGTTGTTGCAGACCATGTGGATAAATCATCTTCTGCAACATGTCTTCCACCTGGTGGTATTGATGATGATGATGATAATATCAATACTCACCTATTCAAGTTTAGTGACCAACTGCCTGAGTCTGCTAAACTTGATGTTCTTGTAGCTTCAGCAGTTCCATCCACAACAAATGCTGATAAGATTTCAGATTCCTCTACATCTTTTGAGTTACCATCAAATTCTTGGCTTCAAGAGTCTGCATCAACATCTGCTGCTGCTGAAGGTTCTACAAACACTTGCACAGATATCATTGTTTATCAAGAGCTGAAGAATCACCCAATGTCTCAAATCATTGGTGATATCAGTGCTGGTGTTTCAACAAGAAGTCAATTGTCTAACTTCTGCTTCTATGCTCTCTTTATCAGTCAGCTAGAGCCAAAGAACTATCATGTTGCTTTAAGAGACAATGGATGGGTTGAAGCCATGCAGCTTGAGCTACTTCAGTTCTAGAAACAGCAAGTGTGGAAACTGGTTCCTCTACCCCCATGTAAGTGTGCAATAGGCACTAAATGGGTGTTTAGGAATAAAACTGATGAAAATGGGCTTATTGTTAAGAACAAGGCTAGACTGGTTGTACAGGGGTTCTCACAAGAAGAAGGTATTGATTATGATGAAACCTTTGCCCCTGTAGCCAGACTAGAGGCAATTAGATTGTTCTTGCCTATGCTGCATTCCACCATCTCAATGTTTTTCAAATGGATGTCAAAAGTGCATTTTTAGATGGTAAAATAAAAGAAGAAGTTTATGTGTGTCAACCACCGGTTTTGAGGACAATAAACATCCTGAATGGGTGTATAAACTTGATAAGGCTCTTTATGGGCTGAAACAAGCTCCTAGAGCCTGGTATGAGACACTTTCCACTTTTCTTCTCAAGAATAATTTCACTAGAGGCTCCATAGATAAAACTTTGTTTATTAAGAAGGTGGATCAGCATAAGCTACTTGTTCAAATTTATGTTGATGATATTATTTTTGCATCCTCTGATCCCCAGTTGTGTGATGATTTTAACAAATTAATGGAAAAGAGGTTTGAAATGAGTGCGATGGGAGAATTACAGTTCTTTCTAGGTTTGCAGATCAAACAAAAGGCTGATGGAACCTTCATTCATCAGTCCAAATATACAAAAGATCTTTTGAATAAGTTTGACTTACAAAATTGTAAGCCTATTCTACTCCCATGTGCAACACCACACAACTGGATGCGGATCAGAAAGGTAAAGCTGTTGATGAAACACTTTACAGATGTATGATTGGGTCCTTGATGTACTTAACAGCTTCTAGACCAGATATCATGTTTGCTACTTGTGTCTGTGCTAGATTCAGGCTCTCCAAAGAGTCTCATTTGATTGCAGTCAAGAGGATCTTTAGATATTTGCAAGGTACACAATCTTAGGTTTATGGTATTCCACTGGACACTCTTGCAAATTAGTTGCTTTTTCAGATAGTGACTATGCAGGGTGCAAGTTAACTAGAAAGTCAACTTCTGGTGGATGTCAATTCCTAGGCAACTGTTTGATTTCTTGATGACTAACACCAAGTCATCAGCTGTTTACAACAACTGATGACAAAAACATGTTTAGTAGTTTTATAACTACTGATGACTAAAACCAAGTCTTCAGTTGTTTTCAAACATCTGAAGTCAATACCATGGTTTTCAGTAGTTTTATAACTGCTGATGCCTAAAACCAAGACTTCAGTCGTTTCAACATCTGAAAGGGTAATACCACGTCATCAGTCGTTTAAAACTACTGATGATTAACACAAAAACCTTCAGTTGTTTTCTTACCCTTACCCTATAAATACCTCAACCTAATCCTTCAGAGTTTTATCATTCTAAACCTAACGTTCAAACCTCCAAAACTTCTCTCTCATTAATGGCGATCATGCAGCTCAAACCACGACACAACTGTGTAGCCTACCTCACCAAATCGCCTTTCTGGACAAAGTTTGATAACGCCATTGATCTAATGGTCCAGTCACCCTACAAAACGGCCTTACTTCTAAATCCCACCATTCATGCCGAATCCCTTCACCAGTTTTGGATGAACGTCACCATTACCACTAGGGAGAACAACTCCGACTCTCTCCAGTCGGTCGTCAACAACCATCAAGTGGTCATCACTCCGGCAATCTTACGCCAAACCCTAAACCTGGATGATGCCACTTTTCCTGCTGGGTATCCAAAGGGCACAGCTGATTTATCCTTTGCCCACCATGGATATCAAGGAAACCTTAGGGCCTCTACCATTCTGAAGTAACATTTCCATGATGCAGAACATCTTGTCTTTCACATGGTAAATGTTTGTTTAGCTCCTAAGACATCCTCATGGGATCAAATGTCTACCAGATGGCAGCAGGTACTATTCTCTATCCTTGAGCAACAAGACTTAAACTTTTCTGAACTCATTTTTCTTGAACTTAAGGATATGGCCTCAAAATCTATTTCTAACCGCTGGATATTATATCCTCGGTTCATTATGGCCATAATAGAGAATCAGCTGAAAGCTGAGGGACTTGTTGGCCTTGGAGTCCCTGCAATGGCTGTATTGCCTGAAGTATACTCCAGGCACAACTCTGACCACACACTGAAACAGGCTGCCAAACTGCGAAAACCCACGCAGTTGGAACCCACAGCCACCACCTCCAGAACCAGAGTCCCCTCCAAGCCAAAATCCAAAAAGCCAAAAAAGGCTTCTCAGGGAGATGACTCCCCTGAGGATGCCCCTGTACCACAAACGCAGGAAACACATACTGGTATTAACCCCCCAGTTGTGTCAAAGACTCAACCAACCACAACGCACAGGTATCCTCTCCAAAGGATCCTGTTGCAACCAATATAGGGAACCCACATTGCTGGAACCTATCTCACTTGAGAGGGTACCATTGAAGCGCACCATTCTCCCCGGGTGCAATCCGCTTCTACCCAATCACCATATGCAACCGCCCCCAAAGTCCTACATTAATTGTTGCACAAGTGCTGAGTCAGTTGCACTCCTCACCCCTCCCCAGATACCAATTACAACTGGCATACCTCTACCATTGAGGGGGAGGATCAAAGTGCATCTGATAACCCACAACATAGGGGTTATAATGTTCCATTTCCTAGTGTAGAAAAGGAGATTGGCATTTCTGGTGAGGCTGCCACTTATCCTGTTTCAGCATATGCTCAGGATGTAGTTGGTACCATTACTAAGACCTTACCAGAGGCAACTACTGATGAAGGACGTAGTCCTGAGGCAGGAAGTCCCCAGTTCCAAGACAAAGGGGCACATGCTACAACTGATCTACACTCAGTGCATGTTCATCCTGATTCTATCAGGAGGTCAAGTGATTCAGTACCACTGATGATGACCTGGGCTTCTTTTATGATGTTTTAGCCCAAAACACCATCCTGGAAGTGGAGGTGAGCAGACTCAAAGAGCTGCTTGCCAAAACTTCTGAGGATCAAAGACCATCTGCCTCTCAAACCCCACAGATGGCACCTTCATCTGAAGGTCTCCTAAACACAAAGCCACTCCCAAATTCTCAGCCACCTGCCTCTGCTTCTGGCACTATTTCTCAGGAACAGAACCCCCCTGAGCAAATAGCTGCTATCTTTCAAAACTCCTTACCTCTCATCACCCATAATCACTCATATAGTGATCAAAACCCTTGATGAGAGGCTTCCCTCAATATACAACCCTTGATAGAGGAAGTTATGAGCAAAAAGCTTTCTAACAATCAAACCCTTGCAACCAATGCAACCAAAAGGGGAGATTCAGTCAGTGAAAGCAAAAAGGAAGAGGAGTGCAGAGAAGAAAGAGAAAGAAAAAGAGACAGAAGTGGTAAATGAGAAGGAGTTGGTTGGAGAGACCGAAAAGGAGAAGGGGAAGGAAAAGGAAAATGCCTTGGAGCTAATGGTGAAAGAGGCTGATGCTGAACACAGCAGATCAATGGATAACATCATTGATCAGTTGTTTAGGCAAGGCCATGACACTGAACAACTTGACTCTGAAATCAAAAGATTAGAGATTGAAGAAATCCAATCTAGATGGGCAAGTTATGAGGTGTTAGAAAGAGAAAGGCTGGAGATCATGATCAGATTTATAGCGAAGTATCTTGGCAGATCATTGATCGAAATCAAGGCTTGGTCCAGGGACAGCATCTTGGCAATAACCACCAAGATCTGTTCGTCTGAAGTATACACCAAAGGGCTTGTTATTGAAGCTTTGAATGAAGCGGGTGTTGGGAGCAGGACTGAACTAGCCAAGCAATCTAAAGCCACACTCACCTCAAAAATGCTAGAACAGCCTGTCAACATTCCCACACCAAAACCACCAAAACAACCACCCACTAAAACAATCCCTTTACCCTAAAAACCACCAAAAACACAACCCACCAAACCAACTCCCTCACCCTTAAAACCAATAGCCGATGATGTACCCCTGAAGAAGAAGAGAAGGGTATTGAGGCTAGAAGATGATGAAGAAGATGATGATGAAGATAGGCTGCCACTCTCAGCTGTTATATAGTTGCTGAAGGCCACAAGTCACTCCCCAACAATTACTCCTGAAACCCAAAGACAAATTGTGAAAGTGAAGCTAGAAGAAGAAGAACTTCACAAACAACACGATGAGGAATTGTTGAGGAGGGTTGGCAAAGCTTATGCAGCCACATCTTCTATCATCAACATGAAGAAGCAAGCTCTTAGATTATACACTCTTAAGCATACATTTCAATATCAAAAGGAGAGAGTAAGGATTTGGCCTGATCCAGGGTGTCTCACAGGATTCACAAGAAAAACATTCCACAGAGATACATTGGCCAGGTGAAAAAGATTATAGATGAAGTGATCTCCCTAGTCTTTGTAGTATCACCCTGGGAAATCCTAGAGGACTTAAAGAAAGCTTATAAAGCTAACCAAACCCCACAGAAGATGCTTGACAATAAATGGTGAAAAAGGGGTTAGTTTATAAGAGGCTTGAAGAAGTCAGGAAGAATGAGCTCCAGTTGTTCCTTGAGGGTAATCACCCTGATGAGTTTGCTTATAGAATAATAACAACTGTGGAGCTAAAGAATGGGAAATAGGCCAAATACGTATCTGAGTACTATGGGCCAGAATCTTTATTTGAAGGAGGTGCTGAAGAGCTGACCATGGAGGAACAAATTACCTTCCTAGAGGCCTATACAAGAGAGTCATATAGACTCATAGTGGGGAAGTAGATCTCATGAATGGGATAACAACTCTGTGTCCAGTTCCCCAAGACCGAGTTCCCATTCATACTTTGCCAATCAAATCATTGAGACTACTTCCAGGCCGGAGCTTACAAGGGTCACTTCTGAGCTGATCTAGAAGACAAAAAGACCAATCATTCTGCCATAATAAGTGGGACATTTTCAATAAGTTTAGAGGTTTTGGCTGCATTGGTTTAGGGGGAGTTTGTTGGACCAAAAGAACCAATGAGCTGGATCAAAAAAACCTCTAAGTCCCACAGACATCACAACAACTGCTGAAGACTTGATCAGTTGTTTCATAAAGTCTGAAGGGCAACAGCTGAAGTACAAGTACTGAAGACTTCAACAACTGAAGATCAAAGTCTAAAGATCAACAGCTGAAGAACTAAAGTACTGAAGATCAACAACTGAAGACCAAAGTCTGAAGATCAACAGCTGAAGTCTAAAGTACTGAAGAACAACTGCTGAAGTACAAAAACTGAAGACATCAGCTGAAGACAATAGCTGAAGACAACAGCTAAAGACATCAGCTGATGACAACAGCTGATGACAATAGCTGAAGTTCAAGTACAAGTACTGAAGCCTTTAGAGTTTGTTACAACAGCTGAAGAAGCATTCTTCAGTTGTTGTGATGGTTTCCTTCAGTAGTTTTCTTTCTATTTCAGTATTTGTAAAACAACTGAAGAGCATGTTTTTTAGTCATTGTAGTTTCAGTAGTTTCTTTTAGTAGTTGTAGTGATAGTTAACACTTAGTATTTTTGTAAGGAGATGTCAGCTGTTTGACATTTTCAGTAGTTGTGTTAACTATCAGTAGTTTGAATAATTCTGTTAGATGTCACTATCAAGTGACATCAGCAGACGTCACATCTCCTATTAAGAGATGTTGACCTAATGTATGTGTGACATTCTGTTACCACGAAGCGAATATTGAATGAAATATATTTTGCAGAATTCTCTTTGTCTATAGCCGTTTGTTTTTACTTTGAATATCTTTTGTGTTCTTGTGAATTTGCTAATTCATTGTTTGTTCTCGCTGCTATACTCTCAAATCAATCAAACGTAGATCACTGATCCTAACATTTACAATTAGAGTTTGATTTTATACAAAGCACGAGGTATTAACTGCCTTTGCCCAGAAGGTGATTGGCAGCTTAACATTGGCTAGCGTTGTTCTTGCTGTTTCAATCAGTGTTCTATTTCTCCTTTCCGCTACCCTATTTTTTAAGGAGTTCTAGCTGCACTGAATTGATGAGCAATGCCTTTGGTTGCATAAAAAGAACTCATGTCTACACTTTTAAATTTAGTTCCATTATCACTTCTGATTGTTTTGACCTTATGATCAAGGTGATTTTCTATTTCAGTGATAAAGTCTTCAATTATTTAGGATGCCTCATTTTTATGATGTAAGAAGAAAACCCATGTAAATCGTGAAAAGTCATCAATGATCACTAAACAATGTTGTTTCTTTCCAAGACTCATGACATGAGTTGGTCCAAACAGATCCATATGAAGTAGCTTCAATGGAGTATTGTTTGTGTTCGCCAGCTTGGATTTATGGGAAGATTTGTGTTGTTTTCCTTTTTGTGATCAACAAAATGAAATTCCTTTTGAGGAAGACCAATGACATGGTTTCCTTTGACCAATCTGTTCATATTTTTAAACTTTGTGTGCCCTAAACGTTTGTGCCAAAGCTATGACTCATCAAATGATGTTTTTGACAAAAGACATGTTTCTTCTTTAGGTGATGCAGAACACAGGTTTAAGACATAAGTATTATTCTTCCTTGGGGTCTTTGGGACAACCCATTCTTCACAGATCTAAATCTAGGTTTTAGAATGTAGCAATGAGTGTCGGTAAAGTGAGTTGAATATTTCTTGTCACAGATCTGAGACACGCTTAGCAGATTGAAGTTCAGTTGTTCATAGTAGTTCAGTTTGTCAAAGCTCAACATCCCATTTGTCATAGATCATTCACATGTAATTCTACCACCCTGTGAATCTCCACCAAATGCCAACGTAGTTCCTTGTATATGCTTGAAGTCATGAAGGAGGGAATGATCTCCAGTCATGTGTCGGGAGCATCCACTGTTGAGGTCCCATAAGCTATTGGACCTGTGTGGATGAACCTGCAAGCAAAAAGAACTAATTAGAATAAGGAACACAAGCGATGATGGTCTTGGTTTCCCATTCTTATTCATAATGGTGACTCCTTGGTATTTCCTCTAAATTATGATCTATTTAGAGGTGACCTTGGAGATTGCTTATGATATTTTGCTGGAGTCTTCTCATCAATATCAACAGAAGAGTCAGATGAGTAGTGAAATCATTGATCTCTATGCTTGTGAAGAAATTTAAACCGTTTTTTATTTTTAAGAATCATTTTAGGTTTTGAAAAGTCAGACTTTTTATAATGTAATGGTTGTTTCTTTGACTTTTCCATATTTATTTTGTTTTACTCTTGTCATTGAGTGATTTAGATGTTCTAGATTGATTGTTGTACAAATGACTCCTGACTTGTGTTTTTCCTCATGATGTTGTTCCCTCTAATTGAAGTAACAATCAGATGTATTGCGATTGTTTTGGGGAATTCTCAATCCCTTCTAATTGAAGTAACAAACAGATGTATTGCGATTATTCATATCACAGACTGAACATATTTGTTAAAATAACAGTTTTTGGTTGAGTGGTTGTTCATGTAACATATAGAGCAATATTGATTGTAAAAGCACTCTTCTATTTTGTAATTCAACATATCACAAATTTCACAATACATTTATTTGTTGCTTGAATCAAATTTTGATTTGTAGGACTCAGCTGATTTTCTCATTTGTTATTGAGCCACTTTCTTTTGCTTAGGGGATGAATCAAAATCAACCTTTTTGTTAGACTTTCTAGGCTGTTTTTGTTTCTTCAACCCTTTCTGTACCTCTTTCGCAAATTGATCAACATGTTCCTTATTACATATCAAAACCAACATCCTGTCTTGATTTTGAAGATTGGGGGTCTGACAGAGTTTTACACGTTGAAATCAGTGATCTCTTTTGTTTCTTTTCCAGTGAAACCTTGTCTTATTTTCTTGATTTGTTTGGAGATATAATCTCATTATCAAAACCGCTTTCAGCAGTGGGTTTCACCGACTTCACAAACTTGTTTTTACCTTTTAATCAGAAGGTATGAATTTTATAAATGGAACAATTGCCTTTACTGGGCTTGTGGGTTTGATGACACTCACTGCCTTGTGTAAACACTCTTTAATCTTGATTGGATGACCTAATATGATTTTCTCCTCATTTATTACAATATAAACATCAGGTTTGCTTTGAGGATTGGTTACTTGTTTTACTATAGATTTTGGTTCCATAGTTTTAGTTTCAATTTCCTCACTAAGTGTGACAAATTCAGGCATGACAGTGTAGTTGTCATTGTATGGTGGAGGACATGAATTATTCCCAATCCTCGACATGTCCTTTGGATCCTTTTGAGAATCAAGCATGTCTTGCAGCTTGACTGAAGATATTTGAAACTTTTCAAGTTTCACTTCAGTAAGTGTATGTTCAGCCTTAGATTGAGCTAACTTTTAAGTCAGTAGCTCATTCTCAGCTGCAAGAGTGTACTTTTCACCATGCAGTTTTTCAATGTCAGAGATGAGGGATTTTATTTTGATTTCAAAGCCTTTTATCTCTCTTTTCATTCATGTTTGACTTCACCTTTTCCTCTTTAATTTTATCTGCCAGTTTATGGTTATGCTATGTATAACCTTACAATTCAGTAATACATTTTTCACTACAAAGGTTAGATTTTACCTCAGTAGGCATTGGAGATGGACCATCATTGATGTGAGCCATAAGTGCATGATTTTGAAATTGAGGCTTGACTTTCTCTGCACACATGCTCCAGTCACATACTCTATCTTGTTTGATCACAAGAGCATTTGTAGATGACTGACTGCTTCCATGAGCTTGGTTTGTCAGTTGAGGTGGATTTTGATATGATTGATGTTGTTGTGGATGATGATACTATTGCTAATGATTATTGGAGTGAAAGCTTGAGTTTGATTGTGAGGATGACTTGCTTTGAGAATTCCTTTGAAAGTTTTTTTCTTTTGGGGGCATTGCATTCTTTGGAGAAGTGGCCAGTCATGCCATAATTGAAGCATTTCACTTTGGATTTATCATATCCAAGCTTTGTATTTTCATTAAGGCTGAGCTTTCTACCTTTTCTGAAAAATTTCTTTGCTCTTATAGCAATCATGGCATTTGCCATTCCACATCATTTGGATCCATTTCCTCTAGATCTTCATGGATCAGATGAGCAGATATGAGTCTTCCTCCTAAATATGCTTCAATGCTTGCAACAAAGGCATTGTAAGTTGCCTTTTGTTCTTCGAATCTTGGGTCATCAGGATTGGTGTAGGAGCAGTAGTGACTCTAGATGCTTAGGATGATATTGATGGATGATTAGGTGATGGAGTTGCAATGAACCTTGTGGCATTCAATTGATCTCTTGAAGAGATGAAATCATCCTTCTCAGTGATGAAGGCATTTTCCAAAGAATGAGATTCTGATGGAAATTTTTATGCCTCAATCACTCTTGGTCCACCTAGATTTCTACTTCTTTCATAAAGTTCTAATGCTCTATTTTGGCTATCATGATATCCAAAGTAGTACTCCCAAGATCAAGAGTATTTTCAGCATTGTCACATTCTGTATCCAGCTTTCAAGAAGGCTGTGCAGCATTTTCTTGTTTAATTCCTTGACCTTGTAATTGACTCCCATAATTTCCAAGTCATTTACCAACTGTACAAATCTGTGTAGTTGTTTGGATATTGACTCCCCCTTGGAGTGATAAAATGTTTCGTACTAGTTAAGAAGCTTGTCCTTGTTAATTTTTTCAACTTCACTGCTTTCCTCACACATAATTTGCAGTGCATTCCATACAGCTTTGGTAGTACCATACTTCTCCAATCTTTTTAGCACATCCATCTTGAGAGCCAAAGCTCTGATACCAATTGACTTAGTGGTGAGATTGAGATTCTCACTTAGGATCGATTATAATGATTGAGGTAATGATTGAATGGCGGAATCATACAATCAAGAAACATTCAATGCAGAAGAAATACTCATAAATGCTTTGTATATATTAATAAAGGTGATTGATTACAATGACTGCTAGGGTTTAGCAAGAAAAGTAATAATGCACCTAGAGAATACAAAATATTCAGATTGTCTATATTCTATCACCTCATGTACGAGGTTTTCTACTCTATTTATAGGCAGACAAGATGCCTTTTTACAAAATGACTAAACTACCCCTGACCTATACATTAGAACTAGTCTAAGTCTTGATCCACATTTCTTCTGGTTCATCCGCATTGGCAAATGCGGATGAGATTGACTTGATCAGCATTTCTTCACTTGATCATCCGCATTAGTATGTTGGTCATCAGCATTGGGTAATGCGGATGAACAAATACTTGTGCGCATTCTTGCCCGGTCATCCGCATTGGCAAATGCGGATGAACAGAATCTTGTCCGCATTACTTTTTGGTCTTCCGCATTTGTTAATGCGGAAGAAGAAATACTTGTCAGCATTTGTTCTTTGCCTTCCGCATTGACAAATGCGGTAAGCCAATACTTCTTCTACTGCTGCAGGATCTTCATCCGTATTAGCTCTTGGACTTGTGGGAATCCATCAGAACAACCATCAACTCACCCATTGAATTGGCATGTATGATTCTTTCAGGGTGCAACAAAATACCGTAACCTTAACCTGTTTGTTCCGCCTCAAATTTGAATTAGGAACAATCTCTGTCAGTAAATCGGATAACTAACAGTCCTCCTGAATTGTTCATGCACTCATAAATAGATTAGTTTGAAAGGGGAACCCATGCCATCGTAGTCTTGGAAGTTCCTTTTTCATCAATATATGAAACCTTCTTTTGTACACAACCGATTAAACAATCGGGGATTGTTATATCCTTCTTTTTAATTTTCCAAATTTGTTTCGGTTCAATTAATTTTGATTTGAATGAATTAAATTTGGAAATCATTTTCTGTTTAAGACTAGAAGGAAAAGAATTTGGTTTTAACATTTGGTTATTTTTATCTTTGAATCTTGTGAAACCGGCTTCACATGAAAAGGTTTGGATGGAGGGTTTCTCATCTAACCATTCAAAGATGTGTGCTTTTTGTCTCTTGATCCAGAGAAGCAACTCGTGTTGCCTTTACCATCTCGAACATTCTTTGTAGACTTATTGCTCGAGAAGCAATTCATTTTGCCTTTACCATCCGTAGCAAGCCTTTGAGGACATTTCTTTACCACATGACTTTCTTTTCCACACTCAAAACAAGCCTTGAAAGGCTTTTGATTCTTTGTAGTCCCGTGTTGTGCATGTGGGGATGAGTATTGCTTTGAGCTTGTAGAAGATTCTTTCTTGTTTTGGTGTTTGCTGTGCTGAACAATGAATGAGATCTACACTGATTGACTGGGTTGTTTTGCAGTTAGAGAAGAGATGTGTATTGGTCTTGATTCATCTTTTGGAAGCATTTGAGACTTGACAATGTCAAGTGATATCTTGATCTTAGACGAACCGAAACTGTCCTCTGTGTTTGATTGAGCTTGACCGGTCTCGTATACACATATCTGCTTCCAATGGATCTTGATTGACATGAGTAGGATGTGTTATTGTTGTTAGAACTTGATGATTAGGTGTTTCTTGATTTATCTCTTCTTTCACAATCTTGACATGCTCAAAAGTAGGAATTTTACCTGCTTTAAACTCATCAAAGAAGTTAGAAGAAATAGTAGATATTGATTTACAAACATCCGGGGACTGAACAATCGTTATCTGGACTGTCAGCATTCGATTTATTGTATCCCATACCAGTTGTAGAATCATAATCATCTCGCACCTTATTAAGATTGACACCGCTCATACCTGCATGCAAACTATTAGTAGGTTGTTCAAACAAATCATTTTAGGATGAGATTTGGGGATTGGTGAATAACATAAAGTAGAAGGAGGTGGAACTAAATTAAATACAATTTCACCGTCTGATTTATATCCAATCCCATGTTTTACCCGTGCCCCTTGTTGTTTAGCAATAATCTCATCCTTTTTCGTGTGTGAAAGGGTCCATTTATCAAGCTTCATTTGAAGTTGTGTTGTTTCAAATTGAGGTTAAACAGGCCTTTCTCTTAATATTTAATTCAACGTTACACTCCAAAATTGTTCTTCGTAAAAGATTATTTTCAGCCAATGCTTTATTAAGTTTCCTTGAAAAAGCAATTTCATTTTTCTTGAATTCCTTATTGATTGTTTTTAATTCTTTTTCATTTTCCAATAACAATCAACTTGCCTTATAAATCCCTAATAATCGCATTCTGCAAGATGAAAAACACATATCCTAAACAGTCTTATAAGGAAGACCCATGCTAGTTCGTTCTACAGCTAAGCTCTGTTCACAGTTGCATATCCTTGTAATTCTTATGTTGTTCCTCTTCTTTGACCTTCAGCATCTTGTCAGCCTCAGGTTCTTTCTTTTTGTTATTAGCTGTTCCAGCCTTATCATCATCGGTTCTCACAGACTCTGGGTTACTGTCATTGTCAACTCTCAAAGTTTCATAGTTCTCTTCAACAGTTTCTCTAAATTCAAAATTTAAATTTGAATCAGTTCTCAATAACTTTAACTTTTTAATTATCTCTGTTTTGTAATCAAGTATGCTTGTATAGAATAAACAATATCAGTATTAAGCGCGTGGGTTTGATGTGGGAACACGACTTGCTGAAATTTGTTTCTTTAGATATCCAGCTCGAGAGATTTTAGTCTGTTGATCATATCCATAAGTTTTGGTCGACATAACCTCTTTCTTGCTTTAGCATTTTAACTTGATGATTCCATGCAGACTGAGATCTGGAACATGCTTCTTTAGATTATTTGCCACCTTTAGAATCAACCAATCAAATTTGTCAATTTTTCTTTCATCATTGCTGCAAAAGAGTCAAAATGGTTCTGTGCCATTGGGAGATTATCTGATTTAAAGTCTTCTAAAGATGACATTTTATTAAAATTTGAGAACAATTAAACGCCCCTAAAATATTTTTCCCAAAAATTGTAAAATAATTATCCCCCGGGAAAAATAATTTATTTATTATTATTATTTTTAAATGTCACGCTATGCAATCTTAGAATGCAATCTTAGAAACTGGGTTCAAGCTGCCAGGTTAGCTTGTTTTTTTATAAATCTTTTAAAATCGGTGAAAATTTCTTTATCGGGATGAAATCAGTTAATCCCAACTAAAGGGAAAAAGTCATCTTTGACATTCTAGTTTTGCTAAAAAATGATAATTTCGCTGAAATTGTAGTTTCACAGAGCTAGTTTCATAATGAAATCTAGTTTCGCTGAGCCGTAAGTAGTTTCACTGGAAGTTTCGGCAACTGTTTCACAATCCAAGTGCTTTAGGCTACTTAGTTTCGCTGACAATTTCTCACAAAACAAGCTTGAACTTTCGTTCAAGGATACTTTCAACAGTAATTTCGCTTGTAATATACACACAAGCACTGTTGAACTTTCATTCAAGATCACTACTTTCATTGAGATGCTAAAACTAACTACAAAGTGTAAAACACTTGTAGTTTCGCTGAAAGAATAGGCAATTTCGCTAGATGAATTGGTAATTTCGCAGGACGAAGCTGATAAGCTTTTTCAACACAAAATCAACTAGAAATCACCCAAATCTCAATGGATTTGAGATTTGATGATTAACAGAGCTTTCCCAACCAATAACAAGCAAACTTCAATCAATTTTCATATCAATAACACTCAAATTTGATCCGGAATTGGTGAAATATTGATATTTGAATAAAAACAACCAAAAACCTCAATTTCTCTCTCTAAAAAACTTCAAATCTTCAATGAATTTGATCCAAAATGAATCTGATACCAAATTGTAAACCCAGGTTGATCACACTTGAATAAAATTATGAAGATTATAGATCAAAATATGATAATCACAATCAAAATCCCTTTGATCTTAAATTAGATTGCTAATAAAGTGTTTACAAGTAATCCCTCAATCTCTTGGTCATACAACCATTAACCTAATTCTAATTACAATTAGGCTATTTATAGTCTAGTTTAAGCTTCCATATTTACACATAACTCCCTAGACTATATAACTAGACTAAAACATGACTCAAACATAGTAAAGTGCTGTTTGTTTCTAAAGAGGTAAAACATCTGTAGTCTGCAGACCACATCTGCAGACATCTGTAGGAGAAGAGGTGGACCAAACCTCTGCACCCTGTATTAAGAAGACTGTTTGTTTTGTAACATCTGCAGACTGCTGAAATAAACTGAAATTAATAAAAAGTTAAAATAAACAGAAATTTAAATAAACTGTCACAATAAACTGAAATTAAAATAAATTGTTAAAAGAGTTATACAATGCTGAATTAATATAAATTAAACCACAACAACATTTTTTAGATCATTCATTCCATATTATTTCCGAATGACACATTCATAACTGCTCAGCAATTCATCTCGTAACTGAGTCATGTATTTCATCTCGAATGACACATTCAACCTCATCTTCATCAGCATCAACGTTCGCATGTCTATTTCCTAACGGCATATCGGGTTGATCATATTGTGTAAAGAAATCATCGCTCAAACCCTTTTTCCATATAAAGTTATGTAGCGCGAAACATGCAATGGTTATATTCCTTTGTGTAACCAACGGAAATGGCGTCATCCTCTTCAATATTGGGAATCATGCTTTCAACACACCATAAGCGCGCTCAATAATGTTCCGAAGTTTTGCATGTGCATGGTTAAATTTTCTTTATTTGTTAATGCTCTTTTTCGACGAAAATCTCCAAGCCAATACCTCACATTACGATATGGAGCCATAAACCCTCGTATGTTTGCGTATGCGGCATCACAAAGATAATATTTATCTGTATAAATATAACTAATTAGAATATTAAACTAAAATGAAAGTATTTAATAAATCATAAACAAACCTGGTGGTGGAAATGGAAATGGTGCATCTGGATCCGATAATGCCTCTGATAAAATTCTTGAATCATGTGCTACTCCTTCCCAGCCGACAACGATAAACGTAAAAATCATGTTAAAGTCACAAATTGCTAGTACGTTTTGATAGCAATTTTCTTTTCCCCTACCTCTATATAAATATTGTTTTCCAGTAGGGACAATAGCATGTACCAAAGTTCCATCTAGTGCACCGACCGCTCCTTTAAAAATCCGTCGTATCCTTTTGTTATGTCCCGGAATGTTTGGATTTGGATTGAAAGTAGTTGGGACTAACATATCTTTGGCGAAAACCATCATTTTATCCAATACTTCATAAAAATATTTATGAATTGTTTGTTTCGAGTGTTGAAATCTACGGTTAATAACCACATAACGTTGATTATGAGTGATTAACATAAAAAACATAGCCATCTTCTCCTCGACCGATACATGTTTACTATCCTTTAACGAATAATTAATTCTAAAATGTGCGCATAGTCGGACAAAGGATTCACGAGACATACGTAGCAATTCAATGCATTGTTTCGGGTTTCCATACAATAACTCTAACGTGTATTTATGTCCCGTCATACTCGAATCATTGTCTCGCATTCGTTTCACACCTCTATTCCGAAAGAAACGGATATACAAGTACATAAGGATTAAGAGAAGTAGTTTCTTATCATAGTCCATAATGATCATGTGTTAATAAATCATAAATAATCATTAAACATGCACAACCAGTAAACATAAAAGCATACAAAGTATTCAACATAACCAAAAAAGCATACAAAGTATTCAACATAACCAAAAAAGCATACAAAGGTTTCAAGCATACAAAGTTTTCAACATAACCAAAAAAGCATACAAAGTTTTCAGAAGATAACCAAAAGCAGATAATACATAACCAAAAACAGATAATGTTTTAAAACCATGTTCTTCACTACTTTATTAGTCCTGTACTTCTAGCCGTCATTTCAATCCACCCCTTTAGTGCCTCAGGAATAGATGGCAATGCCATCCATATCTCTCTCATGTCTAAGGACCCGAAAATGTTATAAGCAGCTAAGAATAGAGGATCCACTGGCTCTAACCCAAGCAACTTTAATTTCTCACAATAATCATGAATCGTTGCCCCTTCTTTGCCATTCATCATAAACTGTAGGGCCTTTCTCATATCCTGTGCTAAATCATCATCATTGGTAGTTGATTTTGAGGTTTTGGCCCTTTTCTTTAAATTAGGCTCAGGGGTAGGCTCACAAGCCGGCTCGAAAGGAGCATCCGTAGTAGGCTCAGGAGAAGCCTCAAAGCTTGTATGATAAGTGCCTGCGTCATCTTTTGTGTCATGTAAATTGGTGTCTGTAATCATAAGTCGTTGGACATGTTGACGAGAAGACGACCCAGCCACTGATGTTTGGGTTGATGTCCACTTGCCACTCCCAGTGGCAGTACTACCATCAAACAACTGTGCATAAAGTTCTGGAAAAGGCAATGGAATAGCATTGAATGATGCCGCTTTTGGATGCCCCTAAACCCATGTAAAAGAATTTTATAAGTTTTTAATTATAAGTGAAATTTATTTTATATATATATACATATATATATATATGAACATACCTTCTTAAAATCTTCCCATTCCTCGTTTGTTAAGGTAAATGTATTTGTTTGAGCATTGTATATGTTGCCAGTTTTATTTTTCAAATACACCCATCCTTGGTATTTGGCTTTAAGATTGTCATATGCTTTTTTCAATTGTTTTTGAGTCATATCTATGCCGAACTTTTCCTTAAGAGCTTTTGCTACCTTACTCCATGAGTCTTTATACAAGCTTAAACCTCTTTTACCCACACTATTTACCTTATCAATGCTAACCTCTAATAAGCATTTTAATTGCTCAGTCGTCCATTGATGTTTATCTCCCATGTCTATTAACCAACAAACAAGAACCAAAATGACAAGATTCAACCATTTATATTAATCAATTCAACCAACCATTTCTATTATCCCTATTCAAACAAGCAAATGACAACAAAATAACACATCAGCAGCAAAATAACAAGATTCAACCATTTCTATTATCCCATTTCTATTATCCCTATTCTAACATTCAACCTTCAAAATAACAACATCATCAATATAACAACATCAACAGCAATATCAAAGAAATTAACAACAAAACTCAACAACAACATTCAAAATAACAACATCAGCAACAACATCAAAGAAATTAAAAAAAAATAACATACAACATTCAAAATAACAACATCAGTAGCAACATCAAAGAAATTAACAAGAAAACTCAACACAACATTCATAATAACAACAACAGCAGCAACATTCATAAAAACTTACCTTCGGCTGGAGATAGGTGACGACAAGAGGGGAACTCGGCTGGAGAAGGGATGCGCGCAGAGGAGGCGGCGGCGGCATGAGGGTACTGGCTGGAGAAGGTGGCAGCGGTAGGAGGGAACTGCCAGGAGAAGGTGGCGGCGGTAGGAGGGAACCGTCGGGAACAGTTTTCGTGGTGGTGGTGGGGGAGTTTGGTGGGGGTGAGAATGGGGACGGGAAAGAGAAGAGAAGGGAGCTCTAGGTTTTTTTTCTTTTGGTTAGAAGAGGTTTGTAGAGGTAAGAAGACATTAGTCCACCTCTTCTCCAAGAAGAGGTCACGCAGACGTTTTTTAGTGAAACGTCTTCAAAAAAACAAACACTCTGCAGACCTCAAACATCTTCCCGCCTCTTTTTAGCGCAGACAAAAGAGCTTTAGAAGCTCTTTTTCTAAAAAACAAACACCACCTAAAATATATTTTGTTCACACAAAATATATATTTATTATAATAAAACTCCTAGTCATTTAAATCTTCAGCGTCTCATCTCAGTTATTCGTCTCAAACGTGTCGGGTTTGACTTTTGTTAACTTTGACCGTGACGTTGACTTTTTTTTACTTTGACTGTGTTGATAATATAGACTATCTTGTATAGCTCCAACATCATATCATTATTGTGTGGAGATAGTTCTTGAATAGATAAACCTTTGGAAGTTAGGAAAGCTATCCTTTTCCTCTAGAGCTGCACATCAGCTTCCCTCGTCTCTCTTTTTCTTTCCTCCTCTAAGGCCAACCTTGCTGTTTCTTCCTTTTTTTCAATATGCAACCTGGTTGCCTTTTCTAGCTTTACGAACTCCTCTAGTGGTAGCACAAATATCTCTTCACTGATACCTCCAAGCTTGATGAGCCTGTCAATGATCTCCACCCTCTTTTGTTGTTGACTGCCTCCTGGTTGGCTGTAGCTCCTTGGAACTGGCAGCTAATAACTTCCCAGTTAGAAGTATACCTTTTATTTTGAGCTTTTCAATCCTCTCATCCTCCTGAAACTCTTCTGCCGTCATCTTCTTCCTTTATCATTTTTGGAAGTACTTAGTTTGGTGGTTCTTGGATAGAGGGTTCAGATTGAGTCATGGTGGATGGAGGTGGTGAAGTTGTCTGAGCTAGGGGTCGGTTGAGAAGGTCCTCACTATTCACCTCAGATGCCAACTCTAGAATTACATCTGTGATGATTAGATCATCGGACAAAGAGAACAGTCCTTTCGTAGCTTCCATCTCAGCTTTGGAAGACTTGGCTTATTCTTCCGAGGCTTCGACTTTAGCTTCAAAAGTTTGAGTGAGTGCAGTATCTATCCTAATTGTTTTAGTTGCTTGGCCAACAGTCCTTATTTCCCCTTCAAATTGAATCTCAGGTTCCATTTGGACATTAGGTTGACCAACTTCTTCCATAGTGGTAGAAGATGCACTTAACCTCTAAAGCTCTTCAGCTCCAAAGTACATCATAGCCGTATCAGGGCTAGGCTGATCTAGAGTATATCTCAATAGAAACTTGGAAAAGAGCCTGTAGAGATCTCTAAGCATCCTTGGGTCCATTTGTAGGACAAGTTGGGAGGGCTCATGAAATATAGTTGCAATAAGAGCCGAATATCTGGAAGTTAAAGCTTGGCTTTGTGGTTCCTTAGTTGTTTGTCTCTGAACACTCTCCCCTTTATTGGTAGCATCATCTTCAGAGCTAGATGAGCTAGAGGAAGAGGTCAAGTAGACCTGAATTGGTACATGCCTAACAGATCTCTCAATCTATTTCTCAGCTAGTTGAGCCTTGAGACTTTCAATCTCAAGTTGCTGAGTGGTGGACCTATCATTTAAAGTTTTAACCTTTGATTCAAGGTTTGAGACTTTAGAAAGTAGGTCCTGAATAATGAGTTGCATACTACTCTCATATTCTTTTGAAGAATCATAAGGAGATGAGGTAACATACCGTGTATGTTCACCCTTACAACTAGATGTGGTTTTTTAGCACCCTTGTTTCCCTTTCCTAAAAATGTATCTTTCAGAGTCATCAAAAGGCGTAGTTGCTATAGATTTAGTCTCAGAGATATTACCACTGTCCTCAGGATCCAATGAGTTACCTTCAGTCTTGGTAGCTGAATCTACATGAGTCCCCTGCATATCCATGGGACTCACCTCAGTTGGTTTTGACTGATATGGGCTAGAGATAAGAGGTCCCTCTAGGATCTTTTGATCCATGAGAGAGTGTTGTGGATCAAATTCATTTCCATGAAGAGACGTAATCTCCTCATTAGTTCTAATATAGAAGTTAAGCCTAGTGATCTAGCACTTTGGTCAATGTCTAGTGTCATTGAGCCTTTGGTGGGGCTTTCTATTTTTGGTTTCTCAGGAGAATATTGGGACTCATCCTAAGGGCTTGCAGCCTAGGCTTAGGGCTCAGGGAGTTGAGACTGAGGAGACCCAAATCCTATATTGAGGTTGAAGGAGAAGGATGGGGAGACCTCTGACTGAGTGGGTGCCCATGGTTCCACTCTAGTCTTTTTGGATTGAACCGGAAGGACTTGCTCAAACAGAATGGACTGAGCTAGGGTTCGTTTGCGTCTCTGATATGTGTGTTTGATGGGGTGAATTGGCAGAATAGGGGTAGTTGCTAGTGTGGGTTCATCACCTGTGGGGTGAACAGGGATGTCACCAGGAGCCATTGGCTCAATCATACCTGGAAGAAGGTCGATGTGTTTTCTAGTGAAGTTTGTGAACACTCTTTTCAAGACCTTGAAGATGGTCAACCTCATTTGAGGGACATTCAGAGTAACTGCACAGACAAGCTGACTCTAGTCAAGCTCACAATTGATTATGTGCTCAAGAAACCTAGGATATATGAAGAATGTGTCCTTTTATACATTTCCAAGAAGATTGATCAGCATGAACCTTGAATAGTTGAAGCGGAGGCTCTCACCAATCCATGAACTAGGCAGCTCAGTTCATATGGGATTTGATCCCATCCCCTAGACTTGTTTGACAAATAGTGAAGAACAACATGAAGTAGGAACATCCAGTTATAAGAAAAATTAAACTTATAAACTGTAGACCTATTCACATCTCCATCATATGCTATTTGAATATAGGTGTCGTCTAGGTTTGATTTGGGGAACTCAGTAGGAGTGCCGTCATCATGAAGCTCAAAAATCTCCGGATGACCTATTCGGTAAAAATCAACTCTTGGCCTCAAATGCTAGTTCGGATAACCCTAGCTCCATTGAGGAGTAATACCTAACCGTTCCTCCAAAAATCTTCCATATGGTTCAAGTAAATGGTAGGATTCACGGTCCAAGTAGTGAAGTAGGGAGATTGGGTAAGAAATGAGATGATATCAGAGAAATGAGCATCATTGGAGGAATCAAGGAATGCAACTTGGTTGTGCTGAGGGTTGAGTCCCATGGTGAGAAAGTAGATCATGAAACAAGTTTGAGCAAGGTGAATTTGAGGAAAGAGGCTTTGGACAGTAAATGGTAGATAGATTAAAGTCACAAGTCGGGATTATTTAAAAGGGTGAAATGGTGGTGTTGGGTGGATAAGGTGAAAAGATGGTTTGGGGTAAGATGTGACAATGGTGGCAAGGTGAAAAACCATTCAAATGATTCCGACATCATTAATAAAATCTTTACTTTATGCTATGTGAGGCCAAAAGGTTTCCGCTAGAGAGAAGTCTTCTTCCGAAGGTACAAGTATTTCCGAAGGTTTTTCTCTTCCGAAGCCAAACTTATTTCCAAAGGTAACTGAAGTAGCATTCGAGAATAAGGGTGTCTTCTCAAAGAAGAAGTTTTTCAAGCTTTGGAAGAATTAAAGATAAGCTTCCGAGACTAAAACTCTACGGAAGATAAAACTTGAATTGAGTGAATTTACTTCGAAAGATAATGAGAAGTTCTTTCGAGGGTAATTTTCTCTTTGGAAATACTCACACTTAGTCAAATGTGAAGAAGGTCTTTTTGTAAAGGGATTAGATTGTTCTTTGACAACAGAAAGACACATGTTAAAAAGGTTTTCAAATAAGACATATTAGTCGATGTTTATCATCCCAATAGCTGTAATGAGATACTTAAATCTTTGTTCATCAAAGGCTTTTGTGAACAAATCAGCATATTGTTCATTTGAGTCAACTTTGACAAATTTAATCAGGTTTTTCTCATTAATATCTCTAATGAAATGGTACCTGATATCAATGTGCTTTGTCTTGGAGTGCTTCATAGGATTTTCAGTGATGGAGATAGCACTTTTGTTGTCAATATGGATAGGCGTGCTCATGAAGTTGAATCCATAGTCTAGCATCTGCTTTTGAATCCACAGCAGCTGAGCACAACAACTTACAGCGGCAATGTATTTAGCTTCAGCAGTAGATGTAGAGACATATGACTGCTTCTTTTATTGCCATGAGATGATCCTTCCACCAAGAAATTGACATCTTCCTGATATGGATTTCTTGTTAATATTGTAGCCACCATAGTCACTATCTGAGTAGCCATAGAGATTGAAGTTGCTATTCCTAGGATACAAGAGACCTAGTTTAGGTGCTCATTTGAGGTATCTAAGGTGAGACATCTTTGAAGCAGCCTGATATCTTGCACAAATACATTTAGCAAACACGATATCTGGTCTACTTTCTATGAGATACATCAGATAACTGATGATTGCCCTATACCAATGTTGATCAGTATCCTCCCCCTCAGAGTCAGGACAAAGGTCATGGTTTCTGGTTATTGGTGTCTTGGCTAGCTTACAATCCTTCATATCAAATCTTTCTAAGATATCAGAGACACATAGATTGATTGATAAAGAACCCTTCCTTCATCTGCTTCACTTGAATTCCAAGGAAAAAGTCCATTTTCGCATAGAACTCATCTCAAACTTCTTCTTCATGATGCTCTCAAAGTCTTTGCACATTTGGTCATTGAAGAACCAAATATGATATTGAAAGGATCAGCGATCACAAGTTTGATGTATTAGAGTTAAAGGCAGCGGAATAAGAATAGGAATTAGACAAATTGTAGCAAGAAGTCGATGCTTGTATGCATTAAGAGCACATACGGTTATAGCGAGAGAATATATTTCTGATTCAAGGAATGTTTATAGATATGGAATGTTTCTAATCAAATCATTCATTCATTCACGTCATTCACACTATTATAATAGGTTGTCACTCCTTATATAGAGTGCATCAAACACTGCTGTTATCACGGAAAGTGACAACTGGCAGATCTAATACAAAAATAACTAACTCTTAACAAACTACTGAAATGTTCACAACTACTGAGAACATATCAGAGTGTTAAGTACAAAATATAAAACTACTGATTGGAAATACTGAAACTACAACGATTGAAGAACAAGCTCTTCAGTCGTTTTACAAAACTACTGAAACATAAAACTACTGAAACTAGAAATATAAAACTACTGATATCACAACTACTGAAGAAGTACTCTTCAGCAGTTGTGACAAACTACTGAGGCTTCAGTACTTGATCTTCAGACTTTGACCTTCAGATGTTTCATCAGCTGATGACTTCAGTAGATATCATCAGTTGATGTCTTCAGTCTTTGTCTTCAGACTTTGTACATCAGTTGTTGATCTTCAGCACTTGTAAATCTTCAGCTGTTGTACTTCAGTACTTTGGTCTTTTAGCTTCAGTACTTGTGTTCTTCAGCTGTTGTACTTCAGCTCTTTAGTTCTTCAGTTGTTGAAGTCTTCAGCACTTGATCTTCAACTGTTGAAGTCTTCAGCACTTGTCAAACTGCTGATGAGGCTTCAGCAGTTGTTGTGATACCATGTGGGACTTAGAGGTTTCTGATCTTGGCTCATGGTTCTTTTGGTCCAACAAACTCCCCCTGAACCAATGCAGCCAAAACCTCTAAATTATTTATTATCCCACTTATTGTTGGCAAAATGTTGGTCTTTTTCCTTCTTGATCAGTAGAAGAAGATGACCATGTAAGCTCCGGCCTGGGAAGAAATCTCAGATATGGTTATGAATGGGAACTCTGTTTTGGGGAACTGGACACAGAGTTGTTATCCCATTCATGAGATTTACTCCCCATAATGAGTCTGTATGACTCTCGAACATAGGCCTCAAGGAGAACAACTTGTTCCTCCTGAGAGAGTTCTTCTACTCTTCCTTCGAAGAAGAACTCTGGACCATAGTACTCTGATAAGTACTTCATGGTCCTGCCATTTTTCAGCTCACCATAGTTACCTCCCTATATACAAATTCATCAGGATGGTTGCTTCAAGGAGTAACTGGAGCTCATTCTTCTGGATGTCTTCAAGCTTTTTATATAACAACCCCTTCTTAATCATCTTGTTTTCTAGTAAAGCTTGAGGGGTCTTCTTTGCTTGGTGAGCTTTCTTGAATTCATCAATGATTTCCCAAGGTGAGACTACAATGGCCAACATGATGGTAGAATCTATTGTTTTTCGTACCTGGCCATTGTATCTGTGTGGAATAGTTCTTTTATGGATTCTAGAACCACCCCTGGGGTCTGGCCATACTCTCACTCTCTCCTTCTGATACTGAAAAGTGTGCCTGAGAGTGTACAGCCTTTGAGCATGCCCTTTCATGGCTTGAATAGATGATGACTGAGGAAATTCCTTGTCAACCATCTTCAACATTGCTCATCGTGCTGTTTCTGCTGTTCTTCTCTTCTATCTTTACTCTGACCATTTCCCTTTGAGAGTCAGGTGTGATCATGAGTTGACTTCGGGGTTTTGGTAGCTTTAGAACAGCAGAGAGTGGCAGACTATCATCTTCATCCTCCTCTTCTTCTTCTTCTTCCATCCTCAGCACCCTTCTCCTCCTTCTGGGTGCATCACTGGATGATGGTTGGGTGGTGAAGGAATTGTTTTGAAGAATGAGGATGTTTGGATTTTGGCTTAGAGATTGGTTGGGAGATTTGAGGGATAGGCTCTGTTTGAGTGGGTGGAAGGGAAGGTTGATCCAGCATCTTTGTAGTTAGTTTCGCCTTTGTGAGTTTAGCCATCTCTAACCTTTTACCAGCCCCAGCCTCATCAAGGGCTTCCACAATAATCCCTTTGTTGAATTGCTCAGACAGACAGATTCTGGTGGCTATAGCCAGAATGCTGTCCCTGGTCCACGCGCGAATATCCATCAACGATCTTCCTAAGTATTTTGCAATAAAGCGGATCATTATTTCCAATCTCTCTTTTTCAAGAGCATCATACCTGCCCATCGGGTGTTTGTATCTCTTGCACTTCCAACCTTCTGATCTCACTATCCAGTGTGGCTGTGTCAAACCCCTGCCTGAAGAGTTGTTCAATTATTTTATCCATGGATCGGTGTGTGTAGTGTCAGCTTCTTTTACAGCTCCTCCAAGGATTGTCTTCAGCAGTATGATCATCAGCACTTTTCTTTCGCTTGTAAGTGAGTAGAGGTGCTTTCTTTCTCCTCCTCTTGGGCTTGCTTCTCTTCCTTCTTTCCTCTGTTCTTTTCCTCTTCTTCTTTCACTGCAGTACTCTCCCCCTTTTGGATGCATTGGAGGAAGGGGTTTGTACCGCAGAAAGAGTCTTTTGTATAGCCAGCATCAATCAAGGGCTGTAAAGTTGAGAGGAAAGCCTCTCATCAATGGCTTTAGTCACAATCAAGTACAGCACCTATTTGCTCAGGAGGGTTCTGTTCCTGAGAAATAGGCCTGAAGCAGAGGCAGGTGGTTGAGTTTGGAGTGGCTCAGTGTTTGGGGAACCTTCAAGTGAAGGTGCCATCTGTGGGTGGGTAGAGGCAGATGGTCTTTCTCCTTGGGAGAGTTGATCTAGTAGGTTTTGCAGCCTACTGACTTTCTCTTCAAGGATTGTGTTCTGGGCAAGAACATCATAGAAAAAGCCCAGGTCTCATCAGCCAAAACTGAATCATCTGACCTCCTGCTTAGAGCAGGATTTACATGCACTGGGTGTAGACCAGTTGGTGCATGTGCCCTTGTGCTTGGTATTGGGGACTTCCAGCCTCAGGACAGTGTCCATCATCAGTTGTTGCCTCTAGTGAGGTCTTAGCAATGTTACCAGCCTCATCTGATCATGTGCTGAGTCAGAGGAGGTGGCAGCCTCACTAGATATTCTAAGTCCTTGTCTACACCAGGAGATAGAAGTGGTAAACCCCTATGCTGTGGGTTCTCAAGTGCACTGTGTTCCTCCCCCTCAATTGTAGAGGTATTCCCAGTAGTAAGTGGTTTCTGGGGAGGGGGTGAGGAGTGTAGTTGAGTCAGCACTTGTGCAACTATTAAAGTTGGGCTGTGAGGGGCGGTTGTTTGGGGTGAAGGGATAGAAGCAATGTGCACCTGGGGAGGTGGGTGCTCTTCAATGGCAATCCCCTCAAGTGAGGAAGATCCCAGATATGTAGGTACCCCTTGTGTGGTTGCTGCAGGCTCCTGTTGAGAGGAGGCCTGAGCGGCTATGGCTGGAGAGTCATTGTATCCACTAGGGGTTTGGACTAGTGGATATATCCTGCGTTTGTGGTGCAGGGGCATCCTCAGGGGACCTCATTCCCGAGTAGCCGTTTTGGGTTTCTTTTTGGTGGGTTTGGTGGGGACTTTGGATTTGAGGTGGTGGCTGTGGGTTCCAGCTGCGTGGGTTTTCGCAGCTTGGCAGCCATTTTAGTGTCTGGTCAGAGTTGTGCCGGTAGTATACTTCCGGCAGAACAGCCGTAGCAGGACTCCCAAGCCAACAAGTCCCTCAGCATTAAGCTGGTTTGTAATGATGCCCTTATGAACCGTGGATATAGTATCCAACGGTTGGCAGTTAGTTTTTGAGCCATGTCCATGAGCTCCGAAAATATTATTTCTGAAAAGTTTAGTGGTTGTTGCTCAAGAATAGAATACATTACCTGCTGCCACTTTGTCGACATTGATCCCAAGACGACGTCTTAGGGCCAACATACATTCACCATGTGAAAAATTAGGCGCTCAGCGTCATTAAAGTGTTTCTTCATGATAGTGGAGGCACTGAGATCGCCTTGATATGCATGTTGCAAAGGATAGATCTGTGGTGCCCTTCGGATATCAGCAGGAGAAACTAGCATCATTCAGATGAAGAATTTGGCGGATTATTGCAGGAGTGATGACTACTTCTTTGTTGTTGACGACCGACTGGAGAGATGGTGTGTTGTTCTCCCCAGTGATGACTACTTCTTTTTGTTGTTAACGTTCCCAAAATTGTTGAAGGGATTCGGCATGTAGTACGGGATTCAGAAGAATGCCGTATGTGTATTGGGACTGAACCATAAGATCGATAGCAGTATCGAACTTAGTCCAGATAGGCGATTTAGTGAGGTAGGCAACACAGTTGTGTCGCGGTTTAATTTGCATGGACGCCATTGCGAGGAGGGAAGTTTTGGAGAGGAACGTTAGGTTTGAAGATGAAGCATTGAAGGATTAGGTCAGGGGTATATATAGGGTGCGGGAATAAAACGACTGAAGGATGTGGTGTTAGTCATCAGTAGTTTTAAACGACCGTTGACATGGTATTATCCTTTCAAACGTTGAAACAGCTGAAGTCGTGGTGTTAGGCATCAGAAGTTAGAAAACTACTAAAGACCGTGGTTTTGACTTCAGATGATTGAAACAACTGAGGACTTGTGTTTGTCATCAGTAGTTATGAAACTACTGAGGACAGTGGTTTTGTCATCAGCTGTTGTAAACAACTGAAGACTTGGTATTAGTCATCAGTAGTTATAAAACTACTGAAGACATGGTTTTGCTTCAGTTGTTTAGAATGAAACAGCAGTTGTAGAAACGACTGAAGAGAAAGTTCTCTTCAGCTGTTTTCGTCAATTCTTAGCTTGTCAGCTCTTTCATACTATCCTCAAACACATTCATCATCAGCCTTTTTGGCTGATTTCAGTTGTTTCATAGGACATCAGTACTTATCTGTTTTTACTGATTGCAGTAGTTGTAGCTGCATCAGTAGTTGTAACTACATCAGTAGTTTAGAACAGATGAAGTACTTCAGTACTTGTGAGACATTTAGCCTTTAGTAGTTATAAAAACTGCTGAGGGTAAAAGAGCTCATTAGTACTTATATGTGATAGTTACTAATGTTCATCAGTACTTATTACTAGATCATCAGTAGTTGTCACTTATTCTAGCTGCAGCATACCAAGCCTTAACACCAGTTTTGGAAAGTTGAACTATCCAAGGCTTAGTAAAAATGTCTGCAAGCTCATCAGCACTAGGCACAAACTTAGGATCAATCAGACCTTTTTCAAAACATCCCTATAAATGATGTCTGATCTCTATATGTTTGGTCCTAGAGTGCTGGACTGGATTTTTGACAATGCAAAGAGCTGAAGCACTATCCATTAACACTGGAGTCTTAGTCTCTGTAATGCCATAATCCAAAAGTTGGTTTTGAAGCCAGAGTACCTGAGATGTACAACTTGCAGCAGCAATGTACTCTGCTTCAGCAGTTGATGTAGCAACTGAGGTCTGTTTCTTGCTCTGCCAAGAAATCAAGCAGTTGCCTAGGAATTGACATCCACCAGAAGTTGATTTCCTGGTCAACTTACACCCTGCATAGTCACTGTCAGAAAAAGCAACTAATTTACAGAATGTCCAGTAGAATACCATAAACCTAGAGATGGAGTGCCTTGCAGATATCTAAAGATCCTCTTGACTGCAATCAGATGAGACTCTTTAGGTGCAGCCTGAAATCTAGCACAAACACATGTAGCAAACACATATCTGCTCTAGAAGCTGTTAAATACATCAAGGACCCAATCATGCATCTGTAAAGTGTTTCATCAACCACTTTACCTTCTGATCTGTATCCAGTTGTGTGGTGCTGCACATGGGGGTAGAACAGGGCTTACAGTTTTGTAAATCAAACTTTTGCAAAAGATCTTTTGTGTATTTGGACTGATGAATGAAAATTCCATCAGCCTTTTGTTTGATTTGCACCCCAGAAAGAACTGTAATTCTCCCATGGCACTCATTTCAAACTTCTGTTGCATCAACTTTGTAAAGGCATCACACAACTTTGGATCAGAGGATGCAAAAATGATATCATCTACGTAAATTTGAACAAGTAGATTATGCTGCCCAGCTTTCTTAATTAATAAAGTCTTATCTATGGAGCCTCTAGTGAAATTATTTTCCAGAAGAAAGTTTGATAATGTCTCATACCAGCCTCTAGGAGCTTGTTTTAACCCATAAAGAGCCTTATCAAGCTTATACACCCAATTAGGATGTTTATTGTCCTCAAAGCCTGGAGGTTGACATACATAAACCTCTTCTTTATTTTTTCCATACAAAAATGCACTTTTGACATCCATTTGAAAAACTTTAAGTTTTGATAAGCAGCATAAGCTAAAACAATCGAATTGCTTCCAGTCTGGCTACAGGGGCAAAGGTTTCATCATAATCAATAGCTTCTTCTTGTGCAAACCCCTGAACAACCAGTCTGGCCTTGTTCTTAACAATAAGCCCATTTTCATCAGTTTTGTTCCTAAACACCCATTTAGTGCCTATTGCACACTTACCTGGAGGTAGAGGAACCAGTTCGACACTTGCTGTTTCTTGAACTGAAGAAGCTCAAGCTGCATGGCATCAACCCATCCATTGTCCTTTAAAGCAATGTGATAATTCTTTGGCTCTTGCTGACTGATGAAGAGAGCATAGAAGCAGAAATTTGATAATTGACTTCTTGTTGATACTCCAGCATTGATATCACCAATGATTTGAGACATAGGGTGATTCTTCAGATCTTGATACACAATGAGATCTGTGCAAGTGTTTGTAGCAGGCTTAGCAGTAACAGATGGTGATGGTGAATCATTTCCTTGAAACCAATCAGTGGATGGTAGTTCAAAGGAAGTTGAATTCGAAGAGATCTCATCAGCATTGTTGTGGATGGTGCTACTGGAGCTACAGGAACATCAGGTCTAGCTGAATCAGGCAGCTGATCACTAAACCTGAAGAGGTGAGTACTGCAATCATCATCATCATCAGAATACCACCAGGTGGTGAACTGTTGACAGGAGCAACAGCAGGAGTTTAATAGGGAACATATTGCAGTATGTCCAAATCAAATAACTCCACAGGGCTTTGTGGAATCTTGTCCTTTGGAGATTCATTGAACTTAACATGTAGAGTTTCTTCAACCATCTTTGTTCTGCAGTTGAAGACTCTGTATGCCTTGCAAGTAGATGAATAACCAACAAATACCCTGCATCCACCTTAGGATCAAACTTATGGAGTTGATCCTTTGTGTTGAGAATAAACAGGGACACCCAAATGCTTTGAAAAATGAAATCAGAGGAGCCAAATGATGGAGAACTTCATATGGAGTCTTCATCAACCTCTGATTTACTAAAACTCTATTTTGCACATAGCAAGCTGTGTTGACAGCTCAGCCTCAACCAAAGGTCAGTGGCAAACCTGAGTCAGCCAGCATGGACCTTGCAGCTTCAATGAGAGTCCTGTTCTTTCTCTCCACTACTCCATTTGTTCTGGAGTCCTTGGATGCTAACTGCCTTTTGATCCCCTGGAAAATAGAAGCCATCAAGTGTATGATTTCTGAACTCAGTTCCATTGTCACTCCTAATACACTTGACTGGAAGGGAATACTGCTTCTCAATATACACACAAAGTGAATAATCTTCTGAGCAGCCTCATCCTTTGAATGTAGAAAGAAAGTCCATACAAATCTGGAGTAATCATCCACAATTACCAGACAGTATTTCTTCTTTGCCATGCTCATTACTCTCACAGGACCAAATAGATCCATATGCAGTAATTGCAAGCAGGCAGTGGACTTAAGCACTTCAATAGGAGGGAATGAGACTTGTGCTGTTTTCGTTTTAAACAGCAGTGCAGTTTCATCACAGTGGAACTTCTTTATTGGTAAGCCTCTAACTAAACTATTGGGGTAAGCTGATTCATGTTTTGAGATTAACATGACCAAGCCTTCTGTGCCACAGTTTAGATTCTTGAGAAGAGGCTTTGGAAAATAGGCAAGGATTGCCTTTGAGATCTATTTTCTTGGAAAGATCTAAGGCATGAACTCTTCCTGTCCTGTGGCTCTCAGGAGAGTGTGATCATCCAACACCTTGTCAATGAAGTGCAAAACTTTGGATGACAGAATCCTACAGTTTTGACTGGTGAAAAGAGCAACATGGCCTTTATCACACATTTGACTGACACTCAAGAGATTGTACTTGAGATTTTCCACATGATTAACATCATCAAATTTGATTTCTCCATTGGAGACAAAGCCCTTACCAATGATGTAACCCTAGCATCATTGCCAAAAAAACAAATCCCTTCTTTCCTTGAGAGTAGTCATGAAGAAGAGAGCTGTTCCCAGTCATGTGCATAGATCCCCCACTGTCTACATACCAGATGCTACTTTGGCATGATGAAGAACCTACAATAATAACAATCAGTTAGTTTTAGAGACCCAAACCTTTTTGTTTTTGGGCCTGGTCTCATCAATAGATGGTAAACTAATAGGTTTATCTGAAACAACAGCCATGAGAGAAGAAGTGTAGAAGAGGAGTCCTTTGGCTTGGACCTCCTTTTCTGTGGTTTCAACATAGGAGCATCTAGTTGGTTAACTCTACCCAACAGATGTTGAACCATCATAACCAGCTGTGTCTGATTTTGTGACAAAGCTTTCAGCTCTCACACATTCAGACAGGCAGTTTCTTGTTTAGTTCCTATGTTCCCTTTCTTCTTCTGAGCACCCTCAGCTGTCACCTGTTTAACCCCTTCCTTTTTGGATTTCTTTGAGGACTTAAGGGTTACAGGATTTGATGTTGCTGATACAAATGTGGTCTCAACTCAGTTTTCATTTTTACCATTTTCTTTTTAATTTCTTCTTTTTGTTTGAGTTTGGAACCTCTTTTGTACCAACAATCATCTGTAAGATGATTGAACAAACCACATACTTCACATGGTTTCTTCTTCATCTTAGGTTGATCATCAACTAAAGAGGGTGAAGCAACTGAAGACTTGTTCTTCAATGCTTTGGAAGCATTGTTTGCTTTCTTGACTGCCTCTTTAGTAGACTTCAAACTCTTTCTACTGGCAGTTTTCTTCTCTTCAGTACTACAGCAGTTGAAGTTTGAACTTCAGGTGTTAAATCCTGCTCTCTAGTCCTTTCAGGACCTTCAAATTAACTCCTGAGTTGATCAACTCATTGATCATGTGAGTGTCAGCATTTGAACCATCAACATCAGCTGATAAGTTCAAAGAGGGCTTGATGCTGACTGCTACTTCTGATTGTGCTGTATCAGAAGGTAGATCACATGATGTGATGGATTGATTATCACTCTCACCATCTATTCTACCTCTGCTCTTGGGGTAAAATCTGTAGGTGGAGCAGTGTGATTGTAACCAATTCCAAACTTCACATTGGAAGCAGATTGCTTACTAAGAAGAATTTCAAAACCTTTGCATGATTGTACCCATCTATCACACTCTACCTGGGTAACTGCAAGGGTTTCTTTGAGATCTTTGTACTCTCTCTAGAAGTACCTCTTCTCTAGCCTTATCATCAATTATTTGGCAATTCAGTTTATAAATCTCATCATTTTTATCTTTAGCACAGACTCAAACTCAGCTTTGTTTTGGAAATTATTTGTTCTAGCTCAATGTTCTTATTAATTAGAGCTACATTTGCTTCTCTAATGGAAGCAAATGCTGCTATGCATGGTTCAGAACATAATTTGGCTTTTGCCTCAGAGGATACCTGTGATACCTGAGGTGTAGAGGCATTAGAAAATGAAGTATCAGCAGACTCCAAAGCCATAAGAGCTAGATTCCAAAGGACTGGCACCACCATGTTGACCAGCACCTGAGAACAGTTGGTCATGACCAGACATGTCATCTGGTAAACTGCTCCAGTCAACAACTCCTGGGGTGAAAAAGCTGTGTTGTTGAGGTTGAGTTTGTTGATGAGATTGGGATGGCTGAGGTTCTGGTAGTGCATGAGGTTGTGGTGCCATAGGAACTTGAACTTGATTTGACTGTGGCATGTAATAACAAGGGTACGGATATGGCATTGACCCTGAGGAACAAAATATGCCGGAGATTGTTGTTGAGGATGATGACTAGAAGTGACAGGATGTTGCCCTTGTGTTGTTGACTATTGCCAAAAAGGTCACAAAGGGTGCAGTGGAGTTAGATCCAGTTGATCTACACTCTCTTGCAAAGTGTCCAACCCTTTGGCATTTGTGACACCTCAACTTGCTCTTGTCAAAACCAACTTTGGTTTTGCCAGAGAGTCCTGGGAATTTTCTTCCAGTTCTTTTATAGAACTTCTGAGATCTGATATTTATCAGGGCCATTTGGCTCAAAATATCCATCTCTTCTAAGTCATCATCAGCAATCCCCTTGAGATCATCCATAATGAAGCATAGATTGTCATTATTACACCCAGTAAACTGACCATCAACATCACAATGCAGAATCAGAAGTGCTTGAAAGAAATTAATATGCTCATCATACTGGCATTCAGATGAAGCATATTCTGACTCATGACCACCAAGGCAGTGTTGCCTGGTACAAAGTCATCAGCGAGCTTTCCAGATGAAGACAACTTTCTCTTCTATTCTATCTCTCTCTCAACGTGAGCAGTTTCCCATGGAGTTGGGTGAGAGATAGTTTGTCCAAACTTGCACTAGAGCGTAGGACAATAGTATATGTGTCCCATCTCTCAGGAAGTGATCTGAAAAATCTGTTATTCATCTGGATATTAGTGTACTCAAGTTTGACCATTTTTAATTCAGAGATCAAACAAGAGAACCGCTCATATTGTTGAGTCAGTGTCTTACCCTTTCTATGAGAAAATGTCTCATATTGTTGGGCGAGGATTTCTCTATTATTTGCCAAGACCTCTCTGTTCCTCCAAATTGTTCTTTCAAGGCATTCCAGAGGTCATGGGCAGTTTCATGATGCATTAGCCCAGAATAGATTTCATTGGCAATGCCATGGCCAGAATTCCATGGGCTTTTGCATCAATTTCAAGCAACTTTTATCCTCATCTGAGTATTGTCCCTCCTCTCTCTCGGAAATTTGATTGGTTTCCGGGTTATTCACCATAGGCTTGTGTGGACCATGTACCACTGATGTCCAACAACTTGCGTGTTAACAGACAGGTGATGGAGCATTCGTCTTTGCCATATGTTATACTCATTCCTAACCAGCGTGGCTGGGTTGAGGAACCAGTATTGTGAGGATCATTGGAGGGAGTAGTCATTTTCAGTTCAGAAACAATTTAATTCAAGCTTTTAAAAATTTTACACAGACCACAACAAACTCAATGAAAACAAGAAAAGATCTCAGGATGAATGACCAGAAATACAGAAATTCAATCTCTATAACCGTTTCTTGCAAAAACAAAAGCTAATCAATCAAACTTGGATCTTGAATAGCAGTTTCAATGATCAATTATTAGATCGATCAATGATTAACCTGCTCTGATACCATTTGACAGGATCAGCGATCACAAGTTGATGATTAGAGTTAAAGCAGCGGAATAAGAATAGGAATTAGACAAATTGTAGCAAGAAGTCGATGCTTGTATGCATTAAGAGCACATGCGGTTATAGCGAGAGAATATATTCTGATTCAAGGAATGTTTTAGATATGGAATGTTTCTAATCACATCATTCATCATCACGTCATTCACACTATTAAATAGGTTGTCACTCCTATATAGAGTGCAAGAAACACTGTGTATCACGGAAAGTGACAACTGGCAGATCTAATACAAAAATAACTAACTCTTAACAAACTACTGAAGTTCACAACTACTGAGACATATCAGAGTGTTAAGTACAAAATATAAAATACTGATTGGAAACTACTGAAACTACAACGACTGAAGAACAAGCCCCATCAGTAGTTTGACAAGTGCTGAAGACTTCAACAGTTGAAGATCAAGTGCTGAAGACTTAACAGCTGAAGAACTAAAGTGCTAAAGTACAACACTGAAGAACACAAGTACTGAAGCTGAAAGACCAAAGTACTGAAGTACAACACTGAAGAGTTTACAAGTGTGAAGATCAACAACTGATGTACAAAGTCTGAAGACAAAGACTGAAGACATCAGCTGATGATATCTACTGAAGTCATCAGCTGATGAAAATCAGTCAAAGTCTAAGATCAAGTATGAAGCCTCAGTAGTTTGTCACAACTGCTGAAGAGTACTTCTTCAGTAGTTGTGATATCAGTAGTTTTATATTTCTAGTTTCAGTGTTTTATGTTCAGTAGTGTTTTGTAAAACGACTGAAGAGCTTGTTCTTCAGTCGTTGTAGTTTAAGTAGTTTCCAATCAGTAGTTTTATATTTTGTACTTAACACTCTGATATGTTCTCAGTAGTTGTGAACATTTCAGTAGTTTGTTAAGAGTTAGTTATTTTTGTATTAGATCTGCCAGTTGTCACTTTCCGTGATAACAGCAGTGTTGTTGCACTCTATATAAGGAGTGACAACCTATTGTAATAGTGCGAATGACGTGAATGAATGAATGATTTGATTAGAAAAACATATCTATAAAAATTCCTTGAATCAGAAAATATATTCTCTCGCTATAAACCGTATGTGCTCTTAATGCATACAAGCATCGACTTCTTGCTACAATTTGTCTATTCCTATTCTTATTCCGCTGCCTTTAACTCTAATACATCAAACTTGTGATCGCTGATCCTGTCAATGGTATCAGAGCAGGTTAATCATTGATCGATCTAATAATTGATCATTGAAACTGCTATTCAAGATCTAAGTTTGATTGAATTAGATTTTGTTTTTGCAAGAAACGGTTATAGAGATTGAATTTTCTGTATTTCTGGTCATTCATCCTGAGATCTTTCTTGGTTTTCATTGAGTTTGTTGTGGCCTGTGTAAAATTTTTAAAAGCTTGAATTAAATTGTTTCTGAACTGAAAATGACTACTCCCTCCAATGATCCACATAATACTGGTTCCTCAACCAAGCCACCAATGCTGGTTAGGAATGAGTAAAACATATGGCAAAGACGAATGCTCCATCACCTGTCTGTTAACAGCGCAGGTTGTTGGACATCAGTGGTACATGGTCCACACAAGCCTATGGTGAATAACCCGGAAACCAATCAAATGGTTCCGAAGAGGAGGGAGCAATACTCAGATGAGGATAATAAGTTGCTTGAAATTGATGCAAAAGCCCATGGAATTCTGGCCATGGCATTGCCAAATGAAATCTTCTGGGCTAATGCATCATGAAACTGCCCATGACCTCGGAATGCCTTGAAAGAACAATTTGGAGGAACAGATGAGGTCTTGGCAAATAATAGAGAAATCCTCGCCCAACAATATGAGACATTTTCTCATAGAAAGGGTGAGACACTGACTCAACAATATGAGCGGTTCTCTTGTTTGATCTCTGAATTAAAAATGGTCAAACTTGAGTACACTATATTCAGATGAATAACAGATTTTCAGATCACTGCCTGAGAGATGGGACACATATACTATTGTCCACGCTCCAGTGCAAGTTGGACAAACTATCTCTCACCCAACTCCATGGGAAACTGCTCACGTTTGAGAGAGAGATAGAACAGAAGAGAAAGCTGTCTTCATCTGGAAAGCTCGCTGAAGACTTGTACCAGGCAACACTGCCTTGGTGGGTCATGAGTCAGAATATGCTTCATCTGAATGCCAGTATGATGAGCATATTAATTTCTCTTCAAGCACTTCTGATTCTGCATTTGTGAGTGTGATGGTCAGTTTACTGGGTGTAATAATGACAATCTATGCTTCATTATGGATGATCTCAAGGGGATGCTGATGATGACTTAGAAGAGATGGATATTTTGAGCCAAATGGCCCTGATAAATATCAGATCTCAGAAGTTCTATAAAAGAACTGGAAGAAAATTCCCAGGACTCTCTGGCAAAACCAAAGTTGGTTTTGACAAGAGCAAGTTGAGGTGTCAAAATGCCAAAGGCTTGGACACTTTGCAAGAGAGTGTAGATCAACTGGATCTAACTCCACTGCACCCTTTGTGACTTTTCCTGGCAATAGTCAACAACACAAAGGGCAACATCCTGTCACTTCTAGTCATCATCCTCAACAACAATCTCCGGCATATTTTGTTCCTCAGGGTCAAATGCCATATCCGTACCCTTGTTATTACATGCCACAGTCAAATCAAGTTCAAGTTCCTATGGCACCACAACCTCATGCACTACCAGAACCTCAGCCATCCCAATCTCATCAACAAACTCAACCTCAACAACACAGCTTTTTCACCCCAGGAGTTGTTGACTGGAGCAGTTTACCAGATGACATGTCTGGTCATGATCAACTGTTCTCAGGTGCTGGTCAACATGGTGGTGACAGTCCTTTTGGGAATCTAGCTCTTATGGCTTTGGAGTCTGCTGATACTTCATTTTCTAATGCCTCTACACCTCAGGTATCACATGTATCCTCTGAGGCAAAAGCCAAATTATGTTCTGAACCATGCATAGCAGCATTTGCTTCCATTAGAGAAGCAAATGTAGCTCTAATTAATAAGAACATTGAGCTAGAACAAATAATTTCCAAAAACAAAGCTGAGTTTGAGTCTGTGCTTAAAGATAAAAATGATGAGATTTATAAGCTGAATTGCCAAATAATTGATGATAAGGCTAGAGAAGAGGTACTTCTAGAGAAGTACAAAGATCTCAAAGAAACCCTTGCAGTTACCCAGGTAGAGTGTGATAGATGGGTACAATCATGCAAAGGTTTTGAAATGCTTCTTAGTAAGCAATCTGCTTCCAATGTGAAGTTTGGAATTGGTTACAATCACACTGCTCCACCTACAGATTTTACCCCAAGAGCAGAGGTAGAATCTGATGGTGAGAGTGATAACCAATCCATCACATCATGTGATCTACCTTCTGATACAGCACAATCAGAAGTAGCAGTCAGCATCAAGCCTCTTTGAATTATCAGCTGATGTTGATGGTTCAAATGCTGACACTCACATGATCAATGAGTTGATCAACTCAGGAGTTAATTCTGAAGGTCCTGAAAGGACTAGATAGCAGGATTTAACACCTGAAGTCAAACTTCAACTGCTGTCAGTACTGAAGAGAGAAAACTGCAGTAGAAAGAGTTTGAAGTCTACTAAAGAGGCAGTCAAGAAAGCAAACAATGCTCCAAAGCATTGAAGAACAAGTCTTCAGTTGCTTCACCCTCTTTAGTTGATGATCAACTAAGATGAAGAAGAAACCATGTGAAGTATGTGGTTTGTTCAATCATCTTACAGATGATTGTGGTACAAAAGAGGTTCCAAACTCAAACAAAAAGAAGAAATTAAAGAGAAAATGGTAAAAATGAAAACTGAGTTTGAGACCACATTTGTATCAGCAACATCAATCCTGTAACCCCTAAGTCCTCAAAGAAATCCAAAAAGGAAGGGGTTAAACAGGTGACAGCTGAGAATGCTCAGAAGAAGAAGGGGCAACATAGGAACTTATCAAACTCCACTGGCAATGTGTCTGATGAGCCGAAAGCTTTGTCACAAAATCAGACACAGCTGGTTATGATGGTTCAACATCTGTTGGGTAGAGTTAACCAACTAGATGCTCCTATGTTGAAACCACAGAAAAGGAGGTCCAAGCCAAAGGACTCCTCTTCTACACCATCTTCTTCCTCTCAGGCTGTTGTTTCAGATAAACCTTGTTAGTTTACCATCTATTGATGAGACCAGGCCCAAAACCAAAAAGGTTTGGGTCTCTAAAACTAACTGATTGTTTATTATTGCAGGGTTCTTCAACATGCCAAAGTAGCATCTGGTATGTAGATAGTGGGGGATCTATACACATGACTGGGAACAGCTCTCTTCTTCATGACTACTCTCAAGGAAAGAAGGGATTTGTTTCTTTTGGCAATGATGCTAGGGGTTACTTCATTGGTAAGGGCTTTGTCTCCAATGGAGAAATCAAATTTGATGATGTTAATCATGTGGAAAATCTCAAGTAAAATCTCTTGAGTGTCAGTCAAATGTGTAATAAAGGCCATGTTGCTCTTTTCACCAGTCAAAACTGTAGGATTCTGTCATCCAAAGTTTGCACTTGATTGACAAGGTGTTGGATGATCACACTCTTCCTGAGAGACAACAGGACAGGAAAGAGTATGCCTTAGATCTTTCAAGAAAATAGATCTCAAAGCAATCCTTGCCTATTTTCCAAAGCCTTTCTCAAGAATCTAAACTGTGGCACAGAAGGCTTGGTCATGTTAATCTCAAAAACATGAATCAGCTTACCCACAATAGTTTAGTTAGAGGCTTACCAATAAAGGAGTTCCACTGTGATGAAACCTGCACTGCTTGTTTAAAAGGAAAACAGCACAAAGTCTCATTCCCTCCTATTGAAGTGCTAAGTCCACTGCCTGCTTGCAATTACTGCATATGGATCTATTTGGTCCTGTGAGAGTAATGAGCATGGCAAAGAAGAAATACTGTCTGGTAATTGTGGATGATTACTCCAGATTTGTATGGACTTTCTTTCTACATTCAAAGGATGAGGCTGCTCAGAAGATTATTCACTTGTGTGTATATTGAGAAGCAGTATTCCCTTCCAGTCAAGTGTATAGGAGTGACAATGGAACTGAGTTCAGAAATCATACACTTGATGACTTCTATCTTTCCAAGGGGATCAAAAGGCAGTTAGCATTCCCAAGGACTCCAGAACAAAAATGGAGTAGTGGAGAGAAAGAACAGGACTCTCATTGAAGCTGCAAGGTCCATGCTGGCTGACTCAGGTTTGCCACTGACCTTTTGGGTGAAGCTATCAACACAGCTTGCTATGTGCAAAATAGAGTTTTAGTAAATCAGAGGTTGATGAAGACTCCATATGAAGTTCTCCATCATTTGGCTCCTCTGATTTCATTTTTCAAAGCATTTGGGTGTCCTGTTTTTTCTCAACACAAAGGATCAACCCATAAATTTGATCCTAAGGTGGATGCAGGGTATTTTGTTGGTTATTCATCTACTTGCAAGGCATACAGAGTCTTCAACTGCAGAACAAAGATGGTTGAAGAAACTCTACATGTTAAGTTCAATGAATCTCCAAAGGACAAGATTCCACAAAGCCCTGTGGAGTTATTTGATTTGGACATACTGCAATATGTTCCCTATCAAACTCCTGCTGTTGCTCCTGTCAACAGTTCACCACCTGGTGGTACTGCTGATGATGATGATGATTGCAGTACTCACCTCTTCAGGTTTAGTGATCAGCTGCCTGATTCAGCTAGACCTGATGTTCCTGTAGCCAGTAGCACCATCCACAACAAATGCTGATGAGATCTCTTCGAATTCAACTTCCTTTGAATTACCATCCACTGATTGGTTTCAAGGAAATGATTCACCATCACCATCTGTTACTGCTGAGCCTGCTACAAACACTTGCACAGATCTCATTGTGTATCAAGATCTGAAGAATCACCCTATGTCTCAAATCATTGGTGATATCACTGCTGGAGTATCAACAAGAAGTCAATTGTCAAATTTCTGCTTCTATGCTCTCTTCATCAGTCAGCAAGAGCCAAAGAATTATCACATTGCTTTAAAGGACAATGGATTGGTTGATGCCATGCAGCTTGAGCTTCTTCAGTTCAAGAAACAGCAAGTGTGGGAACTGGTTCCTCTACCTCCAGGTAAGTGTGCAATAGGCACTAAATGGTGTTTAGGAACAAAACTGATGAAAATGGGCTTATTGTTAAGAACAAGGCCAGACTGGTTGTTCAGGGGTTTGCACAAGAAGAAGGTATTGATTATGATGAAACCTTTGCCCCTGTAGCCAGACTGGAAGCAATTCGATTGTTTTTAGCTTATGCTGCTTATCAAAACCTTAAAGTTTTTCAAATGGATGTCAAAAGTGCATTTTGTATGGAAAAATTAAAGAAGAGGTTTATGTATGTCAACCTCAGGCTTTGAGGACAATAAACATCCTAAATGGGTGTATAAGCTTGATAAGGCTCTTTATGGGTTAAAACAAGCTCCTAGAGCCTGGTATGAGACATTATCAAACTTTCTTCTGGAAAATAATTTCACTAGAGGCTCCATAGATAAATTTATTCTAAGAAAGCTGGGCAGCATAATCTACTTGTTCAAATTTATGTAGATGATATCATTTTGCATCCTCTGATCCAAAGTTGTGTGATGCCTTTACAAAGTTGATGCAACAGAAGTTTGAAATGAGTGCCATGGGAGAATTACAGTTCTTTCTGGGGTTGCAAATCAAACAAAAGGCTGATGGAATTTTCATTCATCAGTCCAAATACACAAAAGATATTTTGCAAAAGTTTGATTTACAAAACTGTAAGCCTTGTTCTACCCCCATGTGCAGCACCACACAACTGGATACAGATCAGAAAGGTAAAGTGGTTGATGAAACACTTTACAGATGTATGATTGGGTCCTTGATGTATTTAACAGCTTCTAGACCAGATATTATGTTTGCTACATGTGTTTGTGCTAGATTTCAGGCTGCACCTAAAGAGTCTCATCTGATTGCAGTCAAGAGATCTTTAGATATCTGCAAGGCACTCAATCTCTAGGTTTATGGTATTCTACTGGACATTTTGGTAAATTAGTTGCTTTTTCTGACAGTGACTATGCAGGGTGTAAGTTGACCAGGAAATCAACTTCTGGTGGATGTCAATTCCTAGGCAACTGCTTGATTTCTTGGCAGAGCAAGAAACAGACCTCAGTTGCTACATCAACTACTGAAGCAGTACATTGCTGCTGCAAGTTGTACATCTCAGGTACTCTGGCTTCAAAACCAACTTTTGGATTATGGCATTACAGAGACTAAGACTCCATTGTTAATGGATAGTGCTTCAGCTCTTTGCATTGTCAAAAATCCAGTCCAGCACTCTAGGACCAAACATATAGAGATCAGACATCATTTTATAAGGGATTGTTTTGAAAAAGGTCTGATTGATCCTAAGTTTGTGCCTAGTGCTGATGAGCTTGCAGACATTTTTACTAAGCCTTTGGATAGTTCAACTTTCCAAAACCTGGTGTTAAGGCTTGGTATGCTGTAGCTAGAATAAGTGACAACTACTGATGATCTTAGTAATAAGTACTGATGATCATTAGTACCTATGTCACATATAAGTACTGATGAGCTCTTTTACCTCAGCAGTTTTTATAACTACTAAAGGCTAAATGTCTCACAAGTACTGAAGTACTTCATCTGTTCTAAACTACTGATGTAGTTACAACTACTGATGCAGCTACAACTACTGCAATCAGTAAAAACAGATAAGTACTGATGTCCTATGAAACAACTGAAATCAGCCAAAAAGGCTGATGAACGTGTTGAGGACAGTATGACAAGCTGACAAGCTAAGAATTGACGAAAACAGCTGAAGAGAACTTTCTCTTCAGTCGTTTTACAACTGATGTTCATTCTAAACAACTGAAGCAAAACCATGTCTTCAGTAGTTTTATAACTACTGATGACTAATACCAAGTCTTCAGTTGTTTACAACAGCTGATGACAAAACCACTGTCCTCGGTAGTTTCATAACTACTGATGACAAACACCAAGTCCTCAGTTGTTTCAATCATCTGAAGTCAAAACCACGGTCTTTAGTAGTTTTCTAACTTCTGATGCCTAACACCAAGACTTCAGCTGTTTCAACGTCTGAAAGGATAATACCATGTCAACGGTCGTTTAAAACTACTGATGACTAACACCCATCCTTCAGTCGTTTTATTACTCGCACCCTATATATACCCCTGACCTAATCCTTCAATGCTTCATCTTCTTCAAACCTAACGTTCTCTCCAAAACATCCCTCCTCGCAATGGCGTCCATGCAAATTAAACCGCGACACAACTGTGTTGCCTACCTCACTAAATCGCCTATCTGGACTAAGTTCGATACTGCTATCGATCTTATGGTTCAGTCCCAATACAATACAGCATTTCTTCTGAATCCCATACTACATGCCGAATCCCTTCAACAATTTTGATGAACGTTATATTACCACTGGGGAGAACAACACACCATCTCTCCAGTCGGTCGTCAACAAAAAGAAGTAGTCATCACTCCTGCAATAATCCGCCAAATTCTTCATCTGAATGATGCTAGTTCTCTGCGGATATCCGAGGGCACCACAGATCTATCCTTGCCCAACATGCATATCAAGGCGATTTCAGTGCCTCCACTATCATGAAGAAACACTTTAATGACGCTGAGTGCCTAATTTTTCACATGGTGAATGTATGTTTGGCCCCTAAGACGTCGTCTTGGGATCAAATGTCGACAAAATGGCAGCAGGTAATGTATTCTATTCTTGAGCAACAACCACTAAACTTTTCAGAAATAATATTTTCGGAGCAAGGACATGGCTCAAAAACTACTGCCAACAGTGGATACTATATCCACGGTTCATAATGGCCATCATTACAAACCAGCTTAATGCTGAGGGACTTGTTGGCTGGGAGTCCTGCTACGGCTGTTCTGCCGGAAGTATACTCCCGACACCACCCTGGACCAGACACTAAAAATGGCTACCAAGCTGCGAAAACCCACGCAGCTGGAACCACAGCCACCACCTCCAAATCAAAAGTCCCCACCAAACCCACCAAAAAGAAACCCAAAACGGCTACTCAGGGAATTGAGTCCCCTGAGGATGCCCCTGCACCACAAAGCAGGATATATCCACTAGTCCAAACCCCCTAGTGGATACAATGACTCTTCCAGCCATAGCCGCTCAGGCCTCCTCTCAACAGGAGCCTGCAGCAACCACACAAGGGGTACCTACATATCTGGGATCTTCCTCACTTGAGGGGATTTCCATTGAAGAGCACCCACCTCCCCAGGTGCACACTGCTTCTATCCCTTCACCCCAAACAACCGCCCCTCACAGCCCAACTTTAATAGTTGCACAAGTGCTGACTCAACTGCACTCCTCACCCCCTCCCCAGAAACCACTTACTACTGGGAATACCTACATTAAGGGGGTGGAACACAGTGCACTTGAGAACCCACAGCACAGGGTTTACCACTTCTATCTCCTGGTGTAGACAAGGAGCTTAGAATATCTAGTGAGGCTGCCATCCTCTGACTCAGCACATGATCAGAATGAGGCTGGAACATTGCTAAGACCTCACTAGAGGCAACAGCTGATGATGGACAGTCCTGAGGCTGGAAGTCCCCAGTACCAAGCACAAGGGGCACATGCACCAACTGGTCTACACCCAGTGCATGTAAATCCTACTCTAAGCAGGAGGTCAGATGATTTAGTTTGCTGATGATGACCTGGGCTTTTTCTACGATGTTCTTGCCCAGAACACAATCCTTGAAGAGAAAGTCAGTAGGCTGCAAAACCTACTTGATCAACTCTCCCAAGGAGAAAGACCATTTGCCTCTACCCACCCACAGATGGCACCTTCATTGAAGGTTCCCCAAACACTGAGCCACTCCAAACTCAACCACCTTCCTCTGCTTCAGGCCCTATTTCTCAGGAACAGAACCCTCCTGAGCAAATAGGTGCTGTACTTCAAAATTCCCTCCCTCTCATCACACCCATAATCACTGATATTGTGACTAAAGCATTGATGAGAGGCTTTCTCAACTTTACAGCCCTTGATTGATGTGCTATAAAAAAGACTCTTTCTGCGGTACAAACCCCTCCTCCAATGCATCCAAAAAGGGGAGAGTACTGCAGTGAAAGAAAAGAAGAGGAAAAGAACAGAGGAAAAGAAGGAAGAGAGAAGCAAGCCCAAGAGGAGGAGAAAGACAGCAACCATGCTCACCTACAAGTGAAAGAAAGGTGCTGATGATCATATTGCTGAAGATAAAGCCTTGGAGCTACTGATAAAAGAGGCTGATGCCAAACAGCAGATCAATGGACAACATCATTGATCAGCTGTTTAGGCAAGGCCATGACACCAATAAACTTGACTCTGAGATTCGACGATTAGAGATTGAAGAAATCCAGAATAGATGGGCAAGTTATGAAGTGTTAGAAAGAGAAAGGCTTGAGATCATGATTAGATTTATTGCAAAATATCTTGGAAGATCAATGATCGAAATCAAAGCTTGGTCCAGGACAATATCTTGGCAATCACCACCAAGATCTGTTCGTCTGAAGCATATACTAAGGGGCTTGTTATTGAAGCTTTAAATGAAGCGGGTGCTGGGAGCAGGACTGAGCTAGCCAAGCAATCAAAAGCCACACTCACCTCAAGAATTCTAGAACAGCCTGTAAACATTCCCACACCAAAACCACCCAAATCACAACCCACCAAACCAACTCCCTTACCCTGAAACCCATAGCCGATGATAACCTTGAAGAAGAAGAGAAGGTATTGAGGCTAGAAGATGATGAAGAAGATGATGAAGATAGGCTGCCACTCTCAGCTGTAATTCGGTTGCCTAAGGCCACAAGTCACTCCTCAGCAATTACTCCTGAAGTCCAAAGACAAATGGTTAAAGTGAAGATAGAAGGAAGAGCTTCATAAACAGCATGATGAGGAATTGCTGAAGAGAGTTGACAAAGCTTATGCAGCCACATCTTCTATCATCAATATGAAGAAGCAAGCCCTCAGACTTTACACTCTCAGGCATACCTTTCAATATCAAAAGGAAAGAGTGAGGATTTGGCCTGATCCCAGGGTCTCTCACAGAATTCATAAGAAAAAATACTCAGAGATACATTGGCCAGGTGAAAAAGATCGTAGATGAAGTGATCTCTCTGGTCTTGTAGTTTCCCTGGGAAATCCTAGAGGACTTCAAGAAAGCCTACAAAGCTAATCTAACCCCTCAGAAGATGCTGGGAAACAATATAGTGAAAAAGGGGTTAGTTTACAAGAGGCTTGAGGAAGTCAGGAAAAATGAGCTCCAGTTGTTCCTAGAGGGTAATCACCGGATGAGTTTGCTTACAGAATAATAACAACTGTGGAGCTAAAGAATGGGAAACAGGCCAAATACCTGTCGAGTATTATGGGCCTGAATCATTGTTTGAAGGAGGTGCTAAAGAGCTAACCATGGAGGAACAAATCACCTTCCTTGAGGCCTACACAAGAGACTCGTACAGACTCATTATGGGGAAGTAAATCTCATGAATGGGATAACAACTCTGTGTCCAGTTCCCCAAAACAGAGTTCCCATTCATCCCTGCCAAACAAATATCTGAGATTTCTTCCCAGCCGGAGCTTACATGGGTCATCTTCTCTACTGATCAAGAGGAAAAAGACCAACATTTTGCCAACAATAAGTGGGATAATAAATAATTTAGAGGTTTTGGCTGCATTGGTTCAGGGGGAGTTGTTGGACCAAAAGAACAATGAGCCAAGATCAGAAAACCTCTAAGTCCCACATGGTATCACAACAACTGCTGAAAGCCTCATCAGCAGTTTGACAAGTGCTGAAGACTTCGACAGTGAAGATCAAGTGCTGAAGACTTCAACAGCTGAAGAACTAAAGTGCTGAAGTACAACAGCTGAAGAACACAAGTACTGAAGCTGAAAGACCAAAGTACTGAAGTACAACAGCTGAAGAGTTTACAAGTGCTGAAGATCAACAACTGATGTACAAAGTCTGAAGACAAAGACTAAAGACATCAGCTGATGATATCTACTGAAGTCATCAGCTGATGAAACATCTGAAGGTCAAAGTCTGATGATCAAGTACTGAAGCCTCAGTAGTTTGTCACAACTGCTGAAGAGTACTTCTTCAGTAGTTGTGATATCAATAGTTTTATATTTCTAGTTTCAGTAGTTTTATGTTTCAGTAGTTTTGTAAAACGACTGAAGAGCTTGTTCTTCAGTCGTTGTAGTTTCAGTAGTTTCCAATCAGAGTTTTATATTTTGTACTTAACACTCTGATAGTTCTCAGTAGTTGTGAATTTCAGTAGTTTGTTAAGAGTTAGTTATTTTTGTATTAGATCTGCCAGTTGTCACTTTCCGTGATAACAGCAGTGTTTGTTGCACTCTATATAAGGAGTGAACCTATGTAATAGTGCGAATGACGTGAATGAATGAATGATTTGATTAGAAATATTCCATATCTATAAACATTCCTTGAATCAGAAATATATTCTCTCGCTATAACCGTATGTGCTCTTAATGCATACAAGCATCAACTTCTTGCTACAATTTGTCTAATTCCTATTCTTATTCCGCTGCCTTGAACTCTAATACATCAAACTTGTGATCGCTGATCCTGTCAATCATAATCAAGGAAGATTCTAACAGCCTCAAGTCTTGCAATAGGTGCAAAGAAATTAGTATAATCAATTCCTTCCTCTTTGGTGTATCCTTGAACAACCAGTCTAGCTTTATTCTTGATGATCAAGCCTCTATCATCTCTCTTGTTCCTGAAAACCCATTTGGTGCCTATAGGTACTTGACCAGATAGTAGTGAGCAATGGTTCCAAACCTATTGTCTCGTGAATTGAAGCAATTCTTCTTGCACTGACTCAAGCCAGCTACTATCTTTTAAGGTTTCTTCTACTTTCTTGGGTTCCATCTAAGACAAGAAGCATTAGTATAGGCAGACATTCCCATGATGTGTTTGTCCCCTTATTCTCATGCATCCAAAGACTTCTCTAATGATGTTTTCAGCTGGATGAGTGTTGTGAATCCTTAATCTAGGAATCACTTCCAGTTGCAAAGATATGTCTAAGTTGGACATATTTTGATTAGGAACATGAACACTTGGTCTAGCTGCTATTTCATTGTCATTAAATGATGACTTATTGAATGAAAGAGAAACACCATCCGCATTAGTTGACTGAGATATAGTATTAATAGTTGCCTCTTCCTTCAAAATACTACTTTTATCAGCCTGGTGTTGTATGTTATCAACTAATGAGTTATTAGGCTAACTTTGTTAATAACTTTCTGAAGCTCCACTGGTTCCTGAAAATGGTCATGCTATCGGATCTACCAATGATGGGAGCTTGGGGTTTAGAGACTTTTAGAGAACTTGGAAGAGGTCTGGGTAACTCAAATAGTTGGTCTTCATCAGAATCACTTTGAGTACCTGTTCCAGCTGAAACATTCTCTCAAGATGGTTTAGAATAGTTTGGAAACAATTCTAAGTCAAAAATATGATTAGGGCCATTCCCCTAACACAAGGAGTGTGCTCATCAACAAAAATGTTGGATGATTCCTCAAATTTTTGATTTTTGATATTATAGACTCTATAAGCAATAGAGGTGGAGGAATATCCAACAAAGATTGCATCATCCGACTTCTCAACAAATTTCGCCAAGTTGTCCTTTGTGTTAAGTATGGTACACCTGCTGCCAAACGACCTTAAAAAGCCAATGAACGGTGGCCTCTTGTTCCATAACTCATAAGGGGCCTTTCCATGTGGCTTGACAATAAGGACCCTGTTCTACACATAACATGCAGTGCTGACTGCCTCAGCCTAGAATGTTAGAGGCAACTTTGAATCAGCTATGTAGTTCTAGCAGCCTGAATCAGTGTCCTATTCCTCCTCTCAGCAACACCATTTTGTTAAGGAGTTCTAGGAGCACTATATTGTCTGGTAATCCCTTTTGAGTTAAAGAATGAGTCAAGAACTTGATTCTTAAACTCAGTCCTTGATCACTCCTGATTATCTTTACCTTGTGATCACTTTGATTTTCAATTTTAAGAATAAAAGATTTTAAAGTTTTAGCAGTTTCATCTTTAGTTCTTAAAAAGAATACTCAAGTAAATCTTCTAAAATCATCAACTATGACAAGGCAATATGATTTCCTTCCAATGATCATTATACTTGTTAGACCTAATAAATCCATGTGCAATAAGTGTAATGGGGTGGTGACAGAGTTAACCTCTTTGGATTTGTGAGAGATTCTATGTTGCTTTTCTTTCAGGCAAGCCATACAGTTATCTCTATAGTAAATTCCTTTTTGGGCACGCCATGTACCAAGTTATTTTTAACCAATTTGTTCATGGTTTTACAATTTACATGACACATACGTTTATGGCATAAGGCAGACTCATCACCATTAGCTTTGGAAAGAAAGCGTGATACTTCAACAAATGGAGAAGCATTGTTCATATCGAGCTTGTACATTATCCCCTTTTCTTGGAGATCTAAGAAGCACCAATTCCTAAGAAGTTATCCTCCCAAGTTTGAGGATAATGCACTCATACTCTATGAATATCATTTGATGCTTTTGATCACAGAACTGAGAAACACTTAGGAGATTGTGTTCAAGCTGTTTGACAAAACTCACTTTGTCGACTCTTAACAAGCCATTGAATACATTTCCTCTGCCTGAAATGTATCCTCCGGTCTCACCTCCAAACTGAACAAGATCTCCATCAAAATATGGAAATTGTTGAAGTAAAGATCTGTTCCTGGTCATGTGCCTGGAGCATCCACTGTCCACTATCCAGACATTATTGTTCTTGTCTTGTGAATGTCCCTACACATAAGGTGAAAAGTTAGTTTTGATTTACCTATTGACGAGTTTCTTCCGAAAGCAACTTAGCTTCAGAAACAAGCTTTCCTTTTCTCATCACTTGAACCATGTGATAAGTTCCGAAAGTGAATCCTTCCTTAGATGCTTCCCTTTTAACATTATTTGCATAATGTGTGCTTGCTGGATTGTAGTAACAATCTTTAACCAAGTGGTTCTGCATACCACACATTATGCATGCAATGTTAATCTTAGGGGATTCTGATGGCTGAGGTTTCTTCATATTTTTATCTTCCTCTGCAGCCTTCCCCTTTGACTTCTGATCCTTTGGCAGGATAGGAGTGTTGGTACTACACTCCTTTCCTGAACCAGAAGTGCCTACCACCTGGAATCCAGTTGAAATGAAAACACCCTTTGCTTTGGGTCAATCTTCAGCTTAGATTCAGCTACTTTCTTGGCAATTCTTTTGGCTACCTTTGCCCAGTTTCTTCTAGCTTTGGTGGTTATGGATTAATAATCACAAGTAGAAATAGGTTGATTTACCTGTTCCTCCCTGTGGTCGTCTCCATTATTGCATCATTCTTCAACTCAAGTGAAGATGGGTCAGCAGATGGGACCTCTTGCTCTTCAGTACCACACTTTGGTTGTATAATAGACTCATAAGAGTGTGGTGGAGCAATTTCATTGGTCCCCAACCCTCCATTGTGTTGATGAAAAAATTTAGAGTGGGAGGATGATGCAATAATGGCTTGGAAGTTTTGCTCAGAAATAACATGCTTCCTAGCTTGAGCCTTAGCTATTACTAGCTTGACTTGAGCCTCAGTTAACTTGGATAATAAATCCTTGATTTGAGTCTTGTAATTAGTATGCTCATGTTTTAAAGAGGAAACTATTTTCTCTAACTCCTTAATTTTATGTTGATAGTCAGATTCAACCCTTTTAAAATCAGCTTTTAAGATGTTTAAGGACTCAATATTGAATTTAAGTTCTATGTTATAGTCCTGGTACATTTTAACCTTGGCAATACATGCTAGAGTATAGAGATGATCATATACCTTAGAGTTGTTTGTTCCATCCATAAGTTCCTGTGCAGGGGTGGCATCTTGGACTATAAAGCTCCAATCAACTTCTTGTGCAACATCGACAGTTTCAGTTGATTTTCCAGCAACTTTGGTGTTGACGGATGTGAGGAGACATGAGTAGATCCTGGGTTTGATTTGGGAGCCTTGCATTCCCTAGCAAAATGACCCATGTGGTTACTGTTGTAACACTTGGCTTTTGCTTTGTCAAACCCAAACTTGCAGCTTGTTGGGTTCTGAGGGAACTGCCTTCCTGTTCTCTTAAAGAACTTCTTTGCCGTGTAGGTTAGCAGAGCCATTTGTTGGACTATGTCATCCACCTCATCCAGGCTGAAACACTCAAGATCTTCAAAACAGAACTGAAAATCATTAGAGTGTCCACTCCTTGAGACAAAAGCACAACTGTCTTAAAAGGGACTGGGCTGAGATTATTGAGACCTTGGGGTCTCAAGGAATGGGATGTAAGGCCCAGAAGAGCTGGATGGCTATTGTGAGTGCGACAGGTACTACTGGGGTTAAGGTGGTCTTGAGCCTTGAGCAACCATGAGAGTGTTGCTTGAGGAAAGGCTTGATGATCTGCTTCATTGATGACCACTCTTGTTTCCATCTCTGCACGATATCCATCAAGAATACTGTCTAGCTTAGTCATTGTGAGTGTGTTCAAGTTCTCTGTCCTCTTGATGGAGACACATTAGAACGTCCACTTGTTAAGAAGTGCACTCATGAATTTCCTTGAGAGGTCTCACAATTTAGGAACTATTCCCATAGACTGAAGAGAAGAGATAAGATCCATGAACGAGAAGTATTACTGGTGCAAGGTCTCTCCAGCAGTATGAGTGAAATTCTCAAACTGCTGGTTCAAGGAATCTTTCTTTGAATGATTTGAGTTGGAGTACATCAGGGTAAAGGCATCAAAAAGTTCCTTAGCAGTTGTGCAATTTTCAAACCCCACCATAATGGAGTTGGGAATTGCTGCCATTAGGTCTGTCATTGTCTTTTCATCAATGTCTATCCGCTTGAGATCTTGTTTAGAGTAGTCCTCCACTGCCTTATCTATCATGGAACCACCATCATAAGCTGAAGCCACCTTTGGCTTGTAGGGACCTTGGGCAATGGATCTCCACATGCGGCTATCTTGATATCTGATGAACCCTTCTATACATCTGCTCCATTGTCTAAAGTTCTCTGGGGTGATGATGGGTGGTTTAGTCATCGTCCCCATTTCACATTCAGATTTTTGGTTCAAGGCCATATTTTGACTGTAGTAAAAGAGTTAGTAAACAAGAGGCTGATTAGGATGGTTAGATCACACAATCAAGAGCGTAAGAAGCTCTGATACCAATTGCAGGATCGGTGTTGATACTTAACACAAGTATTTTCTCTCAAAGTCTGTTGCACCCTGAAAGGATCATACATGCCAACTCAATGGGTGATTTGATGATTGCTTTGCTGAATTTCTTAAATCCAAGAAGAAATGCGGATGAAATTCTACTAAGAAAAAGAACAAGTGTTGTCTTCCGCATTTGTGAATGCGGAAGACATAATGCAAATACGGACAAGTATTTGCTCTTCCGCATTGACAAATGCGGAAGACTAAAAGTTAATGTGGACAAGACTTTGCTCATCCGCATTAGACTAATGCGGATGACCGAACAAATGCGCATAAGTATTTGTTCATTCGCATTAACCAATGCGGATGACCAACATACTAATGCGGATGATCAAGCGAAGAAATGCTGATCAAATTAACTCATCTGCATTTGTCAATGCGGATGAACAAGCAAAGATGCGGATGAAGACTTAGACTAGTTCTGATGTAATAGTTCAGGGGTAGTTTAGTCATTTTGTAAAAGGCATCTTGTCTGCCTATAAATAGAATAGATAATCTCGTACTTGAGGTGACGGCTGATAGATAGAGAATTTTTATTGTAATTATTTTCTGTAATTTATCAACTTTCATATATACAAACAAAAGCATTTATGGGTAATTTTCTTGCATTGAATGTTCTTTGATTGTTTGTTTCCGCCATTCAATCACTGACTTGATTACCATGTTCGATTCACAGTAAGAATCTCACTCTTACTCAACCCTAGTCAATTGGTATCAGAGCTTTGGCTCTTGATTATCTTTCAGATCTGTGCAAGAACTGAATAGAATTCGATTGATCTGGTAATCGAGTTGCTAGTAGAGTATATCATCTTCTCTACTTAGTAAACAACAGAAAATACTCTTGTCAACACATACTCACCAAAATACTCACAACATCAAGAACTCAATACAATCACAGGATCTGGTTCTGAAATTCATTCGAACTGTTTGGACTAGTTGGACTAATCAATCCTAAAATCATCTAAATCTATATTATACCAGTTAAACACTTAGTTAAAATGGATTCTAACAGCTACTCAGAACTTGGTCATACACCTAAACCTCCAATGCTTAAACATAAATATGAGTTTAAACAATGGAAAATCAGGTTTAGGAATTACATCAAAGGTGTAGATCCTGATTTCTGGATCTCAATATGCAAGGGGCCACACATCCCTCTTACTCTGTCTGTAGATCAAGCTGCAATATACAGAATTGCTAGAATACCCATTGAAGATCTGACCTTAAATGATGAAGACTACAAGAAAATCAAGATTGATCTTAAAGCCTACTCCATTCTAACTCAAGCACTCAAGATGGATGTGCTGAAAAGATTAGAGAAGTATGGTACTTCAAAAGCTGTATGGGATGCACTCAAAATCATGTGTGAAGGATGCAGTGAGGTGGTTGAAATCAACAATGATAAAAAGCTTGTTAATCAGTATGAAACATTCCACCACACCAAGGGAGAATCAATATCTAAACAACTACACCGATTTGTACAGTTAGTAAATGACTTGGAAATCATGGGAGTCACTTACAAGATTAAAGAATTAAACAAGAAAATGCTTCATAGTCTCCCTGAAAGCTGGAAACAGAATGTTACCATGCTGAAAAATACTCTTGATCTTGAGAGTACTACTTTAGACATCATGATAGCCAAAATTAAAGCTTTAGAACTTGATGAAAGAAGCAGAAATCTTGGTGGACCAAGAGTGATTGAGGCTTACAAATTTCCATTAGAATCTCATTCTGTGGAAAATGCCTTCATCACCGAGGAAGATGATTTTATCTTATCAAGAGATCAAATGAACAACATTGGGTTCATTGCAACTCCACCAATCAATCATCCTTCAACCTTATCTCAAACACCTAGAGTCACTGCTGCTCCTCAAACTTCCAGAGTCACTGCTGCTCTTCAAACCACTCCTGAAGACTCAAGATCAGAAGAACAAAAGGCAACTTACAATGCCTTTGTTGCAAGCTTTGAAGCCTACTTGGGAGGAAGACTCACTTCTGCTCATCTAATTTAAGAAGATCTGGAGGAAATGGATCTAGATGATGTGGAAGAAATGGATCTATAATGGCAAATGGCCATGATTGCCATGATAGCCAAGAAATTCTTCAGAAAAGGAAGAAAGTTGAGCCTAAATGTAAATACAAAACTTGGATATGATAAATCCAAGGTGAAATGCTTCAACTGTGGCATAGTTGGCCACTTCTCAAGAGAGTGCAATGCCCCCAAGAGAAACAACTATCAAAGAAATCTCAAAGCCAGTCATCCTCACAGCCTAACTCAAGCTTTCACTCCAACAACCAACAACAGGAGTATCATCAACACCAATCATATCAGAATCCACCCCAACTGACAAATCAAGCTCATGGAAGCAGTGAGTCTTCTACCAGTGCTCTCGTGATAAAGCAAAATGGGGTATGTGACTGGAGTGTGTATGCAGAGGAAGTCAAGCCTCAATTTCAAAATCATGCTCTTATGGCTCACATCAACGATGGACCATCTCCAATGCCTACTGAGGTAAAATCTAACTGTAGTGAAAATTGCATTAAAGAATTGCAAGGTTATAAGGAGCATAATCATAAATTGGCTGATAAAATCAAAGAAGAAAAGGTAAAGTCAGAGATGATGAAGAGAGAAATAAAAAACTTTGAAATCAAAATTAAACCTCTCATCTCCGACTTAGAAAAACTGCATGGTGAGAAGTATACTCTTGCAGCTGAGAATGAGCTACTTACTGAAAAGTTAGCTCAATCTAAGGCTCAACACTCTATGACTGAAGTGAAACTTGAAAAGTTTTAAATGTCTTCAGTCAAGCTGCAAGAGATGCTTGATTCTCAAAAGGATCCAAAGGACATGTCAGGGATTGGGTATAATTCATGTCCTCCACCATACAATGACAACTACACTATCATGCCTGAATCTGTCTCACTCACTGAAGCAATTGAAACTAAAACTATGGAACCTAAATCTGTAGTAAAACAGGTGACCAATCCTCAAAACAAACTGATGTTTATCTTGAAACAAATGAGGATAAAATCAAGTTAGGTCACCCAATCAAAATCAAAGAGTGTTGAGAAAAGACAGTGAGTGTCATGAAACCATCAAGCCCTATAAAAGAAATTGTCCCTTTTATAAAATTCATACCATCTGTTTTACAAGGTAAAAAGAAATATGTGAAGACAATGAAACCCACTGCTGAGAGTAGTTCCGATAATGAGATTTTATCTCCAAAAATTCAAGCAAATTAGAAAAGGTTCTACTGCAAAAGAAACAAACAGTAACACTGAGTTCAAGACATAAAACATCATTAGACCCTCAGTCATCAAGAATAAGACAGGGAGTTGGGTTTCATATCTGGAACAAGGAACATGTTGACCAGCTTGAGAAAGAAGTAAGAAATAGGTTAAAGAAACAGAAACAGCCCAAACAAATAACAAAGGTAGTGTTGTGAAGCAAACTACTAAAAGGGCTAATTCTATTTCATCACCTAAAGAAATGAAAGTGACTCATCAAAAGAAAATATCAGTTGAGTCACACAAAGAAAAATCTGATTCAAGAAACAAACAAATGTATTATGACATTTGTAAAATGTTCAATCACAAGACAGATAAATGCTTCTTTAATCAATATTGCTCTATCTGTGATATGAACAACCACTCCACCAAAAACTGCTACTTCAACAAGAATTGTTCAATCTGTGACATGAACAATCACAATACATCTGATTGTTACTTCAATCAGAAGGGTTTGAGAATTCCCCAACACAAGCCCATCTCAAAAACATCCACTGTGATGCATTCTGTCAGACCTCATTTTCACAATACTCAATCTAGAACACCTAGATCAACAAATGACAGGAATAATTTAAGGGAATTGAGGAAGGGTCAAAGAAATCATCTCACAATGAAACACAAACTTGACCTTGCAAAACAAAAACCTACTTTTGATAATGAAAAACGGGCTAAATTTCTACAAAGAAACAGAGACCAACGATTTCATTACTCATTTGAATCCTTAGTAGATGTTGATGAGATGACTCAACCCATTCATCACCAAAAATCTCCCAGGACACTCCATCTAAACCATAATTTAAAGGGAAATATCAGGAGGTCACCATCATGAATAGGAACGGGAAACCCAAGACCATCATGGCTGGGTTCCTTATTCTAATTAGTTCTTTTTTGCTTGCAGGTTCATCCACACAGGTCTAATAGCCTATGGTACGTAGACAGTGGATGCTCCCATCACATGACTGGAGATCGTTCACTCCTTCATGACTTCAACCACATACAAAGAACTACTGTGGCATTTGGTAGAGATTCAAAGGGTGGTAGAACTACAAGAGAAGGATCTGTGACAAACAGGATGCTGAGCTTTGACAGAGTGAACTACTGTGAACAACTGAATTTCAATCTGCTAAGCATGTCTCAGATCTATGACAAGAAATATTCCACTCACTTTACAGACACTCATTACTACGTCCTGAAACCTGGATTTCAGATCTCTAAAGAACGGGTTGTCTTAAAAACACCAAGAAGAATAATACATATGTCTTAAACATGTTTCTACATCACCTAAAGAAGAAACATGTCTTTTGTCTAAAGCATCATTTGATGAGTCACAGCTCTGGCATAGACATTTGGGGCACACAAACATTAAAAATATGAACAAGTTGGTCAAAGGAAACTGACAGGATCAGTGATCACAAGTTTGATGTATTAGAATACAAAGCAGCGGAATACAAACTAGATTAGACAAATTGTAGCAAGCAATCGATACTTGTAAGCATTAAGAGCGCATACGGTTATAGGGAGAGAATATATATTTCTGATTTGAAGGAATGTTTATAGAGGTAGAATATTTCTAATCAAATCATTCATTCATTCCGTTCATTCACAGATTACAATAAGTTGTCACTCTTATATAGAGTGCAACAATCACTGCTGTTATCACGGAAAGTGACAACTGGCAGATCCAATACATAAATAACTAATTCTTAACAAACTACTGAAACATTCACAACTACTGAGAACATATCAGTATGTTAAGTACAAATATAAAACTACTGAAACTACAACGACTGAATAACAAGCTCTTCAGTCGTTTTACAAAACTACTGAAACATAAAAATATAAAACTACTGATATCACAACTACTGAGAAGTACTCTTCAGCAGTTGTGACAAACTACTGAGGCTTCAGTACTTGATCTTCAGACTTTGACCTTCAGGTGTTTCATCAGCTGATGACTTCAGTAGATATCATCAGCTGATGTCTTCAGCCTTTGTCTTCAGACTTTGTACATCAGTTGTTGATCTTCAGCACTTGTAAACTCTTCAGCTGTTGTACTTCAGTACTTTGGTCTTTCAGCTTCAGCACTTGTGTTCTTCAGCTGTTGTACTTCAGCACTTTGGTTCTTCAGCTGTTGAGGTCTTCAACACTTGATCTTCAGCTGTTGAAGTCTTCAGCACTTGTCAAACTACTGATGAGGCTTTCAGCAGTTGTTGTGATACCATGTGGGACTTAGAGGTTTTCTGATCTTGGCTCATTGGTTCTTTTGGTCCAACAAACTCCCCCTGAACCAATGCAGCCAAAACCTCTAACTTATTTATTCTCCCACTTATTGATGGCAAAATGTTGGTCTTTTTCCTTCTTGATCAGTAGAGAAGATGACCCATGTAAGCTCCGGCCTGGGAAGAACCTCAAGTATTTGTTTGGCAGAGTATGAATGGGAACTCTGTTTTGGGGAACAGGACACAGAGTTGTTATCCCATTCATGAGATTCACTTCCCCATAATGAGTCTGTACGACTCTCTTGTGTAGGCCTCAAGGAAGGTGATTTGTTCCTCCATGGTTAGCTCTTCAGCACCTCCTTCAAACAATGATCCGGCCCATAGTACTCAGACAGGTATTTGGCCTGTTTCCCTTCTTTAGCTCCACAGTGTTATTATTCTGTAAGCAAACTCATCCGGGTGATTACCCTCTAGGAACAACTGGAGCTCATTTTTCCTGACTTCCTCAAGCCTCTTGTAAACTAACCCCTTTTTCACTATTTTGTTTTCCAGCATCTTTTGAGGGGTTAGATTAGCTTTGTAGGCCTTCTTGAAGTCTTCTAGGATTTCCCAGGGTGAAATACAAAGGAACAGAGATCACTTCATCTACGATCTTTTTCACCTGGCCAATGTATCTCCGAGGTATATTGTTCTTATGAATTCGGTGAGAGACCCTGGGATCAGGCCAAATCCTCACTCTTTCCTTTTGATATTGAAAGGTATGCCTGAGAGTGTAAAGTCTGAGGGCTTGCTCCTTCATATTGATGATAGAAGATGTGGCTGCATAAGCTTTGTCAACTCTCTTCAGCAATTCCTCATCATGCTGTTTATGAAGCCTTCTTCTTCTAGCTTCACTTTAACCATTTTTCTCTGGACTTCAGGAGTAATTGTTGAGGAGTGACTTGTGGCCTTAGGCAACTGAATCACAGCTGAGAGCGGCAGCCTGTCTTCATCATCTTCTTCATCTTCTTCTAGCCTCAATATCCTTCTCTTCTTCTTCAAGGGTATATCATCGGCTATGGGTTTTGAGGGTAAGGAGTTGGTTTGGTGGGTTGTGTTTTGGGTGGTGTTGGTGTGGGAATGTTGACAGGCTGTGCTAGCACCATCTTGAGGTGAGTGTGGCTTTTGATTGCTTGGCTAGCTCAGTCCTGCTCCCAGCACCCACTTCATTTAAGCTTCAATAACAAGCCCCTTAGTGTATGCTTCAGACGAACAGATCTTGGTGGTGATTGCCAAGATACTGTCCCTGGACCAAGCTTTGATTTCAATCATTGATCTTCCAAGATATTTTGCAATAAATCTTATCATGATTTCAAGCCTTTCTCTTTCTAACACTTCATAACTTGCCCATCTGTTCTGGATTTCTTCAATCTCTAGTCGTCGAATCTCAGAGTCAAGTTTATTGGTGTCATGGCCTGCCTAAACAGCTGATCATGATGTTGTCCATTGATCTGCTGTGTTCGGCATCAGCCTCTTTTATCAGTAGCTCCAAGGCTTATCTTCAGCAATGTGCTCATCAGCACCTTTCTTCCGCTTGTAGGTGAGCATTGGTTGCTGTTCTTTCTCCTCCTTTTGGGCTTGCTTCACTTCCTTCTTTTCCTCGGATCTTTTCCTCTTCTTTTCTTTCACTGCAGTACTCTCCCCCTTTTTGGTTGCATTAGAGGAAGGGGTTGTACCGCAGAAAGAGTCTTTTGGACAGCAGCATCAACCAAGGGCTGTAAAGTTGAGGAAAGCCTCTCATCAATGGCTTTGATCACTATATCAGTGATTATGGGTGTGATGAGAGGGAGGGAATTTTGGAGTACAGCACCTATTTGCTCAGGAGGGTTCTGTTCCTGAGAAGTAGGGCTGAAGCTGAGGCAGGTGGTTGATTTTGGAGTGGCTCGCTGTTTGGGAAACCCTCAAGTGAAGGTGCCATCTGTGGGTGGGAGAGGCAGATGGTCTTTCTCCTTGTGAGAGTTGGTCAAGTAGGTTTTGCAGCCTACTGACTTTCTCTTCAAGGAGTGTGTTCTGGGCAAGAACATCATAGAAAAAGCCCAGGTCATCATCAGCCGAAGCTGAATCAGCTGACCTCCTGCTTAGAGCAGGATGTACATGCACTAGGTGTAGACCAGTTGGTGCATGTGCCCCTTGTGCTTGGTACTGGGGACTTCCAGCCTCAAGACAATGTCCATCATTAGCTGTTGCCTCTAGTAAGGTCTTAGCAATGTTACCAGCCTCACTCTGGTCATGTGCTGAGTCAGAGGAGGTGGCAGCCTCACTAGATATTCTAAGCTCCTTGTCTACACCAGGAGATAGAATTGGGAAATCCCTGTGCTGTGGTTCTCAAGTGCACTGTGTTCTCCCCCTCAATTGTAGAGGTATTCCAGTAGTAAGTGGTTTCTGGGAGGGGGGTGAGGAGTGCAATTGAGTCAGCACTTGTGCAACTATTAAAGTTGGGCTGTGAGGGGCGGTTGTTGGGGTGAGGGGATAGAAGCAGTGTGCACCTGGGGTGGTTGGTGCTCTTCAATGGCAATCTCCTCAAGTGAGGAAGATCCCAGATAAGTAGGTACCCCTTGGGTGGTTGCTGCAGGCTCCTGTTGAGAGAAGCCTGAGCGGCTGGGCTGGAGGAGTCATTGTATCCACTAGGGGGTTTGGACTAGTGGATATATCCTGCGTTTGTGTTGCAGGGGCATCCTCAGGGGACTCAATTCCCTGAGTAGCCGTTTGGGTTTCTTTTTGGTGGGTTTGGTGGGGACTTTGGATTTGGAGGTGGTGGCTGTGGGTTCCAGCTGCGTGGGTTTTCGCAGCTTGGCAGCCATTTTGAGTGTCCGGTCAGAGTTGTGCCGGGAGTATACTTCCGGCAGAACAGCCGTAGCAGGGACTCCCAAGCCAACAAGTCCCTCTGCATTAAGCTGGTCTGTAATAATGGCCATTATGAACCGTGGATAAAGTATCCAACGGTTGGCAGTTAGTTTTTGAGCCATATCTTTGAGCTCTGAAAATATTAATTCTGAAAAGTTTAGTGGTTGTTGCTCAAGGATAGAATACATTACCTGCTGCCATTTGGTGGACATTTGATCCCAAGACGACGTCTTAGGGGCCAAACATACATTACCATGTGAAAAATCAGGCGCTCAGCGTCATTAAAGTGTTTCTTCATGATGGTGGAGGCACTGAGATCGCCTTGATATCCATGTTGAGCAAAGGATAGATCTATGGTGCCCTTCGGATATCCAGCAGGAGAAGTAGCATCATTCAGTTGAAGAATTTGGCGAATTATCGCAGGAGTAATGACTACTTCTTTGTTGTTGACGACCGACCGGAGGGATGGTGTGTTGTTCTCCCAGTGGTAACAGTAACGTTCATCCAAAATTGGTGCAAGGATTCGGCATGTAAGATGGGGTTCAGAAGAAATGCCTTGTTGTATGGGACTGAATCATAAGATCGATAGCAGTATCGAACTTAGTCCAGATCGGCGATTTAGTGAGGTAGGCAACACAGTTGTGTCGGTTTAATTTGCATAGACGCCATTGAGAAGAGGGAGGTTTTGGAGAGGAACGTTAGGTTTGAAGAAGATGAAGCATTGGAGCTAAGGTTAGGGGTATATATAGGGTATGGGTAAGGAAACGACTGAAGGATGTGGTGTTAGTCATCAGTAGTTGTAAACAACCGTTGACATGGTATTATCCTTTCAGACGTTGAAACAGCTGAAGTCGTGGTGTTAGGCATCAGTAGTTAGAAAACTACTGAAGACCGTGGTTTTGATTCAGATGATTGAAACAACTAAGGACTTGGTGTTTGTCATCAGTAGTTATGAAACTACTGAAGACAGTGGTTTTGTCATCAGCTGTTGTAAACAACTGAAGACTAGGGATTAGTCATCAGTAGTTATAAAACTACTGAAGACGTGGTTTTGCTTCAGTTGTTTAAAATGAAACAGCAGTTGTACAAACAACTGAAGAGAAAGTTCTCTTCAGCTGTTTTCGTCAATTCTTAGCTTTTCAGCTGTTTCAATCTGTCCTCAACACATTCATCAGTCTTTTTGGCTGATTTCAGTTGTTTCATAGGACATCAGTACGTATCTGTTTTTACTGATTGCAGTAGTTGTAACTGCATCAGTAGTTGTGACTACATCAGTAGTTTAGAACAGATGAAGTACTTCAGTACTTGTGAGACATTTAGCCTTCAGTAGTTATAAAAACTACTGAGGGTAAAAGAGCTCATCAGTACTTATATGTGACATAGGTACTTATGATCATCAGTATGAATTACTAAGATCAGCAGTAGTTGTCACTTATTCTAGTTGCAGCATACCAAGCCTTAGCACCAGGTTTTGGAAAGTTGAACTATCCAAAGGCTTAGTAAAAATGTCTGCACGCTCATCAGCACTAGGCACAAACTTAGGATCAATCAGACCTTTTTCAAAACAATCCTTATAAAATGATGTCTGATCTCTATATGTTTGGTCCTAGAGTGCTGGACTGGATTTTGACAATACAAAGAGCTGAAGCACTATCCATTAACATTGGAGTCTTAGTCTCTGTAATGCCATAATCCAAAAGTTGGTTTTGAAGCCAGAGTACCTGAGATGTACAACTTGCAGCAGCAATGTACTCTGCTTCAGCAGTGGATGTAGCAACTGAGGTCTGTTTCTTGCTCTGCCAAGAAATCAAGCAGTTGCCTAGGAATTGACATCCACCAGAAGTTGATTTCCTGGTCAACTTACACCCTGCATAGTCACTGTCAGAAAAAGCAACTAATTTACCAGAATGTCCGGTAGAATACCATAAACCTAGAGATGGAGTGCCTTGCAGATATCTAAAGATCCTCTTGACTGCAATCAGATGAGACTCTTTAGGTGCAGCCTGAAATCTAGCACAAACACATGTAGCAAACATAATATCTGGTCTAGAAGCTGTTAAATACATCAAGGACCCAATCATACATCTGTAAAGTGTTTCATCAACCACTTTACCTTTCTGATCTGAGTCCAGTTGTGTGGTGCTGCTCATGGGAGTAGAACAAGGCTTACAGTTTTGTAAATCAAACTTTTGCAAAAGATCTTTTGTATATTTGGACTGATGAATAAAAATTCCATCAGCCTTTTGTTTGATTTGCAACCCCAGAAAGAACTATAATTCTCCCATGGCACTCATTTCAAACTTCTGTTGCATCAAGTTGTAAAGACATCACACAACTTTAGATCAGATGATGCAAAAATGATATCATCTACATAAATTTGAACAAGTAGTAGATTATGCTGCCAGCTTTCTAATAAATAAAGTCTTGTCTATGGAGCCTCTAGTGAAATTGTTTTCCAGAAGAAAGTTTGATAATGTCTCATACTAGGCTCTGGGAGCTTGTTTTAACCCATAAAGAGCTTTATCAAGCTTTACACCCAATTAGGATGTTTATTGTCCTCAAAGCCTGGAGGTTGACATACATAAACCTCTTCTTTAATTTTTCCATACAAAAATGCACTTTTGACATCCATTTGAAAAACTTTAAGGTTTTGATAAGCAGCATAAGCTAAAAACAATTGAATTGCTTCCAGTCTGGCTACAGGGGCAAAGGTTTCATCATAATCAATACCTTCTTCTTGTGCAAACCCCTGAACAACCAGTCTGGCCTTGTTCTTAACAATGAGCCCATTTCATCAGTTTTGTTCCTAAACACCCATTTAGTGCCTATTGCACACTTACCTGGAGGTAGAGGAACCAGTTCCCACACTTGCTGTTTCTTGAACTGAAGAAGCTCAAGCTGCATGGCATCAACCCATCCATTGTCCTTTAAAGCAATGTGATAATCTTTGGCTCTTGCTGACTGATGAAGAGAGCATAGAAGCAGAAATTTGACAATTGACTTCTTGTTGATACTCCAGCAGTGATATCACCAATGATTTGAGACATAGGGTGATTCTTCAGATCTTGATACACAATGAGATCTGTGCAAGTGTTTGTAGCCGGTTCAGCAGCAACAGATGGTGATGGTGTATCATTCCTTGAAACCAATCAGTGGATGGTAATTCAAAGGAAGTTTAATTCGAAGAAATCTCATCAGCATTTGTTGTGGATGATGCTACTGGAGCTATAGGAACGTCAGGTCTAGCTGAATCAGGCAGCTGATCACTAAACCTGAAGAGGTGAGTACTACAATCATCATCATCAGCAGTACCACCAGGTGGTGAACTGTTGACAGGAGCAACAGCAGGAGTTTGATAAGAAACATTGCAGTATGTCCAAATCAAATAACTCCACAGGACTTTGTGGAATCTTGTCCTTTGGAGATTCATTAAACTTAACATGTATAGTTCTTCAACCATCTTTGTTCTACAGTTGAAGACTCTGTATGCCTTGCAAGTAGATGAATAACCAACAACTACCCTGCATCCACCTTAGGATCAAATTATGGAGTTGATCCTTTGTGTTGAGAATGAAACAGGGACACCCAATGCTTTGAAAAATGAAATCAAAGGAGCCAAATGATGGAGAACTTCATATGGAGTCTTCATCAACCTCTGATTTACTAAAACTCTATTTTGCACATAACAAGCTGTGTTGACAACTTCAGCCCAAAAGGTCAATGGCAAACCTGAGTCAGCCAGCATGGACCTTGCAGCTTCAATGAGGGTCCTGTTCTTTCTCTCCACTACTCCATTTTGTTTGGAGTCCTTGGAATGCTAAACTGCCTTTTGATTCCCTTTGAAAGATAGAAGTCATCAAGTGTATGATTTCTGAAAGTTCCATTATCACTCCTAATACACTTGACTGGAAGGGAATACTGCTTCTCAATGTACAGCACAAAGTGAATAATCTTTTGAGCAGCCTCATCCTTTGAATGTAGAAAGAAAGTCCATACAAATCTGGAGTAATCATCCACAATTGCCAGACAGTATTTCTTCTTTGCCATGCTCATTACTCTCACAGGACCATATAGATCCATATGCAGTAATTGCAAGCAGGCAGTGGACTTGGACACTTCAATAGGAGGGAATGAGACTTTGTGTGTTTTCCTTTTAAACAAGCAGTGCAGGTTTCATCACAGCGGAACTCCTTTATTGGTAAGCCTCTGACTAAACTATTGTGGCTAAGCTGATTCATGGTTTTGAGATTAACATGACCGAGCCTCCTGTGCCACAGTTTAGATTCTTGAGAAGAGGCTTTGGAAAATAGGCAAGGATTGCCTTAGAGATCTATCTTCTTAGAGAGATCTAAGGCATACACTCTTCTGTCCTGTTGGCTTTCAGGAGAGTGTGATCATCCAACACCTTGTCAATCAAGTGCAAAACTTTGGATGACAGAATCCTACAGTTTTGACTGGTGAAAAGGCAACATGGCCTTTATCACACATTTGACTGACACTCAAGAGGTTGTACATGAGATTTTCCACATGATTAACATCATCAAATTTGATTTCTCCATTGGAGACAAAGCCCTTACCGATGATGTAACCCCTAGCATCATTGCCAAAAGAGACAAATCCCTTCTTTCCTTGAGAGTAGTCATGAAGAAAGAGAGTGTCCCAGTCATGTGCATAGATCCCCCACTGTCTACATACCAGATGCTACTTTGGCATGTTGAAGAGCCTTGCAATAATAAACAATCAGTTAGTTTTTAGAGACCCAAACCTTTTTGGTTTTGGGCCCGGTCTCATCAATAGATGGTAAACTAACATGTTTATTTGAAACAACAGCCTGAGAGAAAGAAGATGGTGTAGAAGAGGAGTCCTTTGGCTTGGACCTCCTTTTCTGTGGTTTCAACATAGGAGAATCTAGTTGGTTAACTCTACCCAACAGATGTTGTACCATCATCACCAGCTGTGTCTGATTTTGTGATAAAGCTTTCAGCTCATCAGACACATTGCTAGTGGAGTTTGATAAGTTCCTATGTTGCACCTTCTTCTTTTGAGCACCCTCAGCTGTCACCTGTTTAACCCCTTCCTTTTTGGATTTCTTTAAGGACTTAAGGGTTACAGGATTTGATGTTGCTGATACAAATGTGGTCTCAAACTCAGTTTTCATTTTTACCATTTTCTCATTAATTTCTTCTTTTTGTTTGAGTTTGGAACCTCTTTTGTACCAACAATCATCTGTAAGATGATTGAACAAACCACATACTTCACATGGTTTCTTCTTCATCTTAGGTTGATCATCAACTAAAGATGGTGAAGCAACAGAAGACTTGTTCCTCAATGCTTTGGAAGCATTGGTTGCTTTTGACTACCTCTTTAGTAGTCTTCAAACTCTTTCTACTGCCAGTTTTCTTCTCTTCAGTACTGACAGCAGTTGAACTTTGAACTTCAGGTGTTAAATCCTGCTCTCTAGTCCTTTCAGGACCTTCAGGATTAACTCCTGAGTTGATCAACTCATTTATCATGTGAATGTCAGCATTTGAACCATCAACATCAGCTGATAGGTTCAAAGAGGGCTTGATGCTGACTGCTACTTCTGATTGTACTGCATCAGAAGGTAGATCACATGATGTGATGGATTGGTTATCACTCTCACCATCAGATTCTACCTCTGCTCTTGGGGTAAAATCTGTAGGTGGAGCAGTGTGATTGTAACCAATCCAAACTTCACATTGAAGCAGATTGCTTACTAAGAAGCATTTCAAAACCTTTGCATGATTGTACCCATCTATCACACTCGACCTGGGTAACTGCAAGGGTTTCTTTGAGATCTTTGTACTTCTCTAGAAGTACTTCTTCACTAGCCTTATCATCAATTATTTGGCAATTCAATTTATAAATCTCATCATTTTATCTTTGAGCACAACTCAAACTCAGCTTTGTTTTTGGAAATTATTTGTTCTAGCTCAATGTTCTTATTAAATAGAGCTACATTTGCTTCTCTAATGGAAGCAAATGCTGCTATGCATGGTTCAGAACATAATTGGCTTTTGCCTCAGAGGATACCTGTGATACCTGAGGTGTAGAGGCATTGGAAAATGAAGCATCATCAGACTCCAAAGCCATAAGAGCTAGATTCCCAAAGGGACTGTCACCACCATGTTGACCAGCACCTGAGAACTGTTGATCATGACCAGACAAGTCATCTGGTAAACTGCTCTAGTCAACAATCCTGGGGTGAAGAAGCTGTGTTGTTGAGATTGAGGTTGTTGATGAGATAGGGAAGGCTGAGGTCTGGTAGTGCATGAGGTTGTGTGTCATAGGAACTTGAACTTGATTTGACTGTGGCATGTAATAACAGGGTACGGTATGGCATTTGACCCTGAGGAACAAAATATGCTGGAGATTGTTGTGAGGATGATGACTAGAGTGACAGGATGTTGCCCTCTGTGTTGTTGACTATTGCCAGGAAAAGTCACAAAGGGTGCAGTAGAGTTAGATCCAGTTGATCTACACTTCTTGCAAAGTGTCCAAGCCTTTGGCATTTGTGACACCTCAACTTGCTCTTGTCAAAACCAACTTTGGTTTTGCCAGGAGGTCTGGGAATTTCTTCCAGTTCTTTTATAGAACTTCTGAGATCTGATATTTATCAGGGCCATTTGGCTCAAAATATCCATCCTTCTAAGTCATATCAGCAATCCCCTTGAGTCATCCATAATGAAACATAGATGTCATTTATTACACCCAGTAAACTGACCTCAACACTCAACAAATGCAGATCAGAAGTGCTGAGAGAAATAATAGTGCATCATCAATATACATGGCATCAGATGAAGCATATTGACTGATGACCCACCAAGGCAGTGTTGCTGGTACAAAAGTCATCAGCGAGCTTTCCAGATGAAGACAGCTTTCTCTTCTGTTCTATCTTCTCTCAAACGTGAGCAGTTTCCATGGAGTTGGGTGAGAGATAGTTTGTCCAAACTGGCACTAGAGCGTTGGACAATAGTATTGTGTCCCATCTCTCAGGCAGGATCTGAGAAATCTGTTATCACTGGATATTAGTGTATCAAGTTGCCATTTTAATTCAGAGATCAAACAAGAGAACGCTCATAGTGAGTCAGGTCTCACCTTTCTATGAGAAAGTCTCATATGTTGGGCGAGGATTCTCATTATTTGCCAAGACCTCATCTGTTCCACAAATTGTTCTTTAAGGCATTCCAGAGGTCATGGGCCAGTTTCATGATGCATTAGCCAGTAGATTTCATTTGGCAATGCCATGCCAGAATTCCATGATGCATTAGCCCGAATAGATTTCATACTGTTGGACCAAAAGAACCAATGAGCCTGATCAGAGAAACCTCTAAGTCCCACAAGACATCACAACAGCTGAAGAAGACCTGATCAGCTGTTCTACAAAGTCTGAAGAATACAACTGCTGAAGTACGTCTGAAGTACTGAAGACAAAGACTGAGACAACAGCTGAAGATCTAAAGTCTGAAGACTTCAACAAGTACTGAAGACAAAGACTGAAGATCAACAGCTGAAAGACAAAGTCTGATGTTCAAGTACTGAAGACATCAGCTGATGTTAACAGCTGATGACAACAGCTGAAGAGGGCTTCTTCAGTTGTTGTGATGGTTTTTCTTCTTCAGTAGTTTTCTTTTCCTTTCAGTAGTTTGTTTATTTTTCTTTTCAGTACTTGTAAACAACTGAAGAGGTTGTTCTTCAGTTGTTGTAGTTCAGTAGTTTTATGTTTTTCAGTAGTTGTAAATGAGATGTTTAACACTTAGGAACATTTGTAAGAAGATGTCAGTTGTTGACATCTTCAGTAGTGTTAAACATCAGTAGTTATAAAACGGTTACATGTCACTTTCAGGTGACATCAGTCTACGTCATTCTTTCCTTATAAGGAAAGATGACTCACATGTAATCGTGCCTTTGAGGCCGACAATCTTAATGCAATATCCTTTTGTCGGATATTTCTCTCTCTATAACAAAATTCTTTTATCGTTTTATATCAATTGTTCTTGTTTGAATTTGTCTAATTCTGAGCTATTCCGCTGCTATATCTGTTCAATCGATTAAACCAAGGGCTGAGATCTAACAAATGGTATCAGAGCAGGTTAATCATTGATCGATCTAACAATTGATCATTGAAACTGTTCAATCGCTCTAGTTTAATCGAATTAGCAAATTCGCAAGGTCTGTTATAGAGATTGAGAGTGTATCGCTTCTGGCCGTTTTATTTGAGGTTCTGTGTGGTTTTGAGCTAAATTTATTGTGATTTTACTTGAATCTGTCTGATTTTCCACAATGACTACTTCTTCTAATGATCCTTTCAATACTGGATCCTCTACCAAGCCTCCGATCTTGGTGAGGAATGAGTATAACATTTGGCAGAGAAGATTGCTCCATCACCTGTCTGTCAATAGCTCAGGTTGTTGGACATCTGTGGTACATGGACCACATAAGCCAATGGTGAATGATCCGGAAACAAACCAGTTGGTTCCAAAGAAGAAGGAGCAATACTCCGATGAGGACAAGAAGTTGTTTGAAATCGATGCAAAAGCCCATGGAATTTTGGCTATGGCTATTCCTAATGAGATTTACTCTGGGCTTCTGCATTGTGAGTCTGCTCATGACCTCTGGAATGCCATCAAAGAACAATTGGTGGTACTGATGAGGTTTTAGCAAACAACAGGGAAATCCTCGCCCAACAATATGAGACTTTCTCTCATAGAAAGGGTGAGACTCTGACTCAACAATTTGAGCGGTTTTCATGTTTAATCTCTGAATTGAAAATGGTTAAACATGAATATACCAGGAGTCAGATGAACCATAGATTTTTAAGATCACTGCCTGAGAGATGGAACACATATACCATTGTTCTACGCTCAAATGCTGATGTTGATCGCCTATCTCTCACCCAACTTCATGGGAAACTGCTTACATTCGAGAGAGAGATAGAGCAGAAAAGGAAATTGGTTTCATCTGGCAAGCTCACTGAGGATTTTGTCCAAGGGAACACTGCCCTGATTGGACATCAAGAGCCAGAATATGCGTCATCTGAAAGCCAGTATGATGAGCATATTGATTTCTCTACAAACACTTCTGAGCCTGCCTTTGTGAGTGTTGATAGTTATTCTGCTGGTAGTAATAGTGACAATCTATGTTTCATCATGGATGATCTCAAGGGGATTGCTGATGATGACTTAGAAGAGATGGATATTTTGAGCCAAATGGCCTTGATAAATATCAGATCTCAGAAGTTCTACAAAAGAACTGGAAGGAAATTCCCAGGACTCTCTGGCAAAACCAAAGTTGGTTTTGACAAGAGTAAGTTGAAGTGCCAAATGCCACAGGCTTGGGCACTTTGCAAGAGAATGTAGATCATCTGGATCTAACTCTCCTGCACCTTTTGTGACTTTCCCTGGCAATAGTCAACAAAACAGAGGGCAACAACCTGTCAATTCTGGTTATCATCATCAACCACAATCTCCTGCATATTTTGTTCCACAGGGGCCAATGCCATATCCATACCCCTGCTATTACATGCCACAACCAGGCCAGGTTCAAGCACCCACTGCTCAGCAACCACATGCACTCCCTGAGCCTCAACCATCCCAATCTCATCAACCTAATCAACTTCAACAACACAGCTTCTTCACACCAGGAGTTGTTGACTGGAGCAGTTTACCAGATGATGTGTCTGGTAATGAACAACTGTTCTCAGGTGCTGGTCAACATGGTGGTGAGCATCCTTTTGGAAATCTAGCTCTCATGGCTTTGGAATCCTCTGATGGATCATCCTCAAATACCACTTCAACACAGGTATCACAGGTATCCTCTGAGGCTAAGGCCAAATTATGTTCTGAAACTTGCATAGCAGCATTTGCCTCTATTAGAGAAGCAAATGTGGCTTTAATCAATAAAAATGTAGAGCTAGAACAAACAATTTCCAAAAATAAAGCTGAGTTTGAGTCTGTGCTAAAAGAGAAAACTGATGAGATTTACAAATTAAAATGCCAAATTTCTGATGATAAGGCTAGGGAGGATGTACTCTTAGAGAAGTACAAAGACCTCAAAGATACTCTTGCTGTCACCCAGGTAGAGTGTGATCGATGGGTACAATCTTGCAAGGGCTTTGAAATGCTTCTTAGTAAGCAAACAGCTTCCAATGTGAAGTTTGGAATTGGTTATAATCACACTGCTCCTCCTACAGTTTTTGCTTCAAGAGCAGGAGCGGAATCTGATGGAGAAAGTAATGACCAATCCACCTCATCATGTGATTCACTACTTGATAAAGCATCATCAGTAGTTGAAGTCAGTAGTAATCCCTCTGTGAACCTATCAGCTGATATTGATGGTTCAACTGCTGACACTCACATGATCAATGAGTTGATCAACCCAAGTGTTATCCCTAGAAGTACTGTGAGGGTACTGGAGAGCAGGGGATAACATCTGGAGTTCAAATCCTAATGACTGACAGCACTGAAGAGAAGAAAACTGTCAGTAGGAAGGATTTGAAGCCTACTAAGGAAGTTGACAAGAAGGCAAAAAGTGCTTCTAAACTGCTGAAGAGCAAGTCTTAGTAGTTTCATCTTCTTTAGTTGATGATCAACAGAAGATGAAGAAGAAACCATGTGAAATATGTGGTCTATTCAATCATCTCACAGATGATTGTTGGTACAAAAAGGGATCCAAACTCAAACAAAAAGAGAAAATTAAAGAAAATTTGGCTAAAATGAAAACTGAGTTTGAGTCCAAGTTTGTACCAGCAGCATCAAATCCTGTTACCTATGACCAAAAAGAAATCTAAAAAGGAAGGAGTGCAACAGGCAATAGCTGAGGTTGCTCAAAGAAGATGGTGCAACACAAGAACTCATCATCAAACACCAATACCAATGTGTCTGAAGAGCTGAAAGCTCTCTCCCAGAATCAGACACAGCTGGTAATGATGGTTCAACATCTGTTGGGAAGAGTTAACCAACTTGATGGCCCTGTGTTGAAACCCAGAAAAGGAGATCCAAGCCGAAGGATTCCTCTTCTACACCATCTCCTTCACCTCAAGCTATTGTGTCCAATAAACCTGTTAGTTTACCATCTGTTGATGAGACCAGGCCCAAAACCAAAAAGGTTTGGGTCTCCAAAACTAACTGATTGTTTATTTATGCAGGTTTCTTCAACATGCCAAAGTAGCATCTGGTATGTAGACAGTGGGGGATCTATGCATATGACTGGGAACAACTCACTTCTTAATGACTACTCTCCAGGAAGGAAGGGATTTGTTTCTTTTGGCAATGATGCAAGAGGTTACATCATCGGGAAGGGCTTTGTTTCCAATGGGGAAATAAAGTTTGATGATGTCAACCATGTGGAAAATCTCAAGTATAATCTTTTGAGTGTCAGTCAATTGTGTGACAAAGGCCATGTTGCCCTTTTCACAAGCCAGAACTGCAGGATTCTGTCATCCAAAGTTCTGAGTTTGATTGACAAGGTATTGGATGCTCACACTCTCCTGAAGGCCAACAGGACAGGAAGAGTGTATGCCTTAGATCTTTCCAAGAAAATTGATCTCAAAGGCCATCCTTGCCTATTTTCCAAGGCCTCTCCTCAAGAATCTAATCTATGGCATAGAAGGCTGGGACATGTTAATTTCAAGAACATGAATCAGCTGATACACCATAGTTTAGTAAGGGGAATGCCTATGAAGGAGTTCAAGTGTGAAAACAACTGCACTGCTTGTTTGAAAGGAAAACAGCACAAGGTTTCATTTCCACCTATTGAAGAACCAAAGTCCACTGCCTGCTTACAACTTCTTCACATGGATCTCTTTGGTCCTGTGAGAGTGATGAGCATGGCACAGAAAAAATACTGTCTGGTAATTGTGGATGATTACTCCAGATTTGTATGGACTTTCTTTCTACATTCAAAGGATGAAGCTGCACAGAAGATCATAAACTTTGTGTTGTATGCTGAGAAGCAGTATTCCCTCTCAGTCAAGTGTATTAGAAGTGATAATGGAACAGAATTCAGGAACAATACACTTGATGAATTCTACCTTTCCAAGGGAATAAAGAGACAGTTTAGTATTCCAAGAACTCCTGAACAGAATGGAGTTGTGGAGAGAAAGAACAGGACCCTCATTGAAGCTGCAAGGTCTATGTTGGCTGATTCTGGACTGCCATTGACCTTTTGGGCTGAAGCTGTCAACACAGCATGCTATGTGCAGAATAGAGTGCTAATAAATCAGAGGTTGATGAAGACTCCATATGAAGTTCTACATCATTTGGCCCCTCTCATTTCATTTTTAGAGCATTGGGTGTCCCTGTTTCATTCTCAACACAAAGGATCAGCTCCAGAAATTTGATCCTAAGGTGGATGCAGGGTATTTGTTGGTTATTCATCAACTTGCAAGGCATACAGAGTCTTCAACTGCAGAACAAAGATGGTTGAAGAGACTTTACATGTCAATTCAATGAATCTCCAAAGGACAAGATTCCACAAAGCCCTGTGGAGCTCTTTGATTTGGACATACTGCAATATGTTCCTTATCAATCTCCTGCTGTTGCTCCTGTCAACAGTTCACCACCTGGTGTTACTACTGAAGATGATGATGATAGTAGTAATCACCTCTTCAGGTTTAGTGATCAACTGCCTGAGTCCTCTAAACCTGATGCTCCTGTAGCTCCAGCCGCACCATCCACAACAAATGCTGATGAGATTTCTGCATCCTCAACTTCATTTGAGTTGCCACCATCTTCATGGTTTCAAGAATCTGCATCAACATCTGCTGCTGCTGAAGACCCTACAAACACTTGCACAGATTTGATTGTTTACCAAGAGCTGAAAAATCACCCAATATCTCAAATCCTTGGTGATATCAATGCTGGTGTCTCAACCAGAAGCCAGTTGTCCAATTTCTGCTTCTATGCTCTCTTCATCAGTCAGCTAGAGCCGAAGAACTATCATGTTGCTTTGAGGGACAATGGATGGGTTGAAGCCATGCAGCTTGAGCTTCTTCAGTTCAAGAAACAGCAAGTGTGGGAGCTTGTTCCTCTACCCCAGGTAAGTGTGCAATAGGCACTAAATGGGTGTTTAGGAATAAAACTGATGAAAATGGGCTAATTGTTAAGAACAAGGCCAGACTGGTTGTGCAGGGGTTTGCACAAGAAGAAGGTATTGATTATGATGAAACCTTTGCCCCTGTAGCCAGACTGGAGGCAATTAGATTGTTTTTAGCCTATGCTGCACTCCACAATCTTAAAGTTTTCCAAATGGATGTCAAAAGTGCTTTCTATATGGTACAATAAAAGAAGAAGTTTATGTGTGTCAACCACCAGGCTTTGAGGATAATAAGCACCCAGAATGGGTATATAAGCTTGATAAAGCTCTTTATGGGTTGAAACAAGCACCTAGAGCTGGTATGAGACCTTATCAAACTTTCTTCTACAGAATAATTTCACTAGAGGCTCCATAGATAAAACTTTATTTATTAAGAAGGTGGATCAGCATAAGCTACTTGTTCAATTTATGTTGATGATATTATATTTGCATCCTCTGATCCCCAATTGTGTGAGGATTTCCAAACCTTAATGCAACAGAAGTTTGAAATGAGTGCAATGGAGAATTACAGTTCTTTCTAGGTTTGCAAATCAAACAAAAAGCTGATGGAATTTTCATTCATCAGTCTAAATACACAAAAGATCTTTTGAATAAGTTTGATTTACAAAACTGTAAATCTGTTCTACTCCCATGTGCAACACCACACAATTGGATGTTGATCAGAAAGGTAAAGGTGTTGATGAAAACCTTTACAGATGTATGATTGGTTCCTTGATGTATTTAACAGCTTCTAGACCAGATATTATGTTTGCTACATGTGTTTGTGCTAGATTTCAGGCTGCACCTAAGGAGTCTCATCTGATTGCAGTCAAGAGGATCTTTAGATATCTGCAAGGCACACAATCTCTAGGCTTATGGTATTCCACTGGACATTCTTGCAAATTAGTTGCTTTCTCTGATAGTGACTATGCAGGATGTAAGTTGACCAGGAAATCAACTTCTGGTGGATGCCAATTCCTAGGCAACTGTTTGATTTCTTGGCAGAGTAAGAAACAAACATCTGTTGCTACATCCACTGCTGAAGCCGAGTACATTGCTGCTGCAAGTTGTACATCCCAAATACTCTGGCTTCAGAATCAACTTTTGGATTATGGCATTACAGAGACTAAGACTCCATTATTAATGGATAGTGCTTCAGCTCTTTGCATTGTCAAAAATCCTGTCCAGCACTCTAGGACCAAACATATAGAAATTAGACATCATTTTATAAGAGATTGTTTTGAAAAGGGTCTAATTAATCCTATGTTTGTGCCTAGTGCTGATGAGCTTGCAGACATTTTTACTAAGCCTTTGGATAGTTCAACTTTCCACAACCTGGTGTTAAGGCTTGGTATGCTGCAGCTAGAATAAGTGACAACTACTGATGATCTCAGTAATTACTGATGATCATTGGTAACCATGTCACATATAAGTACTGATGAGTTATTTTACCCTCAGTAGTTTTTATAACTACTGAAGGCTAAATGCTTTAAGTACTGTACTTTATCTGTTCTACACTACTGATGTAGTTACAACTACTGAAATCAGTAGAAACAGATAAGTACTGATGTCCTATGAAACTACTGAAAACAGCTAAAAGCTGATGAGTAAGTGTTGAGGACAGTATGAAACAGCTGAAAGGCTATGAATTGACGACAATACTGATGAGTACTCTCTCTTCAGTAGTTCACAAACTGCTGTTTCTTTATAAACAAAAGCAATACCATGTCTTCAGTAGTTTCACAACTACTGATGACTAACACCAAGTCTTCAGTTGTTTACAACAACTGATGGCAAAACCACGGTCTTCAGTAGTTTCACAACTACTGATGACTAATACCAAGTCCTCAGTTGTTTCAACATCTGAAGTCCACATTGTCTTCAGTAGTTTCAACGTCTGATAGTAAACACCATGTCTTCAGTTGTTTTATAACTGCACTGACCCCAACAATACCATCAGTCGTTTCATACAGTACCTATATATACCTGATCCCTCTTTCAGAGTTTTTCATTCTTTCACGACCTAACTTTTCAAAAGCTCTGAAAACCTTTCACCTTCATAATGGCGACCATGCAACTCAAACCTCGACACAACTGTGTCGCGTACCTTACAAAATCGCCCTTCTGGACCAAATTTGAAAATGCTATAGATCTTATGGTCCAATCCCCACTAAAAACGGCTTTCCTTTAAATCCAATCATTTATGCCGATTCGCTACGTCAGTTCTGGATGAATGCGACCGTTAATGGAGAATCTATCCTTTCATCTATCAACTCGCATAAGGTGGTCATCTCTACTGCTACCATCCGCCAAATATTACTGTTAGATGATGCTGCCTACCCTGTTGGATATCCTAAGCGCCAACTTGATCTTTCTTTGGACAACATGGATATCAGGGTGATCTTAGTGCTTCAACAATCCTGAAGAAACATTTTCCAGATGCTGAACGATTATTATTTCATATGGTAAATGTTTGCCTGGCTCCGAAGACTTCCTCTTGGGATCAACTGTCTTCCAGATGGCAACAGGTATTGTTCTCTATCCTTGAACAAGAACCACTAAACTTTTCTGAAATAATTTTTCTTGAACTCAAGGATATGGCCACAAAACCACTTTCTAACCGTTGGATACTATATCCTCGGTTTATAATGGCCATAATAGAGAATCAGCTTTCTGCTGAGGGACTAGTTGGTCTGGGAGTCCCTGCTTTGGCTGTATTGCCGGAGGTATACTCCCGACACAACACTGACCAAACTCTCAAACAGGCTGCCAAGCTGCGCAAACCCACGCAGCTGGAACCCACAGCCTCCACCTCCAAATCCAAAGTCCCCTCCAAACCCACAAAGAAGAAGCCTAAGAAAGCTACTCAGGGAATTGAGTCCCCTGTGGATGCTCCTGCTGCACCAACGCAGGTTATCTCTGCTGGAAATAACCCCCAGTAGAGACTGTGACTCCACCAACTGAAGCGCTCAGGTTTCCTCTCAAAAGGAACCTGAAGCAACCACTCAAAGGGAAGCCACAATGCTGGGATCCTCCTCACTTGAGGGGATTACCATTGAAGAGCACCACTGTCCCGGGTGCACACTGCTTCCACACCCTCTCCTGATGCAACCGCCCCTCAAAGCCCTAATACATTGTTGCAAAAGTGCTGACGCAGTTGCATTCCTCACCCCCCACCCAGACACCATTACTACTGGGATAACCTCAACACCTGAGGGGGAGGATCACAATGCTTCTGTCAACCCACAGCACAGGGGTTATCATGTTCCATCTTCTAGTAGATAAGGAGGTGCGAACTTCTGGTGAGGCTGCCACTGCTCCACTCAGCAAATGACCAGGATGCAGTTGGTAACATCTCTAAGTCCTCACCAGTGGCAAAGCTGATGAAGGACATAGTCCTGAGGCTGGAAGTCCCCAGAACCGAGAACAAGGGGCACATGCTACAATTGATCTACACTCAAGGCATGTTCATTCTGACTTTGTCAGGAGGTCAGGTGATTCAGTCACAACTGATGATGACCTGAGCTTCTTCTATGATGTAGTTGCTCAAAACACCATTCTAGAGGATGAGGTTAGCAGACTCAAAGAGTGCTGGCCAAGATGTCTCAGGATGCAAGTCCATCTGCCACCACAATACACCCACAGATGGCACCTTCTTCTGAAGGTCCCCTACACACTGAGCCAGTATATACTTCCAAGCCACCAGCCTCTGCTTTCGGCACTGATTCTCAGGAACAGAACCACCCTGATCAATCAGTTGCTACCTTCAAAAATCCCTACCTCTCATCACTCCCATGATCACAGATATAGTGATCAAAGCCATTGATGAGAGGCTTCCTACAATAATACAACCCTTGGTGGAGGAGTTGGTGACTAAATCTCTTTCTACTGCTCAAACCCTTGCATCCAATGCAACCAAAAAGGGGGAGAGTCAGTTAGTTAAAGGAAAAAGGAAGAGGATAGATGGGGAGAAGGCGAAAGAATCTGAGGTTGTAAATGAGAAGGAGAAGGAGAGTGTGAAGGGAGCTGAAGTGAATGAAAGTCAAAAAGACTTTCATGTCACATATCAAAAGAGAAAAGGAGAGTCTGAGAAGGAGAAGGAGCTGAAGGATATGGTGAAAGAAGCTGACCAACCATAACCGTTCAATGGATAAAATCATTGAGCAGTTGTATAGGCAGGGTTTTGACATCAAACAACTAGACTCCGAGATCAGAAGGATGGAAACAGAGGAGATCAATTCAAGATGGGCTAGCTATGATGCCTTAGAAAGAGAAAGGCTGGAGATAATGATCAGATTTATAGCTAAATACTTGGGAAGATCTCTAATGGAAATAAGGGCCTGGACCAGGGACAACATCTTGGCAATAACCACCAAGATTTGTTCGTCTGAAGAATACTCCAAAGGTTTAGTGATTGAGGTATTGAATGAAGCTGGGGTTGGGAATCGAAAAGAACTGACAAAATTTACCAAAGCCTCCCTTACAGCCAAAATGCTAAAACAGTCTGAAAAGCCTCAATCCTCAAAATCACTATCTCCACAACCCACTAAAACAACTCCTTTACCCTCTAAACCAACCATCCAACCCACAAAACCAAATCCTTTACCCTAAAACCCATTGCCAGTGATGTACCTAGCCAAAGAAAAGAAAGGTACTGAGGCCTGATGAAGATGAAGAGGAGGATGAAGACAGACTGCCACTCTCTGCAGTCATTACTTTGCCTAAGGCTAAACCAATGTCCATCACTCCTGCTTCTCAAATGCATGATGATGATAAAGATTGAAGAGGAACAGATGCAAAAACATGATGAGGAATGCTGAAAAGCATTGACAAAGCATATGCTACATCCTCTTCAATGATCAGCATGAAGAAAGAAGTATTAAGATTGTACACCCTTGCTAATACCTTTCAATACCAAAGGGAAAGAGTAAGGATATGGCCTGATCCTAGGGTGGCACACGGATTGTCAAGAAAGAAATTCCTTCAAGATACAAGGGCCAAGTGAAGAGAGTTGTCGACGAAGACATCACTGTGGTGCTTGTAGTGTCCCTTGGGAAATTGTTGAAGAGTTCAAGAAAGCCTATGAAGCCAAACAACCACCTCAAAAGATGTTAGAGAACAAAATTAAAGAAGGGATTGGTTTACAAACGACTTGAAAACTTCAAACAAGAAGAGCTCAACCTGCTCTTAGAAGGAACTCATCCAGATGAGTTTGCTTATAGACAAATAACCACGGTTGAGCTCAAGAATGGAAAACAGGCCAAGTACATATCTGAAGTGTATGGCCGAGAAGGATTATTTGATGGTGTGCCCGAGGTGCTGAATGGATGAGCAAATCATGTTTTTAAGGGCTTACACCAGGGAATCATATAGGCTGATACACGGGAAGTAGATCTCATGGTTGGGCAACAGCTCGGTGTCCAAGTCCCAATACAGAGCTCCCAACCATATCATGCCAAACAGATCATCAGAGACTTCTTCCCAGGCCGGTGCTGAAAAAGGGTCACTTCTCATCTGATCAAGAGGATTAAGAGACCAATCTATCTGCCAAAATAAGTGGGACTCGTCAATAACTTAGAGGTTTTGGCTGCATTGGTTCAGGGGGAGTTTGTTGGACCAAAAGAACCAATGAGCCTGATCAGAGAAACCTCTAAGTCCCACAAGACATCACAACAGCTGAAGAAGACCTGATCAGCTGTTCTACAAAGTCTGAAGAATACAACTGCTGAAGTACGTCTGAAGTACTGAAGACAAAGACTGAGACAACAGCTGAAGATCTAAAGTCTGAAGACTTCAACAAGTACTGAAGACAAAGACTGAAGATCAACAGCTGAAAGACAAAGTCTGATGTTCAAGTACTGAAGACATCAGCTGATGTTAACAGCTGATGACAACAGCTGAAGAGGGCTTCTTCAGTTGTTGTGATGGTTTTTCTTCTTCAGTAGTTTTCTTTCCTTTCAGTAGTTTGTTTATTTTTCTTTTCAGTACTTGTAAACAACTGAAGAGGTTGTTCTTCAGTTGTTGTAGTTTCAGTAGTTTTATATTTTCAGTAGTTGTAAATGAGATGTTTAACACTTAGGAACATTTGTAAGAAGATGTCAGTTGTTGACATCTTCAGTAGTTGTTAAACATCAGTAGTTATAAAACGGTTACATGTCACTTTCAGGTGACATCAGTCTACGTCATTCTTTCCTTTATAAGGAAAGATGACTCACCTGTAATCGTGCCTTTGAGGCCGACAATCTTAATGCAATATTCCTTTTGTCGGATATTTCTCTCTCTATAACAAAATTCTTTATCGTTTTATATCAATTGTTCTTGTTTGAATTTGTCTAATTCTGAGCTATTCCGCTGCTATATCTGTTCAATCGATTAAACCAAGGGCTGAGATTCTAACATCAGCAATGATCTGAGCGTTGAAGTCTTCAGCAATTGTAAAATACTGATTTGAGGCTTTTTCAGCATTGGTTTTGTGTTTGGGATACCATGGGGGACTTAGAGGTTTCTGATATTGGCTCATTGTTCTTTTGGTCCAACAGAAACCATGTCATTGGTCTTCTCAAAAAGAATAATTGTATGATCAATGGTCAGATGCCCTTCAAGGAAAAACAACACAAATCGTCTCACAAAACCAAGCTGTGAACAATAACAATACTCCATTGAAGTCTTCAATGGATCTATTTGGCACAACCAATGTAATGGGTTTTTATGGAAAGAACGTATGTTTAGGGATCACTGAGACTTCTCACGATTAACATGGGTGTTCTTCCTACATCATAAAAATGAGGCACCTACCAAATCATACAAGAATTGATCACTAAATGAACATAAACTTGATATTAAGGTTAAAATAATAAGAAGTGTAATGCTACTGAGTTCAAAAATGAAAGTATGAGTTCCGTTGTACAACCAAAGGCATTGACATCAAGTCATGGCAGCTAGAACTCCTCAACAAAATGGGGTAGGAAAGGCGAAATGAACAAACATTGATTGAAAGCAGCAAGAACGCTGCTAGCCGATGCTAAACTGCCAATCACTTCTGGGCAGAAGCATGAAACATCAGCTTTGTACAAAATTGAACTCTGATTGTTAAGAAAGTAACATGACCCTATGAACTGCTCATTTTATAAGAAAAACATTTATGGACTCAAATCATTTGGTTGTCATGTCTTAATATTAAACACCCGAGACTATTTGGGAAAATTTTCATCCAAGTATGATGAAGGATTCTTGTAGGTTATTCTTCTGTTTCAAAGGCTTATAGAGTGTTCAATCCTAGATTGAGCATTATTGATGAATCTACAAATGTTCAATTCAAGGAACATTGTTTCCAAATCTACAAATGGTCCTGACTGGTCGTTTGATATTGACACGTTTACAAAATCATTTGACCAATTTCACTTGTCTGATGCAGGAAATATACATTCATGTGATACTTCATCAGCTGTAGAAAGAGGAGATAATTATCCATGATCCACCTACATTTGATGAACACATGAATGAAGATGTTCCTCTTCAAGCTAATCTCATCAGACCACTATCATAAAACCTTAGTGTTTCTACTGAAGGAGGTCCAAGCTTGTTACCATCTCACTCAGATGACTCGTCTAATGAGATTAGAAATCTAAAACAGGCTTCTCCTCCAGTTCAAACACAAGGTACATCAAATGATGCAAGGAATCTCAGTCCTGCTGAAGATGTAGCTGATAGGATCTCAGCATCTAGTTTGATCGATCGAATGATTTCAACAGCGGAATAGAGTACCAACTAGCACAATTGAGCAAGAATACCAAAGATATTGCAACGAACAGAATTAGTTATAGAGAGAAAGTTTCTGAAAAAAGAATATTTCATTCAATCACACGCTTTCGTGGTGGCAAAAAGTGTCACACCTACAATCAGGTCAATCATCCCTTATATAGGAATGTCGTGCTGGAACATTCCTTATATAGGAGATGTGACGTCTGCTGATATCACTTGATAGTGACATCTAATAGAATTATTTAAAAAACTAAAACACAACTACTAAAGATGTCAAAACAGCTGACATCTTCTTACAAAAATACTAAGTGTTATCGGTTAGTACAACTACTGAAAAGAAACTACTGAAACTACAACGACTGAAGAACAAGCTCTTTAGTCGTTTTACAAAAACTGATGAAAGTAAAAACATAAAACTACTGATATCACAACTACTGAAGAAGTACTCTTCAGCTGTTGTGACAAACTACTGAAACTTCAGTACTTGGTCTTTAGACTTGAACTTCAGACGTTTCATCAGCTGATGACTTCAGTAGATGTCATCAGCTGATGTCTTCAGTCTTTGTCTTCAGACTTTGTACATCAGTTGTTGATCTTCAGCACTTGTGGACTCTTCAGCTGTTGTGCTTCAGCACTTGTGTTCTTCAGCTATTGTACTTTAGCACTTTTGTTCTTCAGCTGTTGAGCTTCAGTACTTGATCTTCAGCTGTTGAAGTCTTCAGCACTTGTCGAACTACTGATGAAGCCTTCAGCAGTTGTTGTGATATCATGTGGGACTTAGAGGTTTTCTGATCTTGGCTCATTGGTTCTTTTGGTCCAACAAATTCCCCCTGAACCAATGCAGCCAAAACCTCTAATTGATTTGTTTTCCCACTTATTGTTGGCAGAATGGTTGGTCTTTTTCCTTCTTGATCAGTTGAGAAGATGACCCATATAAGCACTGGCCTGGGAATGAGTCTCTGATGATTTGGTTGGCAATGTATGGATGGGAGCTCTGTATTGGGGATTTGGACACTGAGCTGTTCCCATCCATGAGACTCACTTCCCAACTATGAGCCTGTAGGATTCCCTGGTGTAGGCCTCCAAAAATATAATTTGTTCCTCCATGGGGAGCTCCTCTGCCTCACCATCGAAGAATCCTTCTGGCCCATAGTACTCACACAGGAATTTGACCTGTTTTCCATTTCTGAGTACCACTGTTGTAATCTGTCTATAAGCAAATTCATCAGGATGATGACCTTCTAACAGCAGTGGTAACTCATCCTTTCTGATCTCATTCAGCCTCTTATACACCAGCCCTTTTTTGATCATTCTGTTCTCTAGCATCTTTTGTGGAGGCATGTTTGAGGTGTAGGCCTTTTTGAACTCTTCCAGGATTTCCCAGGGTGAAATTACAATGGCCAAGGAGATCACTTCATCTACAATCTTTTTGACTTGACCACTGTATCTCTGAGGGATGTTTTCTTTTGTATTCTGTGAGCCACCCTAGGATCAGGCCAAATTCTTATCTTTCTTTCACATACTGAAAAGTATGTCTAAGAGTATAGATCCTCTGAGCTTGTTTTTTCATATTGATGATGGAGGAAGTGGCTGCATAAGCTTTATCTACTCTCCTAATAACTCTTCATCATGCAATCTGTGTTGTTCTTCTTCTTCTAATTTCACTTTGATTGCATCTCTTTGTCGCTCAGGAGTTATTGCAAGAGAGAGATCTTTGGCCTTAGGCAACTGCAGAACAGCTGAGATCGGCAGCCTATCTTCTTCATCATCATTTTCTTCTTCTTCCACAAGCCTCAACACCTTCTCTTCTGCTTAGGTTCATCATTGGCTGTTGGTTTTGAGGGTAAGGGAGTTGGTTTTGTGGGTTGTGGTTGTGGTTGTTTTGGAGAGGGAATGTTGACAGGCTGAGTCAGCATTTTAGAGGTGAGTGTGGCTTTTGAGTGTTTGGCTAGCTCAGTCCTGCTCCCTGCTCCTGCTTCATTCAAAGCTTCGACTACTAAACCCTTAGTGTATGCTTCAGACGAACAGATCTTGGAGGTTATGGCCAAGATGCTGTCCCTGGTCCATGATTTTACTTTGATCAATGATCTCCCAAGGTATTTGCTGATAAATCTGATCATGATCTCAAGTCTCTCTCTATCCATAGTGCTGTAGCTGGCCCATCTTTGTTGGATCTCTTCGATCTCTAATCTTCTTATTTCAGAATCCAGCTTTTTAGTGTCAAAACCTTGCCTAAACAGCTGATCAATGATATGTCCATTGATCTGTTGTGTCAGCATCAGCCTCTTTAACCATTTCGTTCAAGTTCTTCTCATTCTCAGCACTCTTCTTTTTCTTGTATGTGACATGAAAATCTTTTGACTTTCATGTACTTTTTCAATTTCAGCTCCCTTCTCAATCACATTCTCCTTCTCTTTTCGGCTCATACACACAATCCTTCTCTTTTCCACTCTTTATCCTTCTCTTTCTCCTCTCCTTCTCCATCCTCTTCTTTTAGCTTTCACTGCTGAACTCTCCCCCTTTTGGGTGCATTGGTTGCAAGGGATTGAGTAGCAGAAAGTTGTTGGCTCAATACATCCTCCACCAGGGGTTGTAAGATAGAAGAAAGTCTCTCATCAACAGTTTTAATAACAAATTCAGTTAGCTGCGGTGTGATGAGAGATAGGGGATTTTGAGGGATAGCATCTATTTGCTCAGGGGGGTTTTGGTCCTGAGAAATGGGGCCAGAAACAGAGGCAGGTGGCTGAGAGTTTTGTAGTGGCTGTGTGTTTACGGGACCTTCAGAGGAAGGTGCCATCTGTTGGGTTGATGTGGTGGCAGATGGTCTTTCTCCTTGAGAGAATTGGTCGAGTAGTTTTTGCAACCTACTGACTTCCTCCTCAAGGATTGTGTTCTGGGCAAGAACATCGTAGAAAAAGCCCAGGTCATCATCAGCAGATGCTGAATCACCTGACCCCCTGCTTGTAGCAGGATGTACATGCACTGGGTGTAGACCAGTTGTAGCATGTGCCCCTTTGTCTTGGAACAGGGGACTTCCAGCCTCAGGACTTTGTCCTCATCAGCTGTTGCCTCTGGTGAGGTCTTAGTTATGTTACCAGCCTCAGTCTGATCATATGCTGATTCAGAGGAGGTGGCCCTCACCAGATGTTCTGGTCTCCATATCCACACCAGGAGATAGAACATTTAAACCCCGGTGTTATGGGTTTCAGAAGCATGTGGATCCTCATCCTCAAGTGCTGTGTTCTCCCCTTTGTTGGTGGTTGTAGGGGAGGAGGAGAGGCATGCAGCTGAGTCAGCACATTGGCAATTATAATGGTTGGGCTTTGAGGGGCATTTGCATGGGGAGAGGGGATAGAAGCTGATTGCATCCGGGGAGAGGGATGCTCTTCAATGATAACCTCCTCAAGTGAGAGAGGTCTCAGCAATGTGGTTTCCCCTGAAATAGTTGCAACAGGATCCTTTTGAGAGGATACCTGTGCGGCTGTGGCTGGTTGAGTCATTAACACTACTGAGGGGTTTGAACCAGTAGGTTTACTGTTTGGGTGGTACAGGAGCATCATCAGGGGACTATCTCCCTATTAGCTTGTTTGGGTTTGGATTTGGCTTGGTGGGGACTTTGGATCTGGCAATTGAAGCTGTGGGTTCCCGTTGCGTGGGTTTTAGCAACCGGGCAGCTTCTTTGAGGGATTGGTCGGAGTTATGCCTGGAGTATACCTCAGCTAGAACAGCTGGTGCAGGGACTCCAAGGCCAACAAGGCCATCAGTTTGTAATTCATTAAAAATTATGGCCATCAGAAACCTGGGATATAATAGCCATCTTTTTCCCACAGGTTTCTGTGCCAGATCTTTGATTTCTAGAAACACAATTTGTGAAAAATTTAAAGGTTGGTGTTCTAGAATAGAATATAATACCTGTTGCCACCGGGAAGACATTTGATCCCATGAGGATGTCTTCGAGGCTAAGCAAACATTCACCATATGAAATATTAATCGTTCAGCATCAGGGAAGTTCTTCTTCAGTATGGTAGCAGCTCGAAGATTTCCGTCGTACCCATTGTTGATGAAGGACATATCAGTTGTGCCCTTCGGGTACTCAGTCACACAAGCAGCATCTTGTAAATTTAGCACTCTACGAATGCTTTTAGGTGTAACCTCTACTTGGTTTGGTTAACCAATGACCTAACAGAGATTTGGCCGGTAGGCACATCAGTGTGAACGTAGGCATTGGACCAAAACTGACTGAGTGACTCTGGGTAGATGGTCGGGTTTAAGAGCAGAGCAGTATATATTGAGAATCAGCCATTTGGTCTATGGTGTGATTAAACTTTGTCCAGAAGGCCGATTTTGTGAGGTAGGCGACGCAGTTATGTCGGGGTTTTAGACTCATGGTTGCCATTTTTGAAAGTATGAAGGTCAGAAGAACGGCTAATGGAACGTTTGAGAAAAAGACAGGTATTTATAGGGTAGGGAGAGGAAAAGGTTGAAAAAAACTACTGAAGGTTTTGGTGTAGTCATCAGCTGTTTGAAACTACTGATGACGTGGTATTAACCTTCAGAGGTTTAAAACGACTGACAGTGGTGGTGTTGTCATCAGTTGTTATAAAACAACTGAAGACTTGGTTTTGACCATCAGACGTTGAAACAGCTGAAGTCTTGGTGTTAACCATCAGTAGTTATGAAACTACTGAAGGTAGTGGTTTGAATTCATATGATGTAAACAACTGAGGACTTGGTTTTTGTCATCAGTAGTTGTGAAACTACTGAAGACAGTGGTTTTGCCATCAGTTGTTGTAAACAACTGAAGACTTGGTATTAGTTATCAGTAGTTGTGAAACTACTGAAGATTGTGGTCTTGCTTCAGTTGTTTAAAAAAAGCAGTTGTAGAAACAACTGAAGAGAAATTACTCATTAGTTGTTTTCGTCAATTCGTAGCTTTTCAGCTGTTTCATACTGTCCTCAACACTTACTCATCAGAATTTTCATCTGCTTTTTCGTGTTTCATAGGACGTCAGTACTTATCTGTTTTTACTGATTTCAGTAGTTGTAACTACATTAGTAGTTTAGAACAGATAAACGTACTTCAGTACTTGTGAGGCATTTAGCCTTCAGTAGTTATAAAAACTACTGAGGGTAAAAGAACTCATCAGTACTTATATGTGACATGGTTACCAATGATCATCAGTACTTATTACTGAGATCATCAGTAGTTGTCACTTATTCTAGCTGCAGCATACCAAGCCTTAACACCAGGTTGTGGAAAGTTGAACTATCCAAAGGCTTAGTAAAAATGTCTGCGAGCTCATCAGCACTAGGCACAAACATAGGATTAATTAGACCCTTTTCAAAACAATCTTATAAAATGATGTCTAATTTCTATATGTTTGGTCCTAGAGTGCTGGACTGGATTTTTGACAATGCAAAGAGCTGAGGCACTATTCATTAATAACGGAGTCTTAGTCTCTGTAATGCCATAATCCAAAAGTTGATTCTGAAGCCAGAGTACTTGGGATGTACAACTTGCAGCAGCAATGTACTCGGCTTCAGCAGTGGATGTAGCAAAGATGTGTTTCTTACTCTCAAGAAATCAAACAGTTGCCTAGGAATTGACATCCACCAGAAGTTGATTTCCTGGTCAACTTACACCCTGCATAGTCACTATCAAAGAAAGCAACTAATTTGCAAGAGTGCCCAGTGGAATACCATAAACCTAGAGATTGTGAACCTTGAAAATATCTAAAGATCCTCTTGACTGCAATCAGATGAGACTCTTTAGGTGCAGCCTGAAATCTAGCACAAACACATGTAGCAAACATAATATCTGGTCTAGAAGCTGTTAAATACATCAAGGACCCAATCATACATCTGTAAAGTGTTTCATCAACAGCTTTACCTTTTTGATCAACATCCAATTGTGTGGTGTTGCACAGGAGTAGAACAGGGCTTACAGTTTTGTAAATCAAACTTATTTAAAAGATCTTTTGTATATTTAGACTGATGAATGAAAATTCCATCAGCTTTTTGTTTGATTTGGAGCCTAGAAAGAACTGTAATTCTCCCATTGCACTCATTTCAAACTTCATTGCATTAATTTTGTAAAATCATCACACAACTGGGGATCAGAGGATGCAAATATAATATCATCAACATAAATTTGAACAAGTAGCTTATGCTGATCCACCTTCTTAATAAATAAAGTTTTATCTATGGAGCCTCTAGTGAAATTATTTTGCAGAGAAAGTTAGATAATGTCTCATACCAGGCTCTAGGAGCTTGTTTCAACCCATAAAGAGCCTTATCAAGCATGTATACCCATTCTGGTGTTTATTATCCCCAAAACCTGGTGGTTGACACACATAAACTTCTTTTTTTTACCATATAAAAATGCACTTTAACATCCATTTGAAAAACTTTAAGATTGTGGAGTGCAGCATAGGCTAAGAACAATCTAATTGCCTCCAGTCTGGCTACAGGGGCAAAGGTTTCATCATAATCAATACCTTCTTCTTGTGCAAACCCCTGAACAACTAGTCTGGCCTTGTTCTTAACAATAAGCCCATTTTCATCTGTTTTATTCCTAAACACCCATTTAGTGCCTATTGCACACTTACTTGGGGGAAGAGGAACAAGCTCCCACACTTGCTGCTTTTTGAACTGAAGGAGCTCAAGCTGCATTGCTTCAACCCAGCCATTGTCTCTAAGTGCAACATGATAATCTTTGGCTCTAGCTGACTGATGAAGAGAGCATAGAAGCAGAAATTGGACAATTGACTTCTGGTTGAAACTCCAGCATTGATATCACCAATGATTTGAGACATTGGGTGATTCATCAGCTCTGGATAAACAATGAGATCAGTGCAAGTGTTTGTAGAACCTTCAGCAACAACAGATGTTGATGTAGATCTTGAAACCATGGTAATGGTTGAGAGCACTTGTTATGGATGAAGCTACTGAAGCTACAGGAGCATCAGGTTTAGAGGACACAGGCAGTTGGTCACTAAACCTGAAGAGGTGAGTACTGTTATCATTATCATCAGCACCAGCAGTACCACCAGGTGGTGAACTATTGACAGGAGCAACAGCAGGAGTTTGATAAGGAACATATTGCAGTATGTCCAAATCAAATAGCACCACAGGCTTTGTGGAATCTTGTCCTTTGGAGATTCATTAAACTTAACATGTAGAGTCTCTTCAACCATCTTTGTTCTATAGTTGAAGACTCTGTATTCTTTGCAAGTTGATGAATAACCAACAAAGTACCCTGCATCCACCTTAGGATCAAATTTTTGGAGTTGATCCCGTGTGTTGAGAATGAAACAAGGACACCAAAGAGCTCTGAAGAATGAAATTAGAGGGGCCAAATGATGAAGAACTTCATATGGAGTCTTCATCAACCTCTGATTTACTAGAACTCTATTCTGTACATAGCAAGCTGTATTGACAGCTTCAGCCCAAAAAGTCATTGGCAGTCCAGAATCACCAACATGGACCTTGCAGCTTCGATAAGGGTCCTGTCTTTCTCTCCACTACTCGATTTTGTTGAGGAGTTCTTGGAATGCTAAACTGCCTCTTGATTCCCTTTGAGAGGTAGAACTCATCAAGTGTATTGTTTCTGAATTCTGTTCCATTATCACTTCTAATACACTTGACTGAGAGGGAATACTGCTTCTCAACATACAACACAAAGTTGATAATCTTCTGAGCTGCCTCATCTTTGAATGCAAGAAGAAAGTCCATACAAATCTGGAGTAATCATCCATAATTACCAGACAGTATTTCTTCTTAGCCATACTCATCACTCTCACAGGACCAAAGAGATCCATGTGAAGAAGCTGTAAGCAGGCAGTGGACTTAGGTTCTTCTATGGAGGGAAATGAAGCTTTGTGTTGTTTTCCTTTTAAACAAGCAGTGCAGTTATCTTCACATTTGTACTCCTTCATAGGCAGTCCCCTTACTAAACCATGGTTTGTCAGCTGATTTATGTTTTTGAGATTAACATGACCCAGCCTTCTATGCCATAGAGTAGATTCTTGAGGGGAAGCCTTGGAAAATAGGCAAGGATGGCCTTTGAAATCTATCTTATTGGAAAGATCTAAGGCATACACTCTTCCTGTCCTGTTGGTCTTCAGGAGAGTGTATTCATCCAACACCTTATCAATCAAACTTAGAACTTTGGATGACAGAATCCGACAGTTCTCACTGGTGAAAAGAGCAACATGCCTTTGTCATACATTTGACTGACACTCAAGAGGTTGTACATGAGATTTTCCACATGGTTAACATCATCAAACTTTATTTCCCCATTGGAAACAAAGCCTTTGCCGATGATGTAACCCTTTGCATCATTGCCAAATGACACAAACCCCTTCCTTCCTTGAGAGTAGTCATTAAGAAGTGATCTGTTTCTGTCATATGCATGGATCCTCCACTGTCTACATACCAGATGCCTCTGTGGTATGTTGAAGAACCCTGCAAAACACAACAAATTAGTTAGATTTTGAGACCCAAACCTTTTTGGTTTTGGCCTGTTCTCATCAACAGATGGTAAACTAACAGGTTTGTTGGAAACAACAGCCTGAGAGGAAGAAGATGGTGAAGAGAGAAATCCTTTGGCTTGGACCTCCTTTTATGTGGTTCAACATAGGAACATCTAATTGGTTAACTCTTCCCAATAGATGTTGAACCATCATAACTAGCTGTGTCTGATTTTGTGATAAAGCTTTCAGCTCTCCAGACACATTGCATTGGAGTTCGATAAGTTCCTATGTTGCATCTTCTTCTTTTGAGCAATCTCAGCTGTTACCTGTTTAATCCTTTCCTTTTTGGACTTAAGGGTTAGAGGATTTGATGTTGCTGGTACAAATGTGGCTTCAAACTCAGTTTTTATTTTAACCATTTTTCTTAATTTCCTCTTTATGTTTGAGTTTGGATCCTCTTTTGTACCAACAATCATCTGTAAGATGATTGAACAAACCACATATTTCACATGGTTTCTTCTTCATCTTATGTTGATCATCAACTAAAGAGAATGAAACTACTGAAGACTTGTTCTTCAGCACTTTGGAAGCACTATTTGCTTTTTGACTCCTCTTTAGTAGTCTTCAAACCCTTTCTACTGACAGTTTTCTTCTCTTTAGTGCTGACAGTATTTGGAGTTTGAACTTCAGGTGTTAAATCTTGCTCTCCGGTCCTTTCAGGACTTCTGAAATAACTCTTGAGTTGATCACTTTTTGATCATGTGAGTGTCAGATTTGTATCATTTGAACCATCAAGATCAGCTGATAGGTTCAACGAGGGAATAATATGACTTCAACTTCTAATGGTGCTCTATCAGAAAGTGAATCACATGATGAGGTGGATTGGTTATTGCTTTCTCCATTAGATTTCACTTCTGCTCTTGAAGCAAAATCTGTAGGAGGAGCAGTGTGATTATAACCAATGCCAAACTTCACATTGGAAGCTGATTGCTTACTAAGAAGCATTTCAAAACCTTTGCATGATTGTACCAATCGATCACACTCTACTGGGTGACTGCAAGGGTTTCTTTGAGGTCTTTGTATTTTTCTAAAAGTACCTCTTCCCTAGCCTTATCATCAGTGATTTGGCATTTAAGTTTATAAATCTCATCATTTTTCTCTTTAAGTGTAGACTCAAACTCAGCTTTTCTTTTGGAAATGATCTTTTCTAGCTCTATGTTCTTACTAATTAAAGCTACATTTGCTTCTCTAATAGAGGCAAATGCTGCTATGCATGTTTCAGAACATAATTTGGCCTTAGCCTCAGAGGATACCTGTGATACCTGTGATGAAGAGGCATTTGAGGATGATCCATTTGCAGACTCCAGAGCCATAAGTGCCAGATTCCCAAAAGGACTGTCACCACCATGTTGACCAGCACCTGTGAGCAGTTGTTCATGACCAGACATGTCATCTGGTAAACTGCTCCAGTCAACAATTCCAGGGGTGAAGAAGTGTGTTGTTGAGTTTGAGGAGGTTGATGAGATTGAGATGGTTGAGGCTCAGGAAGAGCATGTGGTTGTTGAGCATGGGTGCTTGAACTTGACTGGTTTGTGGCATGTAATAACAAGGGTAAGGATATGTCATTGGACCCTGAGGAACAAAATATGCAGGAGATTGTGGTTGAGAATGATGACTAGAATTGACAGGATGTTGCCCTCTATGTTGTTGACTATTGCTAGGAAAGTCACAAGGGTGCAGAAGAATTAGATCCAAATGATCTACATTCTCTAGCAAAGTGTCCAAGCCTATGGCATTTGTGACACCTCAACTTACTCTTGTCAAAACCAACTTTGGTTTTGCCAGAGAGTCCTGGGAACTTTCTTCCAGTTCTTTTGTAGAACTTCTGAGATCTGATATTTATCAAGGCCATTTGGCTCAAAATATCCATCTCTTCTAAGTCATCATCAGCAATCCCCTTGAGATCATCCATGATGAAGCATAGATTGTCATTATTACACCCAGTAAACTGACTATCAACACTCACTTCTGCAGAATCAGAAGTGTTTGAAGAGAAATCAATATGCTCATCAACTGGCATCAGATGAAGCATATTCTGACTCATGACCAACCAAGGCAGTGTTTCCTGGTACAAAGTCGTCAGTGAGCTTTCCAAATAATGACAGTTTTCGTTTCTGTTCTATCTCTCTCTCAAATGTGAGCAATTTCCCATGGAGTTGGGTGAGAGATAGTTTGTCCAAATTTGCACTGGAGTGTAGAAAATATATATGTGTCCCATCTCTCAGGCAGTGATCTGAGAAATCTATTATTCATCTGGCTATTGGTGTACTCATGTTGACCATTTTTAATTCAGAGATCAAACAAGAAACCGCTCAAACTGTTGAGTCAGTGTCTCACCCTTCCTATAAGAGAATGTCTCATATTGTTGGGCAAGGATTTCTCTATTATTTGCCAAGACCTCATCTGTTCCTCCAAATTGTTCTTTCAAGACATTCCAGAGGTCATGAGCAGTTTCATAATGCATTAGCCCAGAATAGATTTCATTGGGCAATGCCATGGCCAGAATTCCATGGGCTTTTGCATCAATTCTTATCCTCATCTGAGTATTGCTCCTTCCTCTTCGGAACCATTTGATTGGTTTCCGGTTATTCACATAGGCTTGTGTGGACCATGTACCACTGATGTCCAACAACCTGAACTGTTAATAGACAGGTGATGGAGCATTCGTCGTTGCCATATGTTATACTCATTCCTAACCAGCATCGGAGGCTTGGTTAGGAACCAGTATTGTGGGATCATTGGAGGGAGTAGTCATTTTTTAGAAAATTCAGACAAATTCAAGATAAACAAAACAAATTTAGCTCAAAACCACTAAAAACCTCAATTAAAATAGCCAAAAGCAACAGAACTTCAATCTCTATAACAGATTCGTGCGAATTTGCTAGTTCGATCAAACTTAGAGCAAATGAGCGTTCAATGATCAATTGTTAGATCGATCAATGATTAACCTACTCTGATACCATTTGATAGGATCTCAGCATCTAGTTTGATCGATTCGAATGATTTCAGCAGCGGAATAGAGTACCAACTAGCACAATTCGAGCAAGAATACCAAAGATATTGCAATGAACATAATTAGTTATAGAGAGAAAGTTTCTGCAAAAAGAATATTTCATTCAATCACACGCTTTCGTGGTGGCAAAAAGTGTCACACCTACAATCAGGTCAATCATCCCTTATATAGGAATGTCATGCTGGAACATTCCTTATATAGGAGATGTGACGTCTGCTGATGTCACTTGATAGTGACATCTAACAGAATTATTTAAACAACTGAAACACAACTACTAAAGATGTCAAAACAACTGACATCTTCTTACAAAAATACTAAGTGTTATCAGTTACTACAACTACTGAAAAGAAACTACTGAAACTACAACGACTGAAGAACAAGCTCTTCAGTCGTTTTACAAAACTGCTGAAAGTAAAAACATAAAACTACTGATATCACAACTACTGAAGAAGTACTCTTCAGCTGTTGTGACAAACTACTAAAACTTCAGTACTTGGTCTTCAGACTTGAACTTCAGACGTTTCATCAGCTGATGACTTCAGTAGATGTCATCAGCTGATGTCTTCAGTCTTTCTCTTCAGACTTTGTACATCAGTTGTTGATCTTCAGCACTTGTGGACTCTTCAGCTGTTGTGCTTCAACACTTGTGTTCTTCAGTTGTTGTACTTCAGCATTTTTGTTCTTCAACTGTTGAGCTTCAGTACTTGATCTTTAGCTGTTGAAGTCTTCAGCACTTGTCGAACTACTGATGAAGCCTTCAGCAGTTGTTGTGATATCATGTGGGACTTAGAGGTTTTCTGATCTTGGCTCATTGGTTCTTTTGGTCCAACAGTAGCAGTAACTGAATAGAAGTTGACAATCTTCATAATTCAACAACAGTACTAGATGAATGTGCCTCTGACCATAATGAACTGAGTGTCTCCAATCTTGATGTAACTATTGCTAGTGACCCCATTCCAACCACAAGAATACACAAGAATCATCCAGTTGAAACCATTATTGGTGATCTTAATGAGAGGGTAACAAGAAGCAAGTCCAGTATTGCAAACATCTGTTTGTTCTCATGCTTTATATGTCAAACAGTACCCAAAAACGTCAAAGAGGCTCTTCAAGACAATAGTTGGATTGAATCAATTTTGGAAGAATTGCTACAATTCAAGAAGCAAGAAGTATGATAACTGGTAGATCTTCCCGAAGTACAATACCTTATTGGTACCAGATGGCTGTACAGGAACACGATTGATGATAGAGGGATCGTCATCAGAAACAAAGCAAGACTAGTGACACAGGGATACACTCAAGAAGAAGGAATCGACTACGACGAAGTGTTTGCACCTGTTGCCAGACTGGAAGCAATCAGAATCTTTCTTGCATATTCTACATCCATGAAATTTACTATTTATCAATGGATGTAAAGTGTGCCTTCTTGTATGAAAAGATTGCTAAGGAGGTCTATGTGAGTCAACCACCTGGCTTTGAAGATCCAGATTTCCATCACAGTCTACGTGGATGATATTATATTTGGCTTGACAAACAAGCAACTTTGTAAAGACCTTATGCACTCAAAGTTCCAAATGTGTGCTATGGGGAACTCACCTTCTTTCTTAGGGTACAAGTCCAACAGACAGCAGATGGAATCTTCATCAATCAATCAAAATACGTGGAAATCATGTTGAAGAAATTTCACTTTGCTGATTGTCAGTCTATGAGAACTCCTGTGGATACTAAAGTGAAGATTGGACCTGATCCTGAAGGCAAATCAGTGGATCAGACTCACTATCGATCAATGATCAGTTCACTTATGTATCTAACAGCCAGTAGGTCTGGCATTATGTTTGGTGTTTATGTGTGTGCCAGATATCAAGCTGATCCAAAAGAATCACATGTGAATGCAGTCCAGAGGATATTCAGATATCTAAGGGCAAACAAGCTCTTGGGTTATGGTATCCAAAGGAAGGAGAATTTAATCTCTATGCCTACACAGACAGTGATTATGGAGGTGCAACTTCAACAGAAAATTCACCTCTGGCGGTTGTCAATTTCTTGGTCCTAGACTAGTATCTTGGCAATGCAAGAAGCAGACAAATATATCTGTGTCCACAGTAGAAGCTGAGTATACCGCTGCATCAACATGTTGCTCTCAAGTACTCTGGATTCAAAATCAGATGCTTGATTATGGTTTTCACTTCTAGCACACACCAATTTCTATTGACAACACAAGAACAGTTTTTATAACTAATAATCCAGTTCAACACTAAAAAAACATATTGAGATTAGATATCACTTTTTGAGAGACTGTGAAAGGTTTAATCAAATTGATTCAAGTACCAACTGAAAATCAGTTAGCTGATTTGTTTACTAAGGCATTTGAACCTAGTAGGTTTGAATTCCTGGTTCAGTCAATTAGCATGATTAACCTTGAGTAAAAACCATGAAAAACATCAAAATCAATTAAAATTATCAGAAAATCACAAAAAAAATCAAGTTTGATGAATAAAAGAATTCTTTGGGAAATGATATAATTACAGTCGTTATATCATTCACTGTTCTTAATTTCAAAATGTGAAAGACTGAAATGACTTACCAGATATGTTGGTAGCCTCAACTTGGAAGAAAAGATACATGCAATGATGAATTAAAGACTTATTCAATTGTGAAACACTCATCACAAAGTACAGGTATGTATTGGCTTATCTGAATGCATGTGTGTTTAGTAACCTAAACACACCAGGTAATGATACTTTATGAATCTCTTTCACCACATCATGTTCCATCTTTGTTTTGCTTAGCAAAGACCTGATGAAACTTGCACATAGTGTAGATGTTATGATCCAAAAGATTCCCAATGGGAACGCATCCAAAATTGGATGAATCAACAAAAGTAATACATTCCAAGTGAATGAACAAAAGAATCCTATCATGGATCACCTTCCAAAGTGAACTGAAAAGAATCCTAATATGGATCATCATGAAAAAGGATCAAAGTAAAAGAATCCTAATGAGGATCAGTGAAAATGAGACTTTATAACTTAAGTAACCTGGTAAGAAAAGCTGTGAAAAAGTTCTACCATGCATTATATAAGGAGGGTTGATCATTCCATGCTTGTGTGTGTGAGGTACACATTGAATAATTAAATCAACCAAAACATGATAAAAGTCATTTGCATCAAAATATCAACCAGGTATGAGTTTAAGAGGACAAACATACCTTCAATCTTCAAGTTCATGAACCTGTCCATTTAATCATAAAGTATGCACAAGTGTAATGTAAGACTAATATGATCCCAACAAAAGAAATAATTATCTTCATTATTAATAATCAAAATAATATTCAAAAGGTTTTAAATCTTTAAAGTTTCTATCCAAATGTCGATATGAACTTTAGGGGGAGTAATTTAAAATTTTTGAGTAAGTCCAAATTTTTGTTTATTAACTTAACTTTGAAAACAAAACAAAAAGAATTTTGGTTGGTGTTGTTTTATATCTCAGCTTATGCAGATTCTTAGAAGCATGATATGTTCAAGATCTGTCAAAATTGGGAAACTTGTATCACTTGTGACATACAAGTTAATCCAAGCAAGAATTGACAACTTCAACAGTCAACTTCATAAGAAAATTAATAAAGGACAAATCTTCATAAGATGAATAACCAATTCAATCTTATTATCTTATGATTAAGTTCAAAAGTTAATGCAGGTAAGTGCATTGGTTAATGCGGGTGAAGGTAGCCCATGCATGTAACTAATGCGGGTAACAATATATTTTCAAGTGCAACTAATGCGGACAATGATTTTACTCTACCGCATTAGTGTGTTAAGTAAATGTGGATTTTACTCTAACGCATTTGCTACAATAGTCAAATGCGGATGAACATCTTTGTTCTATCGCATTTGCTACAGTGTACAAATACGGATAGGATGAAACAAGTAACAACACTACCGCATTTGCTATAGTGTATTAATGCTGATGAACAAAATCACAAGTTATTCTTCCGTATTTACTACAGTACACAAATGCGGAGTCAAATGTTTTCAAATTTTAACTTCCTCATTTGCATTAGTAAACAAATGCGGATAGAATGAATCGAAAGTAACAAAACTTCCGCATTTACAACAGTACCCAAATGCGGATTGTCAAAAGTCCAACAATTTACCAAAAGTCAAACAATTTACCCTTGCGCATTTGCTACAGTGGTGACCGCATTTGCTCTTAAACTTCTAAAATCTTTCAAAATGCGGACTATTTAAAGGAATTAAACGGGTTATTTAATACTTTTCAAATTTGAGAGACATTATAGTGAGACGAACGCAAATACACAGTACACCATCTTCAATCATCTTCATCATAAACAACCAAAGATTTTCGTGTGATTCTACTCAATCTACTCTTGTTATCGATTCTGAAACCATATTTATATGGGAAACAAGGTGAAATTTCAATAAAAAATTTTAATCAAGACCTAAGTTTCAGAATGTTAAACCTAAATCAATCAATGAACCAACTGATAATGAAGAACACAAAAACATGTCTTATTGATGTAACATAATACACCTTTTCGACTTCAATGAGCATGCAACCAACAGAAATTCTTATCATCATGAAAACCTTGATATTCATGTTTGTTGTAAGAACAAGCATGATGAAAACCCTGATATTCATGGTTGTTGTAAGAACAGAGCATGATGAAAAGGAAACATGTGTAACAATCAATGAAACAATATCTCATTAATGGTTCAAACATAGAAACTGGGATTGTTGAATAACAAACTCACCATTTTCTATGACAACATTGAAATAGAAATGACAAACATTCATCCTTGACCATTTAAAGTAAAACAGATAAGTAACACACATGTCTCTTGTGAAGATTACATGGCAAATCTTTCATGGAGCAAGCTCCATAATGTCAGCGGTTATTTAAACCCTGATGTGCCTGAAGCTGAAGGACTTAGATATATGATCGAATTCTTATCTACCACAAGGGTAGCCTATGCTATCACTATGAGACCCACCATCTATGAGAATCTCGTCAGGTCCTTTGGAACTCAGCTGTGGTAGTTGAAGCTGATGGTGTTAGAACATTAACTGGGAGAAGCAACAATGATCACACTCTGAGCATCACCGAAGATTCTCTTAGAAGATGCTTACAATTTGGTGATGATGCTAATGCTCCCTGGAGCTAGATGATGAAGAAATAATCACATTTTTTTGCTGAAATTGGTTATGAAGGAGGATATGAAGCTAAACAAATTATTAAGGATTAGTTGATCTACCTTGGAGATTCCTAATTCACATGTTTCAGCACTGCCTATCCAAGAGAAAGACAGGATGGAATGGTATTCCAGTCACCACATCATCAGCAATCTGTGCTCTCTACACTAACATGCCATTCAATATGTCTGCCTATGTTTTCAATGGACTGATTTCAAACATTCTAGAAGGGAGAAGATACAAGTTCTTAATGTATCCAAGATTCATTCAATGCCTGATCAATGAATCATTCCCTGTTATTGCTAATGAGGGAGTAGTGCTTGATATTCCTCACTATGATGCAAGATCTTACAAATACATTAAGAAGAGGGATCCAAGAAACTTTTATAGTGGAGCTCACTCACCTTTTCTTCCATGGATGATTCAGCACATAAATCAAGAAGTTCAAGGACAAGAACAAGCTGCTGCTCAACCATCACCTCATCCATCACCTCAACCATCACCACAACCATCACCACAACCATCACCACAACCATCACCACAAACAACAACACAACCAACACCACAACCAACACCACACCCAACACCACAACCAACACCACAACCAACACACAACAACACCACAACCAACACCACAAACAACACCACAACCTACACCTCAAACAACCCCACAACCATCACCATATCACCACCTCATCAATTTCCAATATTACCATCTCATTAATCACCAACATCACCATACCAACCTTTGCCATCCCATGATTACCCTGCTAAAGTTGGAGGATCAACTAGTGCTTCTAAAGCATCCAAATAATCATCTGATGAGGAGGATCATCATACTCAAATGCCTGCAAAGAGAGCAACTTTTGAGACTGCTCCCTCATAAAGCTTTGCTAAATCCAATGAAAACAGGCCTGATGAAAGGATTTTAAACAGAAGGGCTAGAATCATTGATGATAGAATTCTAAAGCTTGATGAAAAGGAGCAGGAATTGAAAGAGCTTAAAGAAAAACATGAAGCTGAAAAGAAGGAGAAAGAGAAAGAAATTGAAAGTTTAGAAGCTTCACTCAATCATTCAAGAGAATAAGTGAGTGGCCATGTTGACACTCTTGCCATTCAAACCATAGCAATGGAAGAACAAGAGAACATTATAGAAGAACAAGCTGAAATCATCTCTAATCTTGAAAATGAAATTCATAGCAAAAACAAAAGGATCTCTAAACTAGAGATGATAATTGAGATTCAAAGAAGTGTAGTGGATGATGAAAGGAAAGATGAACAAGAAAAGGTTGATGATGAAGAACAAGAAAAGGTTGATAATGATGAGAACCAGTCTGTCTCTGACAATGAAGAACAAGAAGAAGATACAAGTCAAACAAAGCATGGGGAACAAAGTCTAGAGATGGTGATTTACTCTGGAAAAATAGATGCTGCTCACACTAAAAAATCTGAATTTGAGGAACTTTTTAGTGCTTTAGACAGCTTTACATCTAAAGAATTCAGTGTAGATGATGATTTTTGGGAATTTGTGAATAATCAAAGGACTGATTGTGACCCTATTGTATTCATCCCCAAATCTTCGGTTACTTTGGAGAAAGAGCTGAGCATGCAGATTGTCCCTGCTGTGTCACTGACTAGAGAACAAAAAAAAGATAATTGAAATGTGTGAAAAGGAAACAAAAAAGGAAAAAGAAAAAGAGAAGGAGGAAATAGAAGTGAATGTTCAAGAACAAACCACACCTAAGAAAATGTTTGAAGTGATTGAAAAGGTTAAAACTTCAAGTCCACAACTTCAAACATACTCAAGAAAGAGAAAATATCTAGCTGAAAAGGCTAAGGGTAAAAGACCAGTGATTGAAGAAGAAAGTGTTAAGAAACAGAAAGATGATCCAAGAAGCCTAGTAACAATTGCTGAATTTCTTGAAGAACATGAGCAGGATAAAGCTCAATTAAAGAAACGAGTTGTTACCATTGATCTAGAAGAAAGAGAGATAGCTGGTGGATATGATGCTAAAAAGGATGTTCATATGGACAGTCCTATAAAACAGAACAAGCAGTGGAAGAAACGGTGTCAAAAGCCCAAACTGAGGACTTAATGATCAAAGCAATGTTTTTGATCAATCAAGGGTATGATCCAGATGAAGAATTGGGATGACCTATGAAGGAATGAAGGAAGAGGAAGAAAAAGTGAAAAAGCTGCTAGATCCAAATGTTGAAATGGAATATGAAAATGCAATCACCAAAGATGTTCCAGTGCATAAAGAGTCTTCTATGAAGAAACCAACTCTGTATAAAAGACCATTGTCAAGAAAGGTTCCACTACCCAAACTATCTTTAATAAAGAAATCATCCCCAACTCATGAACCACTATTTCCTGATCCTTATAATATGTCAGATAACAAAATGAAGGATTACCTCACCAGTCAAGGCTTCACCAAAAGAAAATTGGCAAACATGAAGACTAATTCACTAAAAGCTGCAACACTTAGGTTGATAAATGAAAAGAAAGAAAAGTTAAAGCAGTTAGAAGAAGAAGTGCTCAATAAAAAGCCAAGATCAAGAGTCTCTGCACAAGACATGAATCTTACTCATAAAGATCAAGACTATCTGGCACCTATTATTCTTAAATATCCAGAGTGGTTTGCTGAACCCTCCCAACTGAAACTTCAGGAAGGGTGACCACTGCTGAGATGATTAGAGGAGTATCCACTCCAAAAGGCAAAATAGACAGAAAATTATTGCTTGGAAGTATGATAGTTCATGGAATATATTTATGGTTAAAAGGATCTCTGGTCTAGTGCAATTTTCTATAGAATACTCTGCTCTAGTAAATGCACTTGAGATTCGTGACCTGAAAGAACAGGCTAATCTAGAGATAATCAACCATAATGCCATGTTTAGAGGATATGAATTTGAAGGTATACTTAAAATGTTCAAGAGAACCAACAACTTCAATTCATTAAAAGCAACATGTATGATAAAAGACTAAACTTTCAAGAACCCTCCGGAGATGAAACACACAAAACCAGCTAAAGAAGTAGTGTTTCCAGAACTTAGAGTGAAACCTACTGAATCGCTGAAAAGAAAAATGGTGGATGGTACACAATCCTCGACACCAATATCAAATGTTTATTATGATGAGAAGACCTATGAATTGGTTATTGAGAGGAAGTGGAGAGGAAAAGAAGGTGGTGAAATCAGATTGTTCAGTGGCTATGAAGTGAGACTATTGGATCAATCATATATTCAATACATACTTGAACTTGATGTAGATGGTTCTGTTTTGATTCACAGGGATGGGCTATCAACAATGTGTATTGGGAATCAATCTCACTAAAGAAACTACCACTTGAAGCCATTCAGAATATGAGCAGAATGAAGATTCATGTACTGAGCAAGGATAAAATGTCAGATGCTCAAGATTTTGTTAACATGATCAAGGCAATTGGATCCAAGTCAAGCAACACCTTTTACACCATTAGAAGACCCAACAGAATCATCACAACATCAATCCCCTCCCAAACATTAAAGAAAACTAGGCTTTATAATCCTTAGGGGGAGTATTGTTGCACCCTGAAAGGATCATACATGCCAACTCAATAGGTGATTTGATGATTGCTCTACCGAAATCCCTTAAGTCCAAGAAGAAATGTGGATGAAATTCTGCTAAGAAAAAGAACAAGTGTTGTCTTCCGCATTTGTGAATACGGAAGACATAATGCAAATACGGACAAGTATTTGCTCTTCCGCATTGACAAATGCGGAAGACTAAAAGTTAATTCGAACAAGACTTTGCTCATCCGCATTAGAAAAATGCGGATGACCGAACAAATGCGCATAAGTATTTGTTCTTCCGCATTAACCAATGCAGATGACCAACATACTAATGTGGATGATCAAGTGAAGAAATGCTGATCAAATTAACTCATCCGCATTTGTCAATGCGGACGAGTAAGAAAAGATGCGGATGAAGACGTAGACTAGTTCTGATATAATAGTTCAGGGGTAGTTTAGTTATTTTGTAAAAGGCATCTTGTCCGCCTATAAATAGAATAGATAACCTCGTACTTGAGGTGTGGCTGATAGATAGAGAATTTTTGTTGTAATTATTCTCTATAATTTATCAACTTTCATATATACAATACAAAAGCATTTATGAGTAATTTTCTTGCATTGAATGTTCTTTGATTGTTTGTTTCTGCCATTCAATCACTGACTTGATTACCATATTCGATTCACAGTAAGAATCTCACTCTTACTCAACCCTAGTCAAAGTCACTAAGCAACACTCAAGAAGCAAAGATCTTTTTAAGAGTTGATTATAATCTACTAAGTAACGCAAAGAAAACACAAGAGAATATACTTGTATATATTATTTCTCAACTCAAAGTTTACAAGACTCTTACAAACTTACTACAAGAGTTACAATGAGAAACTATATACTACTATCTACAGCCGGATATACTTTGATACCAGCTGGAATCCTATAACTAAAGCAAATACTACAAAGCTATATCAGATAATGTCTTATCTAAGATATGGTAGTCATGACATGTCCATGACTTACTTTTGTCACCAACTAAATTTGGTAACTTGTACTAACATAAAAAGGTGAACAATGGAATAAAGAATGGTCAACTACATGGCCTTTTGGGTAAATGCCATGCAGTATCAGAGGTCTGCAGCGGAGTGTTAGAGACCATACTTATGTCCATTGGTTTATTATCAGCATCTTCTCAAGGTTAAATGGCTTCGGAAGAACAAGTTCTTTGAAGCCTTTTATACTTCGGAAGAGGCTGCTTCTTCCGTGGCATGGGGATTTTTGCTTCGGAAGTTATTGTCTTTTATTTCTTTTAAGTCTTGAACTTCGGAAGAGAAAACGTTGTCTTCTGAAGTTGGAGCTTTTCCTTTGGAAGTTGATCTTACTCTTTGTCTTCGGAAGAACTCCATATCCTTCGAAAGTTCCATACTTAGCTTCGGAAGTCCTTTGTAAGTTGTAGCAAAATTTGTCTAAGTGTTTTGTTTTGGGTGCACTAGCCTTCTTCTTAATCCAATAGTAGTGTTCTAATAACCTTGAACAAAAACAAAGGAGATGCACAATGTTATGCTAGCTGTAGGGAAATAAAGTTTTAAGTCATAGTATGAATTGTGGGAAGAGTTATTGAATGAAGAATTTGAATAGAGACTCAAGTTAAAGCAAACTAATTTGGATTTATGCTAGGGAGGTCTACAATGGAGGCAATACATATTTTGAGGAGACTTATGGAAAAGAATAAAGAAAAAAAGCAAGATCTTCAAAAGGTGTTCATTGAACTAGAAAAAGCTTATGACAACATGCCTTGACAAGTTATTTGGGAGAGTCTCCAGGCTAGAAAGGTACCGAATAGATATATTGGATAGTAACAGATATGTATGATGTGGTTGAAATGTGTGTGTGTGTGTGTGCTTGTGGGAGATACAGACTTCTTTCCTATGGATGTGGGCCTCCACCAAGGATCAGCATCGAGTCCATTTTTGTTTGCGGTAGTTTTTGATGAACTATTTAAGTCAGTACATGAGGTAGTTCCATGGTGTATGATGTTCACGAATGGCATTCTGCTAATAGTAGAGACCATAGTGATTTTTGTATGGCCCCGTTCCCGGGATGCTTACAGCTGGTCGATCATCGCACATAAAACATATAATTTCATCATATTACATAAAATGTTGCAGTGGAAAAATTTAAGCAAAACATTCCATTTCATAATAAAGGCTTTTTCAAAATAACACATCATTATCAAGTTACAAAATATTTGCATTACATCACAAAAGAATTATAAAAATGGATGCCATCCAAAAGAGCTGAGTAGCCGCCCCGTGCCATCCTCAGCAATCATTACCTGCCAACTGGAAACACATAAAAGTCACCGTTGCTGAGTGAGTTCTAGTTTTATAGTAAAATGTACTTTCTTTCATTAAAACCGTTCTTTACTTTCATGCGATCATACTACGTACACATAGATAATGTCATTATTATCTTCATCGTTCATTAACTTCCATTCATTCATACATTCTTACTTCATTCATTCATTCATCATTACATCTTTTCTTTCGGTCAAAACCATGAACTTTACCCTTCCGTCCATGGTATTGGCCGAAGCCTATCATAGACCTTCCATCACGGTGCACAGCACCTCTGGCTACAATACCAAAGATAAAGTTCATACCATTGTCATGTGTTATGCCCTTCCGTCACATGGTACTAGGCCGAAGCCTATCATAGACCTTTCATCAAAGTGCACAACACCTCTAGCCATAGTACCGAAGGCAAGCAACAATGGTTCCATACAAATGGTCAATCACAAAGAAAGACCCTGATGTGCATCCTTCTAGGGTAGCGAACCCGCACATCATTGGGCTAAAACCGTACAATGGGGCGTGTCCCGACATAGAAGGTTTGCAAGACTTTCATTACTTTCATCATTCATTAATGCATGCTTTCATCATGTTCCTTTTTTCATTATCTTCCACTTTACGTTACGTAATACTTTAATTTCATTCATTAACATTCCACATAAAGCCAAGGGAAAATAATCATACATAATCATAAGGAACATCTTCATACACAGTCATCATCACATACAGGGCATCATCATACATATATAACATACATTATGCATAAACATACAACATCAACATCATCAACATCAACATCATGCCCAACATAACCTCTAAGGCCACAAAAGTCACCTTAAATGAACTCTCGGGGACCCTCCACATCAAAACTTACATCTACACTTTCCCCCAAAAGTCAGTAAATAAACTATGTTCCCTCGGGTACACAAGCCCTACTTGGGCGTATGGGCACCCATAAGTCGCAGGGCCTCCCATGCGACTGAACACCATGCGAAACAACATAAGGCGAATGGGCCTTATGCGAATGGACACAATACGGATGAACACAATGTGGATGAGTCCCATGTGAATGGAACTAATGCGAATGAACACCTTGTGCGGATGAAACTAATGCGGATGGGTACTAATGCGGATGAGCACTTATGCGAATGGACCCTTAGTTGCATGACATCCCATGCGACTGGCTCTCAATCGTGCAACTCACAAGCAAATGGACTCCAGTCATACAAGTCATGTGCGAATGAACCTCAATCGCACCTCTTTCAGCCGTATGGCCTCCATTCGGTTGCCTAGCCCTAGCTGATGCATAATGCAGTTCATCCTAAACCCAATCTGCCATTTTCGACCTCCAAGCTCTTCCAAACCCATTCTAAGCCCAAATCAACCATCCTAAACCTTAAGAATGCATACCACAACACCATTCAAGCACACACAAGCCCAAAATCAAACACCACTCGCATCACACACAAACACATACACACAGGTCAAACACACAAATTTCCAAAATGAGTTTTCACAATGTGTTCCAGCCCCAAATCAGTTGGAAGCTAGTAAAAGAGGGGTCCTAGAACTCACACAAGCGACACCGTCAAGTAAAGATTTGATTAGACCCGCCACACTTCGATTTTCAAGCTCGAATCCACTCGAACCAAGCTTTTTCTCCCTTTTTCTCCCTTTTCTCCTTCTCTCCTCTCTTTGGGCAGAATTTTGCAAGTGTGGGGAGGGTGTGGGCTGCCCTCCCCTCTTATTCCTCTACTCATCCAATCTTTCTTCTGTTTTGGCAAGTTTAGTCCCCCGACTTTGGACTTTATTTCTTTTTCTTCTTTCGTCAGCTTCAAAGAAAATATTCGGGTGTTACAATTTTGAATGATAGGCTAGAGGATTGGAGAACAGCTATAGGATCGATATATGTCACTAAAACTTGGTTTTCTCTCAAACTCACTTGTATTCACACGGTTATGATTAAGCATAATCTCTGAAAGGGTTTATAATATAATAAGTAACTTAAGAACACAAAGAAATAATTTTCAAAGTACTTGTATATATTACTTCTCAACTCAAAGTTTACAAGACTCTTACAATCATGATACAAGAGTTACAATAAAAAACTATATATACTATCACTTATAGCCAGTTATACTTTGATACCAACTAAAATCCTATAACTAAAACAGATACTACAAAGCTATAGTTAAGGTATCTTAGATAATGTCTTATCTAAGATATGGTAGTCATGACACGTCCATGACTTACCTTTTGTCACCAAATAAAGCTAGCAACTGTATTAACAAACAAAGATGAATAGTGGACTAAAGTATAGTCAACTACATGACCTTTTGTGTAAATGCCATGCAGTATAGGGGTCTGCAACAGAGTGTCAGAGAGCATACTTATGTCTACTGGTCCATAGTAGCATCTTCCAAAGGTTAAGAGGCTGCTTCTTCCATGGCTTGAGGACTTCTTCTTCGGAAGTAATTATCTTTGAATTCTTCTAAGTCTTGAACTTCGGAAGAGAAGACTTTGTATTCGGAAGTTGGAGCTTTTTATTCGAAAGATGATCTTGCACTTTGTCTTCAGAAGAACTCCATTTCCTTCAGAAGTCCATACTTTATAAGTTGGACCGAAAATAGTCTAAGTGTTTGGTTTTGGTTGTACTAGCCTATTAAGATCCAACAAACTCCCCTAGGCTGAAGCTACCAAAACCTCAATTAATATTGCTTCTCAAAACTTTATGCACAAGAGACAGAATATATTTGTTTGTTTCTTTGTTCTGTCTAGAAGTTGGGCTGAGAAGTCTGTGCAAGTCATCAGTGGATAGGAGATCTGGTCTATCACTCCTAATGACATGTACCCTTTGTTGTGCCCCATTGAAGAGATTTAGTTGACGAGAGTTATAGTCATACTCCATCTAACAATGGATTCAAGTTTAGGATCTACAACCATTTGGACAAACGCTTTACCATTAGTTCTTTATCCTTTCCTCTCCTCCTCCTTTCAATTTTAACTCCTCTTCAATCCTTGTCCTAGCAGTTAGTTTAGCAAGGTAAAGGCTGCTTAGGTGATTTCTGATATGGGCAGTTATCTCAGAGTTTGAGGTGTTGGAGAATGGCTTCTCTACTAACTCAGCAATATCAAATCTGCTCAACTATAGCAGAGATGAGGCATTAAGCCTAACTGCTCGTCATTCTCTCTCTCAACAACAAAGTTGTGAGAAGATTCTTCAAACCTCCACTGGAAAATCTTCTTTCTTGGCACAAGGGATTTGCTAGGTACTTTATCCCCCTTCTTGGTATCCAGTAGAGTCACCAGCTTCCTTCTTAACTTCTTCTCTACATCATTGAGTGAATCTGAGTTGAGCCCAAAAAGTTTAACAGCCTATTCTAATGTTCGTCTTGGCAAATCAAGGAATTGATCTTTTGTGAGGGAACATGAGGATCAATCAACAAAAGTTAGCTTACAGAATCCTCCGCACAAGAGACATCGCTCAAGGTTGTGCATCTGATGAGCTTCATCTTGATCTCCATAAACTCCTCTAAGGAGAGATGAAGGCTGAGGGATGGTCTAGATGGTTTTTAGGTAGATAGTGGTGTTTGGGTACTGGGTAGTGTTTTAGGTTGAAGGGTAATTAGTTAAAGTGGTTGTGGTGATAAGGTACGTATGATGGTTGGTATGGGTTAGGGGGTAAGGTCTGAAGTGGGTTTAGTTTTATAGGGAAGGGAAATGGGAAATGCTTAGGTGAGGTGGGGTTGAGTTTGGGTTGTAGATTGGGGTTGAGATGTTGGTTTGAAGTGTAGGATTATGTATTCCCAAGACACGTAGAATATTGATGCGGTTAGTACGTCATGAACGAAGTCGGGTTATACCCAATAACAAGCTTAGCAAACACCAATTAATATTTAATTGATGATATGATCATGCAATTAAATATTTACACCAATTTAGAAAATGGGTTTTCTAAATAAATTGCATATGAGATGGAACAAATTATAAGGATAATTTGTTGATGAGTTTATTGTTATTCTTTTAATTTAAAGGGGTTTAAATAACACTAATAACATATGTGTGTACTTTAATTAAATTGTTTAATTAAAGAACACATATGTCATAATTATAAAATAAGTCTAGATGGTGACCTTTTATTGTGTGATAAATGACTAGTTAAAATATGTTGTGTGTTACAAAATTTAAAGGAGGGAAACTCTTTTAAATCCCTCTACTTTGGCCGCCCCCTCCTTAGCATTCATTGGACCTCTTTTGTCTTGTAAAAACACAAACATTAACTAGTCTTGGGGTCTCACACAATCTCATCAATCTATTTTGCATGCAACAAAAACACCTCCTTATCTCTCTCTAAATTTCGAAACAAGGCAGCAGCCTTTAGAGGTCTTTGGAGAACGATTTTGGTGTTCATTTGGTGGTGTTCTTCGGACAAGAAGGGGTCTTGCAAAGAGCTTGGGGTATACACACTTGAGGGTTCCTCCTCTTGGAACCTTGGTCGTTTTCATCCTCCCATTTCTCACGATTTTGAAGGCCTGTTGGCAGCTTTCCTTTTGGGTTTTTGGTGTCCAAGAACAAGCACTAAGATGCCTACTTAGAGCCTTGGGGAATGAGCACTTGAGAACTTCTAAACTTGAAGTTTTGGCCATATTTCAGCCTCCTATCTTCTATCTTTGGTCGACTTTTAGCTGCTGAAAGAGGTAGTTTGGCAGCCCCTTTGTGGCTGTCATATTGTGTTGTTTTATATACATTTAGCATGTTTATTCACATATAATGATCCTTTGATTTATGGGTTGTTTTTTTTACACTTGTATGGTCACTTAAAGAACATATTTTTCAGCTTATAAAATCGGTTTTAAAGCTATATATCCGCTGCGTTTTCTGAAAGTTTAAATGGTTAAACTTGGTTTTATGTTCTAACAAACCCGTCAATGGCATCAGAGCGGTTATGTGGATAACTTGCTTGGTTTTGTCCTTTAAAATCGGTTTTAGAGGATGATTATAAACTCAAAATAGGCTGTTTTTGGTTGATTGAATAACCCCATGTCTTTCAAAGTTATATCTTCATGCTTATGATTAAACTTTGAAAGATAGAAATATCAATTGGTTGACATGTTTGGTTGTTGTTTGTTTGGACAAACAAACCCAAATTTTAGTTTATGTTGGCTGAAAATTTTGGGTTTAATGGGGTTTATTTTGTTTGTTGTATGATGTCAATGATTGTTCTATGATAGTGCATAACCTAGCTTAAGACCTTGTGGTGTTTTGGTTTGGATTGAATGTATTTATTTGATTATAACCATTCAATTGGGTTGTAAAGTTTTGTGCTTGTATTTTGTCTATTTATTCATTGGGATGTAATAATAGATTAGTTTTTTTACTAGAAAATATGTATTAGGATTTGTATTTTGAAAAAGAAGATGCTTGGGAAGGAGGCACAAGAGGAAGACATAAAAGAAGAACTTGAAGCATATGGATGCAAGTTCAAGTGGGGGTCTAAGAAGACCTCAATTTGTGTTGTATTCAACCCTTAGGAAAGACCAAATGACCACACTTGTGATGGCAAACAAGTGTGGTCACAATAGTAGCTAAGGTTATGCACATTATGGTTGTTATGTTTATGCTTGTTTGTATGTTTGTTATTTGATTGTATGGTTGATATTTTGATATGCATTACAAACTAATTAACAAACTTAAGAAGCTATAAAAATGATGGTTCTTAATCATAAAAAGGTAATAAAATGTTATTAAAATGATTTGATGATTTTAAAGATTAAAATAGGTTTTAATCAAAGGACCAAAGGGTACCTTGTATTGAAAGCATGCAAATACAAGTACAAAGAGTTTTCTAAACTAGAATTATGAAATCTCTAAACATTTGAAAAACAAGATCAACACCGTCCTTTTACACAACACTTGAGTCACTTGGGAACTCTTAGTGGGATAAAGGTCACCTAACCACTTTGAAGGAACTCATGACTTAAGGTGAGAATGCCATATTCGTGGGATAAAGGTCACCTAACCACTCATTTGGGCAAACTCACACGTGTGTGTAAGTAGGATGTCTTGATTTGCAAACCATGTTAAATGGATCACCTACAATATGGTTTCCAAATGGTGTTGATGGGATTAACATGCCGACTTTACATATAGTGTTTAAAGTCGATCCCATACCTCTAGAAGTTGTAAATGGTTGCAACCGTCAATCGTTGACCACCTTATTAATTTAAATCGTGGGATAAAGGTCACCTAACCACAATTTAAATGTAATGTTGGATTCTAGATTTTAATATAATAATGACCTTAAAAGGCATTAATTATTAAAAGTAGCAATATCGAAAATACTAAAATAGATCTTCGTTAAATTTTGTAGATGGCCACCAATAATGACCATCACGATAACTCATCAGTGTCCACCCAATCACTATGAGCGATCCTCCAAAAGGAACGTCTAAATCATAACAACTTTATTGATTGGTATCGAAACTTGAGAATCGTTCTCAAGCAAGAGAGAAGATCATATTTTTTAGACGACCCTATCCCCCATCAACCTACCGATGATGAGGAGGCCTATAACGATTGGCTGAAATACACTAAGGACTCCATCCAAGTGTCTTGTCTCATGCTGGCAAGCATGACACCAGTCTCCAAAAGGAGTATGAACATCACGGAGCTTACGACATGATAACCCAGCTGAAGGAAACGTTCCAACAGCAAGCAAGGGTTGAGCGCTTCGAAACGGTTCGAGCACTCCATGCATGTCGTATGGACGACAATCAATCTGTTTCATTTTATGTACTTAAGATGAAAAGTCATACTGATCACCTCGAGAGGCTAAATTGTCCCGTCTCGAAGGAATTGGCCATGGATTTGATCTTAATGGCCTTACCAAGAAGTTCGAGACATTCGTGTTGAACTACAACATGAATTCTTGGGACAAAAGCATTGGTGAGCTTCACTCAATGCTCAAAACGGCCGAGGCGGCCATGGGTAAAGGGGTTTTACCCGTTCTCACCATCAATGAAGGTGGGAACAAGAAAAGGCCTTATCCCACACCCAAGGCAAAAGTTGCCAAGGGTAAGGGACCCATTGGGGAAAGGGGAAAAGGGTGGCAAGGGTGCCACCCAAACCACAAGAGAAGAAGCAAAAGGTTGCTACTAATGACCCATGCTTCAAGTGGGGAGATTGGACATTGGCAAGGAATTGTCCGTCCATCTCCAAGAGTTGAAAGCAAACAGGGATGTCGGGTAGACCTCAAGTACAATATACATGATTCATATTGATCTTAATGTTACATCTTCAAACACATGGGTATTAGATACCGGATGTGGAACTCATATTTGCAATTTGTTGCAGGGGTTCACAAGAAGTAGGGACTTCAATCAAGGGAAGTAAGCCTCTTCATGGGCAATGGAACTAAAGTCTTAGTTGAAGCTCGTGGGGACTACATCCTAAAACTTCCAAGTGGCTTGGAAGTTATTTTGAAGAATGTTTTGTATGCTCCTAGTTTGACTAGGAACATTATTTCTGTATCCCAATTAAGACATTATGATTATGTATTATCTTTTATTGAAAATGATATTCATGTTTCTTTAAATGGTATGTTCTATTTTAAAGCTATTTCCATTAATGGTATTTATAAATTGGTTCATGAAAATACTTTAAATAGTTCATTGTACCAAACTAACACCAAGAAACTCAAGTTGGACTTGAGTGATACCTATCTTTGGCATTGTCGTCTTGGTCATATAAACAAGAAACATTTACAAACACTTCAAAAGAATGGTCTTTTAAAAACAAATGAATGTGATTCATTTGATGTTTGTGAATCTTGTTTACGAGGTAAGATGACTAAGGCACCCTTTAGTGGAACTACTGAAAGGGCAAAAGATTTATTAGGAATCATACATTCGGATGTATGTGGTCCTTTTAAACCAATGACTAGGAATGGTGAAAGATACTTCATTACCTATACCGATGATTATAGTCGCTATGGGTATGTGTACTTATTAAGGCACAAAGATGAAGCTTTTGAAACGTTCAAAATCTTCAAGAATGAAGTAGAAAATAAATCAACAAGTCAATTAAAGTTCTCCGTACCGATAGAGGAGGTGAATACCTAAGTGATGCTTTTCAAGATCATCTTAGGAGTTGTGGGATTGTCACACAACTCACTCCACCTGGAACACCACAACATAATGGTGTGTCTGAGAGGAGGAATCAAACCTTATTGGATATGGTCCGATCTATGATGGCTAAAAGCACACTACCTCTATCATTTTGGGGTTTCGCTTTGCTCTCTGCGGCCCGTATTCTAAATATGGCCCCAACCAAAAAGGTGGAAAGGAAACCTTTTGAGATATGGCATGGAAGAGTTCCATCCCTATCATACTTAAGGGTTTGGGGTTGTGAGGCTTATGTTAAGACTCCCACCCCAACAAATTAGAAGTCCGATCCACCAAGTGTATCTTTATAGGATATCCTAGAGATTCTATGGGATATTATTTCTATGATCCACTGGAACAAAAGGTGTTTGTTGCCAGAAAGGGTGAGTTCTTAGAAGCAAAGTTCCTTATGGAAGGAGCTAGCAATAGAACAGTAGATCTTGAGGAAGATCAAGAATCACAACCCCATGCACGATTGGTTGAAACTAGCACTCAACATGAGGATGTTGAGGATGATCAAGCGGTTGATCAACACACACAAAACGTTCACAGAAGTGGTAGAACTAGTAATCCACCTAAAAGATACAGATTTTTCATGGATGGATGCTATGTGGTAGATTCAGATGAACCAACCACATACCATGATGCAGTGTCCAATTTGGATTGTGACAAATGGCTTGAGGCCATGAATGTTGAGATGCAATCCATGTATGACAATCAAGTTTGGGAACTTGTTGTACCACCTCTTAATTCAAAGGTAGTTGGAAGTAATGGGTTTTCAAGAAGAATACCGATATGCATGGAAACTTGGATACTTATAAAGCTAGACTTGTAGCAAAGGGTTCACTCAAACTCAAGGGGTTGATTATGATAAACCTTCTCACCTGTTGCGATGCTAAGTCTATAAGGATTGTTTGCCATAGCTGCTCATTATGATTATGAGATTTGGCAAATGGATGTCAAAACCGCTTTCCTAAATGGATATCTTGAGGAAGATGTCTATATGGTTCAGTCTGAAGGTTTTGTCGATCCAAAACATCCTAATAAAGTATGCAAGTTAAAGAAATCAATCTATGGATTGAAACAAGCATCGAGAAGCTAGAATCACCGTTTTGAAACGCTGATGAGGCTTGTGTGTATAAGAAGGCTAGTGGGAGCACAATAACTTTCCTAGTGTTGTATGTTGATGACATACTGCTATTTGGAAATGACATTCCAACCTTGGAAGTTGTAAAAACCTGGCTTGGAAGTTGTTCTTCCATTAAGGATCTTGGTGAAGCCGCCTATATTCTGGGAATAAATATCTATAGGGATAGATCAAGGCGGTTGATTGGTTTAAATCAAAGTGCATACATTGATAAATCTTGAAAAGGTTCAAGATGGAGAACTCTAAGAAAGGTACGGTACCTATTCAAAAAGGAAAAATATTGAGTACGACTCAATGTCCAAGCTCAAAGGATGAGCAAGATAAAATGAAGGCAATCCCATACGCATCTGCTATTGGATCCATCATGTATGCGATGATATGCACTCGACCGGACGTGTCATGCGCCTTAACCATGACAAGCCGATACTAGCAAAATCCTGGAAACAGTCATTGGATGGGTGTTAAGAACATACTTAAGTACCTAAGGAGGACAAGAGATATGTTTCTAATCTACGGATCTAGTGATGAGGAACTCGTTGTAAAAGGTTACACGGATGCGAGTTTCCAAACCGATCGTGACAATTCACGGTCACAATCGGGATATATTTTCATTCTGAATAGAGGAGCGGTCTCTTGGAAGAGCTCCAAGCAGGATGTGGTGGCTCTATCAACTACAGAATCAGAATATGTCGCCGCCTCATTGGCAGCTCAAGAAGCTGCATGGTTGAAGAAATTCATTGCCGATCTAGGGGTTGTCCCTTCCATTCAAGACCCCCTAGAGATCTTTTGTGATAACGAGGGTGCGATTGCTCAAATCAAGGAACCCCGTGCTCATCAAAAGACTAGGCACATTGAGCGGAGATTCAACTACATACGAGATGAAGTTGAAAAGGAAAGATATGTATTCGCAAAGTTCACACGGATCAAAACATTGCGGATCCTCTCACGAAGCTCCTTGAAAAGGCAAAGCATGTAGGTCATACTTGTGCCATGGGACTTCGATATTCTAGTGATTGGATTTGATCTGTAAATTTTGTATTTGGATATCTGGAACTCTTTATTATTTGAATGAATTATTTGATTATAATGTTTCAATTAATGTTCAAATTTAGCATGTTTAATCCATGAGTAAATGTTTACTCTAAATGTCCGTAGTCGTTCATACTTGTGGGAACACGTGTGAGGGTAATACTATTATGAACTTGGATTGGTTGATATTCATAAGGATGAATATAGAGCAATGGGTTGCTACCAAGGTTCATAGATATTTGTGGGATACAAATATTGGACTAACCCGCATCTCAATTTTACTTCATGGAATCTTATTGATTGATCATAAGTAAATTTGAGTAAAGGCGAATATCATTTGGTATCCTTTGACCTGAGATACATATGGGTTTTGATATTCACCAAGTATTATACCTTGAGCTAATTCTTGACTGTCCTGAAATAGTGGACAGTACATAAGGTATGTTCAGGTATAACACGAGGTGTTTGTGAGAAACATATGTAGTCAAGATGGAATTTGTTCCTCTTATTCGTTGAGAACAAGATGTGTAAGGCCTGATTAAGTTAAATCAACAAGGAATGATCATTCTGTGTCCTTGGATTTAACATGACATCTGAAACAAAAGGATATATGATTGATTCACCTAAATCATTTCAAGTAGGGTACTTGAATGGGATGATGTTATTGAATGGCTATAATTCATGCGTATTAAGGGTAGTAAACCGCTGTTAGGCGGTATTTACTGCTTGCATCAATCTTATATGAATCTTGGGCAAGTGGGAGATTGTAGGATTCTGTATGCCCAAGACACGTAGAATATTGATGTGGTTAGTACGTCATGATCCAAGTCGGGTTATACCCAATAACAAGCTTAGCAAACACCAATTAATATTTAATTGATGATATGATCATGCAATTAAATATTTACACCAGTTTAGAAAATGGGTTTTCTAAATAATTGCATATGAGATGGAACAAATTATAAGGATATTTGTTGATGAGTTATTGTTATTCTTGTCATTTAAAAGGGTTTAAATAACACTAATAACATATGTGTGTACTTTAATTAATTGTTTAATTAAAGACACATATGTCACAATTATAAAATAAGTCTAGATGGTGACCTTTTATTGTGTGATAAATGACTAGTTAAAATATGTTGTGTGTTACAAAATTTAAAGGAGGGAAACTCTTTTAAATCCCTCTCCTTTGGCCACCCCCTTCTTAGCATTCATTGGACCTTTTTTGTCTTGTAAAACACGCAAACATTTAACTAGTCTTGGGGTCTTACACAATCTCATCAATCTTATTTTGCATGCAACAACAACACCTCCTTATCTCTCTCTAAATTTCGAAACAAGGCAGCAGCCTTTAGAGGTCTTTGGAGAACGATTTTGGTGTTCATTTGGTGGTGTTCTTCCTAACAAGAAGGGGTCTTGCAAAGAGCTTGGGGTATACACACTTGAGGGTTCCTCCTCTTGGAACCTTGGTCATTTTCATCCTCCCATTTCTCACGATTTTGAAGGCCTGTTGGCAGCTTTCCTTTTGGGTTTTTGGTGTCGAAGAACAAGCACTAAGATGCCTACTTAGAGCCTTGTGGGAATGAGCACTTGAGAACTTCTAAACTTGAAGTTTTGGCCATATTTCAGCCTCCTATCTTCTATCTTTGGTCGACTTTTAGCTGCTGAAAGAGGTAGTTTGGCAGCCCCTTTGTGGCTGTCATATTGTGTTGTTTTATATACATTTAGCATGTTTATTCACATATAATGATCCTTTGATTTATGGGTTTGTTTTTTTTACACTTGTATGGTCACTTAAAGAACATATTTTTTAGCTTATAAAATCGGTTTTAAAGCTATATATCCGCTGCGTTTTCTGGAAGTTTAAATGGTTAAACTTGGTTTTATGTTCTAACAAACCCGTCATGAAGATCATCCCTTGTCCCCTTTTGTACATCTTTTTCCTTTTTCACAAGTGAATATCAGCCTTCATGTCATAAACATGTTGCTAGAGTATCATTACAGACATGGGTCCCACTTGCCTACCAAAGAAGCTGTAAGGATAATATGTTAAGGCTGATGCAACTTAAACACTTAAACTCTCCTGCATGCATGCACAAGTGCATTGAAGAAGAATGCTTTGGAAGTTTCACATAGGCAACAGAAATATTCTAAGTGTGAAATCTTCTGAAGCCAAGACCAATATCTTTGAAAGCCAAAGATGAAGTCTTTTAAAGCTTCAGAGACAAAGTCTTCCAAAGCCAACACTTGAAGAGAGATTTCTTCTGAAGACTTTTAGTATACATGCTTTATCTGAGTACTTTACATAAAGCTGGACCCCCTTTCTGCTGCAACTCTGTAAAGTCACCAACTTACATGAGTTGATGAAAAAGTCCATGCTTTTAGTAACTGTACATTGAGGTCTTGAGTCTGTAACTTTCTACTTCATGTACTTTATCCTTTTTCTAATATATTAGGATGTGAGGTATGGCATGTGACAGTCACAAGTCAAAAAGCAATCTGCCTTTTAACTCTACAATTGGTTTTGTTTGTGTCTAATCAATTGTATCTAGCTGGCCTTCAAAGTATGGCCGGATCTAGGATGTAGTATATGTATCTCAAGTACCTGTAACTTTCCTTTATGCTTTATAACACTTGTAATAAAACTTGAGAAGGCAATATACTGCAATCTTGAAAACCATCTCCTTGTGTGTTTTGCTATCTTGTTCTGTCTCTTATTTACTTGTGTTCTTAGTATCATTTCTTCTGGTTAATCTAGTCTCACTGTTTGATTAGTAAAGTTAATCTCCTCATTGTGTTGTTATGTTGTAAGTGACCACCCTTTACTGGTCCTGCAGAAGCAATGAGCTTGGAGATAATCCTTCATCCAGGCCATCTCACCTATCTTCTTGGTAGCAATGACCCCAGCTTCTTCTTCCTTTCTATTCTTATCCCTCAACTTCTCTTTTGCAGCTTTCTTCCTCTCTTTCTCCAGTTGATCCTAATCTTTTTGAGGAGCCATAGGATCATGTCATTATTGTGTGGAGATAGTTATTGAAGAGAGAAACCCCTAGAATTTAGGAAAGTTATCCTTTCCCTCCTAAGCTACAGATCAGCTTCCCTTTTCTTCCTTTCTCTTTCTTCCTCTAAGGCCAACCTTTTTGCTTCCTCCTTTCTCTCAATCTATAGCATGGTTTCCTGTTCTAGCTCTACTAACTCCTCTAGTGCTAGCAGGAGTATATCATCAGTGACAACTCCAAGCTTGATGAGCTTGTCGATGATCTCCACGCTTTTCTTATGTTAACTGCCTCCTGGTTGGCTGTAGCTGCTTTGGAGTTGGCAGCTAGCAACTTCCCAATTAGGAGTCTACCTTTTATTTAAAGTTTCTCAATCCTCTCCTCCTCTTGAAGCTCTTCTGCATTCATCTTCTTCTTGCCTTTAACATCTTTGAAAGTACTAGACTTTGGTTGTTCTTGGATGGAGGATTTAGGTTGAGACATGGTGAATGGAGATAATGAAGTTGTTTGAGCTAGGGGTTGGTTGAGAAAGTCCTCACTATTCACCTCAGATGCTAGCTCTAGAATTGCATCTGTGATGATTAGATCCTTGGATAGGAAGCACAGGCTTTACGCAATTTCCATCTTAGCTTCGGAAGATTGAAATTGTTCTTCCGAGGCTTGACTTCAGCTTTAGAAGTCTGAGGGAATGCACTATCTGTCCCAACTGTTTCAGTTGCTGGGCCATCAGTCCGCATTTACCCTATGAAAAGAAATCTTAGGTTCCATTTGGGCCTTAGGTTGACCAACTTTTTCCACAATGGTAGAAGGTGCACTTAGCCTCTTAAGCTCTTTAGCTCCAAAGTATATCATAGCCGTGTCAGGGCTTGGCTGATCTAAAGAAGATCTCAATAGGAACTTGGATAAAATCCTGTTGAGATCTCCGAGCATCCTTGGGTCTATTTGCAGGACAACTTGAGGAGGCTCAGGAAAGACTGTTGATATAGGAGCCGGGTATCTAGCAGATAGTGAAGTTAAACCTTGGCTATGTGGTTCCTCTATTGTTTGTCTCTGAACATTCTCCGCCTTTTTGGTAGCATCATCTTGAGAGTTAGATGATATAGAGGAGGAGGTCAATAAGATCTGAATAGGTACGTGCCCAACAAATCTCTCAATCTATTTCTCAGCTAGTTGAGCCTTGAGATTTTCAATCTCATGTTGTTGAGTGGCAGAACTATCCTCTAAAGTCTAACTTTTGATTCAAGGTTTTTAACTTTAGAAAGTAGGTCTTGAATGGTGATTTGCATACTACCTTCATCTTCTTTTGAAGAATAATGAGGAGATGAGGTAACATACCTTATATGTTCACCCTCTCCACCAAATGTGGTTTCTTGGCACCCTGGTTTCACTTGCCCGAGGATATCTCTTTCAGAGTCATCAAAAAGCATGGTTGTGTAGATTCAGTCTGAGAGATGGTACCATTAGCATGAGGATCCAATGAGTTTTCTTCAGTAGTGGCACTTGAATCTACATGAGTCCCCTCCACATCCATGGGACTCACCTTAGTTGGTTTTAACTAATGTGTTTTAGACACAAGAGGTCACTCTAGGCTCTGTTGATCTGATAGAGGGTGTTGTGGATCAACTTCATTACCATGAAGAGACGTAATCTCATCATCAGTTCTGATTAAAAGTTCAGTAAAAGATAGAGAAGTGAAATCTACTAACCCGGGACATTGGTCAATGTCTATTGGCATTGAGCCTTTGGTGGGGATGTCTGTTTTTGGTTCTCAAGAGAGTGTTGGGACTCATATTGGGGGCTTGTGGCTTGGATTTCGGGCTCGTGGAATTGAGACCGGGAAGACTCAAATTCCATATTAAAGTTAAATAAGAAGGATGATGAGACCACTGAATGAGTGGGAGCCCATGTTTCCACTCTAGTCTTTTTGGTTGAACAGGAGGTGCTTGCTTAATCAGAGTAGACTGAGTAAGGGTTTGATTGCATTTCTGATATGTGTGTTTGATGGGTTAAGCAGGAAGATTTGGGCAAGTGAGGGTAGTTGTTGGTGTGGCTTCATCACCTATGCGGTGAACAGGGATGTCACAAGGAGCAATTGGCTCAATCATACTTGGAAGAAGCGCAATGTGTCTTCCAGTGAAATTGGTGGACACTGTCTTCAAGATCTTGAAGATGGTCAGCCTTATTTGTGGGACAAGCAGAGCAGCTGCACAGACAAGCTTACTCTGGTCCAACTCACAGTTGATTATGTGCTGGATAAACCTAGGATACATAAAGAATGTGTCCTTTTGAAGGTTCCCCATAAGGTTAGTCAGCACAAACCTTGAGTAGTTGAAGCAGAGGCTCTTCACCTATCCATGAACTGGCAGCCCAGTTCATATGGGATTTTATCCCATCCCCCAAACTTGTTAGAAAAACAATGGAAAACAACATGAAGTAGGAATTTCTAGTTGTAGGAGAAATTGAAGTTATACACTTTAGGCCTACTCATATCTCCACCATATCCTATTTGGAGATATGTATCATCAAGGTCTGATTTGGGGAACTCAGTTGGAGCGCCTTCATCATGGAGCTCTAGATGTTCCCGGATGACTTTTTCAGTAATGACCAACTCCTGGCCAGAAATGCTCAAACTAATAACCCTAACTCAATTTAGGAGTACTATCTGACAGTTCCCTAAAAATTCTTCCATGTGATTCAAGTAAACAGTGTGGTTCACAGTCAGAGCGGTAAAGTAGGCAGATTGGGTAAGGAAGGAGATAATGACTGAGAAGTCAGGATCGTTGGTAGAGTCAAGGAGAATGACTTGGTTGTGTTGAGGGTTGAGTGCCATTATAAGAAAGAAGGTGATGAACAAGTTTGAGCAGGGTGAATTTAGGGGGAAAGAAGCTTTGGACAGTAAATTTGGTAAAAATATTAAAATGAAGAGTCGGGATTATTTAAATGGGTGAAATGGTGGTTTTGGGGGTTTTTAGATAAGGTGAAAAGATGGTTTGGGGTAAGATATGGTAGTGGCGGTAAGGTTAAAACCATTTAAAAGATTACGACATCATTAAAAAATCTTTAATTTTTACTATGTGGGGCCCAAAGATTTCCATTTCACAGTAAGGTTTACTTCTGAGTATAAAGGATTTCCGGGGTAATCTTATTCCGAAGCAAATTTTACTTCCGAAGGTAAATTTCATACTTCTGAGAGCAAAATGTTCCTTCCGAATGGAGAGTTTTATATGCTTTGGAAGTAGATCCGATACACAATCAATCGCTTCTTTCGAGACTAAAAACTCTTCCAAAAGATGATTTCCCTTGGAGAAATGTAGCTTTGGAAGATATGAAAAGAATCTTCCAAAGGTTAATTTCTCTTCAGAAAAACCCATACTTAGAAAAATTTAACATAATGTAACAGGGCTTAGATTGTTATGACAAAAGACATTATGCATTTCGAAAAGGTTTTCAAGTGAGATAGACTAATCAATGTTTATCATCCCAATAGCTGTAATGAGATATTTAAATATTTATTCATTAAAAGCTTTAGTGAACAAATCAGCATATTGTTTATTTCAATCAACTTCGATTAGTTTGATCAGGTTTTTCTCACGAAGATCTCTAATGAAGTGGTACCTGATATCAATGTGCTTTGTCTTTGAGTGCTTCACAAGATTTTAGTAATGGAGATAGCATTGTTGTCAATATGGATAAGAGTGCTCATGAAATTGAATCCATAGTCTAGCATCTGATTTAGAATCTAGAGCAGCTCAGCATAGAAACTTGCAACAACAATGTATTCAGCTTCAGTAGTAGATGTAGAGACATAGGATTGCTTCTTGCATTGCCATGAGATGATCCTTCCACCAAGAAATTGACATCCTCCTGATGTGGATTTCATGTTTATGATGCAGCCACCATAGTCATATCTGAGTAGCCATAGAGAATGAAGTTGCTATTTCTAGGATACCAAAGACCTAATCTAACTGCTCCTTTAAGGTATCTAAGAATTCTCATGGCAGGAACTATGTGAGACACCTTTGGAGCAACCTGATATCTTGCACAGATGCATGTTGCAAACATGATATCAGGTCTACTTGTTGTGAGATACACCAGAGACCCAATGATTTCCGTATACTGATGTTGATCGGTATCCTCCACCTTAGAGTCAGGACAAAGGTCATGGTTTCTAGGTATAGGTGTCTTGACTGGCTTACGATCCTTAATATCAAATCTCTCTAATATATTAGAGACATACTTAGATTGATCGATAAAGAACCCTTCCTTCATCTACTTCACTTGAATTCCAAGGGAAAAGTCCATTATTCCTATGGAACTCATCTCAAACTTCTTTTTCATAATGCTCTCAAAGTCTCTACACATTTGGTCATTTGAAGAACCAAATATGATGTCATCAATATAGGCCTGAATGAGCAATATGTCTTTCCCAGACTTCTTTATGAAAAGAGTCTTATCAATGGTACCTCGAGTGTAACCATTCTTCTGGAGAAATTGAGACAAAGTCTCATACCACAACCTAGGTGCCTAGTGCAGCCCATAAAGAGCTTTATCCAGCTTTCACACATAGTTGGTGTGTTATGGGTCTTCAAATCTTGGAGGTTAGCACATATAGACCTCCCTATCTATATTTCCATATAGAAAGGTACACTTCACACCAAGCTGATAGACTGTAAAATTCTTGGATGCAACATAAGCAAGGAAGATTCCAACTGCCTCAAGTCTTGCAACAGGTGCAAAAACATCTGTATAATCAATTCCTTCCTCTTGGGTATATCCTTGAACAACAAGTCTAGCTTTGTTCTTGATGATCAAGCCTCTATCATCTTTCTTGTTTCTGAAAACCCATTTCGTGACTATAGTTACTAGACCAGATGGTAGCGGGCAAAGGTTCCAAACCTTTTGTCTATTGAATTAAAGCAACTCCTCTTGCATTGACTCAACCTAGCTACTATCCTTTAAGGCTGCTTCTACTTTCTTGGGTTCCATGACAAGAAGCATGAGTACAAGCCGACATTCCCAGGATGAGTTTGTCCTCATGTTCTCACACCTTTAGAGAATTCTCCTATGATGTTCTTAGTTGGATGAGTGTAGTGAATCCTTAGCCTAGGAATCACTTCCAGTTGCAAAGATAAATTCAAGTTGGGCATATTTTTCTCAAGAGCATGAACACATGGGCCAACTGCTATTTTAATGTCATTCAATAAGGACTGATTGAATGAAAGAAAAACATCATCATCAATGATTGGCTGAGAAGTAGCATTAACAGTTGCATGTTCCTTTAGAATTCTTCTTCTATCAATCGGGTGTTGTTCAGTGTCACTTGAAAGAACACTGGTTGAAGCTTCACTATCTCTTGAAAGAGTCATGCTACTTGATGTTAAGATAGTTGGAGCTAGATCTTCAGTCATTCTTGGAGAATTTGAACAGGGTCTAGGAAACTCAAACAATTGATCATGATCATTTTTAGGACTTGTTCTAGCTGAAACATTCTCACAAGATGGATTAGAATAGTTGGGAAACAATTCTATGTCAAAATTGTAATCAAGGCCATTCACCCTAACACAAGGAGTGTGCTCATTGACAAGAATGTTGGATGATTCCTCAAATTGTTGATTTTTGATGTTATAAACTCTATAAACAATAAAGATAGAGGAATATCCAATAAAGATAGCATCATCCGACTTTTCAGCAAACTTTGCCAAATTGTCTTTTGTGTTAAGTATGCTACACGTGCTGCCAAAGGACCTTAGAAGTCCAATGAACGGTGGCCTCTTGTTCCATAGCTCATAAGGTTTTTTTCCATGTGGCTTAACTACAAGAACTTTGTTCTGCACATACAATACAGTGCTAACTGCCTCTCCCTAGAAACTACAAGGCAACTTTGAATCAGCCAACATTGTCCAAGCAACCTCAATAATTGTCATGTTCCTCCTCTCGGCAACACCATTTTATTGAGGAGTTCTAGGAGCACTGTAGTGTCTGGCAATCCCTTTTGAGTTATAGAATGAGTCCAGAACTTGATTCTTAAACTCAGTCCCTTGATCACTTCTGATTATTTTTACCTTGTGATCAATTTGATTTTCTATTTTAAGAATAAAAGATTTTAACGTTCAGTAGTTTCATCCTTAGTTCTTAAAAAGAATACCCATGTAAATCTTGTAAAATCATCAACTATCACAAAGAAATATGATTTCCTTCTAATGCTCATTATACTTGTTGGACCAAAGAGATCCATGTGCAATAAGTGTAATGGGGCGGTGATGGAGTTAACAACTTTGGATTTATGAGATGCCCTGTGTTTCTTCCTTTTCAGGCATGCAACACAGTTATCTTTGAAGAAAAATTCCTTTTTAGGAAAACCATATACTAATTTATTTTTAACCAATTTGTTCATGGTTTTAAAATTGACATGACACATTCATTTATACCATAGTGTTGACTCATCACCATCAGCATTGGAAAGAAAGCATGATACTTCTCTTAGTGGGGAAGCATAGTTCATATCCATCTTGTACATATCCCATTTCCTAGGAGATCTAGGAAGCACCAGTTCTAAAGGAATGGTCAACCTAGGTTTGAGGATAATGCACTCATGTTCTCTAAAAAGAATTTGGTGCTTTTGATCACAAAATTGAGAAACACTTAAAAGATTATGTTCAACCTGTTTGACAAAGTGTACTTTGTCAACGTTTAACTTGTCGTTGGATACACTCCCTGTGCTAGAAACGTATCCTCCAACCTCACCTCCACACTGAACAGGACCTCCATTAAAATATTGAAATTGTTGAAGGAGAGATTTGTTCCCAGTCATTTGCTTGGACATTCACTATCTACAATCCACACTTTGTTGTTCTTGTCATATGGATGTCCCGGTACATAAGGTGAAAAAGTTAGTTTTTATTAGAAACCCAAGCCTTGTTGGTATTAGGCTCTTCCAATGAGGACTTTATTGAACCAAAATTAATGCATGGGGGTTCAATACGTGTTTGTGAAGAGGAGGCTTGGGCTGCAACATCTTCTTTGATATTCTATTCCATCCCTTGGTTGATCATAGAGGATGAGCTTGTTAAAGCTTGAGCATCATGACATTCTTCCGAAGCTTCTTTCTTCTCGGAAGAGGCCTTCACCACCTTCTCTTCTAAAGCAGTCTTCTTCTAGGATGGTTTAAAAGGGACTCTTTTGGCTTTCTAAGTCTTCACAAATTTAGCTTCCGAAGCCATTTTCCCTTTGAAAGAAGGATTTTCTTCTGAAAGCAACCTTGCTTTGAAAACAAGCTTTACCTTTTTCATCACTTGGACCATTTGATAGGTTCTAAATGAGAAACCTCCCTCACTCCTTCTTTTTAATATTATTTGCATAATGTGTGCTAGCAGGATTGTAATAACAATATTTGGCCATGTGGTTTTGCAGACCACACATTATGCATGCAATGTAGGCCTTCTGGGAACGTGAAGGTTGTTGTTTCTTGGTCTTCTTGTCTTCAACAAGAAATTTTCCCTTTCCCTTTTGATCCTTTTGTTGGATAGGTGTGCTGGTACTACACACGTTTCCAGGTTTACAAGTTCCCACCACCTAGAATCCAGTTGAGATAAACACACCTTTTGCTTTGGTTCAATCTTCATCTTTGATTCAGCCACTTTCTTGGTAGTTTTTCTGGTTGCCTTAGCTCGGCTTCTTCTGGCTCTGGTGGTAAGAGGTTGGGCATCACTAGTAAGAGGGGTAGGGTCTACATGGATCTTCCTATATGGTCTCCACACTTGCATCACTATTTGACTCATGAGAAGATGGGTCAGCAGAAGAGACCTCTTGCTTTTTAGTGCCACACCTTGGTTGTCTAATAGACTCATAAGAGTATGGTGGAGCAATTTCATTGGTCCCCAAACCACATTTGTTTTGATAACAAAGTTTTGAGTGAGAGTATGATGGTAGGATGGCTAGGAAGTTTTGCTCTGAGATAGCATGCTTCCTGGCTTGAGCCTCGCCTATGGCAAGCTGGGCTTGAGCCTTAGACAATTTGGATATTAAATCATTTATTTGAGTCTTGTAGTTTGTGTGTTCATGTTTTAAAAAAGATATAGTTTTCTCTAACTCTTCAATTTTTCTTTGATAGTCAGATTCAACCCTTTTAAAGTCATATTTTCAAATATTTAAAGACACAATATCAGATTTAATTTCCATATTGTAGTCTTGATATAGTTTTACCTTATCAATACAAGTTGGAGTACAAAGATATACATATACCTTGTTGTCATTTGTTCCAGCCATGAGTGCTTGTGCAGGAGTCACATCTTGTACCATAAATCTCCAGTCAACTTCTTGAGCTATAACTGCTATTTTAGTTGACTTCCTAGGGGCTTTAGGCATAGAGGCTTGTGAGGAGGCATGAGAGGTTCTCTAATTTGACTTGGGAGCCTTGCATTCCCAAGCAAAATGACCAAGTTGGTTACACTTGTAACACTTTGCCTTGGTTTTGTCAAATTTTGAACTTGCTATTGGCTAGGTTTTGAGGGAATTACCTTCCAGTCTTCTTGAAGAACTTTTTTGCTCTATAGGTAAGCAGAGCCAGTTGTTGGACTATGTCCACGTATTCCACATCATCTGGCCTGAAGCACTCGTGATCATCAAAGCAGAACTAATGATCACCAGAGTGCCCAATTCTTAAGATAAGGGCACAACCATCCTGGAAATAACCTTGCTAAGGCAGTTGAGACCTTGGAGTCTCAAAAATATGATGTAGGGTCCTGAAGAACAAGATGGCTACTAAGAGTAAGTTAGGTGCTGTTGAGGATGGTTGGATCCTTAGCCTTCAGCAACCATTAAAGCATTGCTAGCAGGATGGCTTGAGGGTCTGCTCCTCGGATGGCCCCTCTTGTTTTCCATCTCTACATGGTATCCATCAAGAATTCCATATAGTTCAGTCATGGTGGAGGTGTTCAAATTCTCTGTCCTTTTGATGGAGACATAGTAAAACATCCACTCATTTGGGAGTGCACTCATGAACTTCCTTGATAGGTCTTTCAAGTCAATTGTAACTCCCATAGACTGAAGAGAATCAATGAGATCCATGTACCTGAATTATTGTTGGTTGAGGGTCTCTCCAGTAATGTGCGTAAAGTTCTCAAACTATTGCTTGAGTGAATCTTTCTTGGAATCGTTGGAGTTAGAGTACATTTGTGACACTGCATGCAGGATCGGTTTGATACTCAACACAAGTATTTATCTCAAACACATTAACAAACACTGAAGAAGTAAAGTTCTTCTAAAAGTTGATTATAATATACTAAGTAACACAAGGAAAACACAAGAGAATATTTAAAAGATGCTTGTATATATTACATCGCAACTCAAAGTTTACAAGACTCTTACAAGCTTTCTACAAGAGTTGCAATGAGGAACTATATATGCTACTATCTATAGCCGGATATACTTGATACCAACTGGGATCCTCTAACTAAAGTAGATACTAAAAAACTATAGTTGAGGTATCTTAGATAATGTCTTATCTAAGATATGGTACTCATGATATGTTCATGACTTACCTTTTGTCATCAACTAAAGTTGGTAACTTGTACTAACATATAAAGGTGAACGATGGAATAGGTATGGTCAACTACATGGCCTTTTGAGAAAATGCCATGAAGTATCAGAGGTTTGCAGCAGAGTGTCAGAGACCAAACTTATGTCCACTTGTTCATAGCAGCATCTTCAGAAGGTTAATTGGCTTCGGAAGAACAAGTTCTTTCGAAGCCTTTTATACTTTAGAAGAGGATGCTTCTTCGGTGGCTTGGGGACTTCTACTTCAGAAGTCATCGTCTTTAAATTCTTCTATGTCTTGAAATTTCTAAGAGAAGACTTTGTCTTCGGTAGTTGGAGCTTTTCCTTCGGAAGTTTATTTTGCACGTTGTCTTTAGAAGAACTCCATATCCTTCAGAATTTCCATACTTAGCTTCAGAAGTCATTTACAAGTTGTACCAAAAATAGTCTAAGTGTTTGGTTTTGGTTGCACCAGCCTTCTTCTTGATCCAACAAACTCCCCCTAGGTTGATGCTACCAAAACCTCACTTGTTCTTGCTTCTAAAAACTTTCAACACCGGTGAGAGCAGATACTTATCTGTTTGTTTGTTCTTCGCGGAAGTGGTGGTGAGAAGTTTGAACAAATCATTCGTACACAGGAGATCCAGTCTATCACTTTGAATGATATGTACCCTCTGAAGAGAGTCAGTGACGGGAGATACAATCATACTCCCATCTAACTATTGGTTCAAATTCAGGGCCTTCCAACATTTGTAGAATGGCCTTGCCTTTGGTGGTTGACCTTTCCTTGTCTTCCTTCTCTCTCAGCTTCAACTCTTCTTCTATCTTGGCTTTTGCAGTTAGCTCGACAGGATGAAGGCTGCTTAGATGATTTCTGATGTGAGTAGCTGTTTCAGAGTTGGAGAAATTGGAGAATGGCTTCTCTGCTAACCTAGCAATATCAAATCTGCTAGAGTGTAGGAGGGAAGAGGCATTCAGCATGTTGCTCTCTCCATCCTCTCTCTGCAAAACAAAGTTTTGAGAGGCTTCATTGAACCTCAACTAGATAATTTTCTTTCTAGGCATAAGGGGCTGACTAGGAAATTTGTCCCCTTTCTTTGTATCTAATAGAGTCACCAGCTTTCTTCTTAGCTTCTTCTCTTCATCATTTAGTGAGTCAGAGTTGAAGCCAAGAAGTTTAACAGCCTGGTCTAATGTTCCTCTTGGCAAATCAAGGAATTGATCTCTTGTGAGGGAACATGAGGATCCATCAATATAAGTCAGCTTGATAGAATCCTTCTCACAGGAGATGTCAGTCAAGGTTAGGCATTTTTTGAGTTTCATCTTGATCTCCTTAAACTCCTCTAAGGAGAGATGTCTAGAAGGTTGAGAGGATGGTCTGGATGGTTGTTGGGTAAGTAATGGTGTTTGGGTTCTAGGTAAGGTTTTAGGTTGAGGGATGATTAGTTGAGGTGGTTGTGGTGATGAGATAGGTATGGTGGTTGGTGTAGGTTTAGGGGTGTAAGGTTCAAAAATGGCTCAGTTTTGATAGGGAAAGGAGATGGGAAAGGTTCAGATTAAGGGTGGGGTTAAGTTTGGGTTGTAGGTGGGGTTGAGGTGTGGTTTGAAGATCATCCCCTGTACCCATCCATACATCTATTTCCTCATTCAGAAGCGAATGTCAGCCTTCATGTCACTGACATGTCGATTGAGTGTCTTTTCAGACATGAGTCCTACCTGCCTACCAGAGTAGCCATGAACCCGAAGATAATCCTTCATCCAGTCCTTCTCACATATCTTCTTGGTAGCAGTGACCCCAGCTTCTTCTTCTTTTTTCTTCTTCCCTTATCTTCTCTCTCAGAGCTTCCTCTCTTTTCTCAGTTGATCCTGGTCTTTGTTGAAGAGCCATAGTATCGTCTCATTATCATGTGGAGATAGTTCTTGAAAAGATAAACCCCTGGAGGTTATGAAATATATCCTTTTCCTCTAGAGCTGCAGATTAGGTTCCCTCTTCTCCCTTTCTCTTTCCTCCTCTAAGGCCAACCTTGCCGCTTCTTCCCTTCATTCAATCAACACCATGGTTGCATTTTCTAGCTCTACTAACTCCTCTAGTGGTAGTAGGAGTATATCTTCACTGCTAGCTCCAAGCTTGATGAGCCTGTCGATGATCTCCACCCTTTTCTCGTTGTCAACTGCCTTCTGGTTGGCTACAGCTGTTTTGGAACTAGCTGCTAGCAACTTCCCAGTTTGGAGTCTACCTTTTCTCTTGAGTTTCTCATCCTCTCCTCCTCTTGAAGCTCATCCGCAGTCATCTTCTTCTTTCCTTTATCATCTTTGGAAGTGTTGGACCTTGGTGGTTCTTGGATGGAGGGTTCAGGTTGAGACATGATGGATGAAGATAGTGAAGTTGTCTGAGCTAGGGGCCTGTTGAGAAAGTCCTCACTATTCACCTTAGATGATAGCTCTAGAATTGCATCTTGATGATTAGATCCTCAGACAAGGAGAATAGACTTTTAACAGCTTCGATCGCAGCTTTGAAAGATTTAACTTGTTCTTCTGAGGCTTTGGTTTCAATTGTTGGGCCATTATTCCTCATTACCCTTTCAAAATGAATCTCAGGTTCCATTTAGACCTTAGGTTGATGAACTTCTTCTACAGTGGTAGAAGGTGCACTTAACCTTTGAAGCTCTTCAGCTCCAAAGAATATCATAGGCGCATCAGGGCTAGGCTAATCTAAAAAAGATCTCAACAGGAATTTGGAGAAGTTCCTGCTGAGATCTCTGAGCATCCTTGGGTCCATTTGCACGACCATTGGGGAGGCTCAGGAAAGACTGTTGCAATGGGAGCCGAATATCTGGCAGAAAAGCTTGGCTCAGTGGTTCCTCTGTTGTATGTCTCTAAACACTCTCCCCTTTTTGGTAGCATTATTTTGAGAGCTAGATAGCTAGAGGAAGAGGTCAATGAGACTTGAGTTGGTACATGCCTAACAAATCTCTCAATCTATTTCTCAGCTAGTTGAGCCTTGAGATTTTCAATCTCAAGTTGTTGAGTGGCAGACCTATCTCTAAAGTCTTAACCTTTGATACAAGATTTGAGAATTTAGAAAGTAGGTCTTGAATGATGAGTTGCATACTACCCTCATCTTTATTTGAAAAATCATGGGGAGATGAGGTAACATACCTTGTATGTTCCCCCTCACAACCAGATGTGGTTTCTTGGCACCTTGGTTTCCCATGCCTAAGGATGTCTCTTTCAGAGTTATCAAAAAGCACGATTGTTGTAGATTTAGTATCAGAGATGGAACCACTGGCCTGAGGATCAATTGAGTTTCCTTCAGTAGTGGCAGCTGAATCTACATGAGTCCCCTCCACTTTTGTCGGACTCACCTCAGTTAGGTTTAACTAATATGGGCTAGAGATAAGAGGTCCCGCTAGGCTCTATTGATCTATTAGAGGGTGTTGTGGATCAACTACATTTCCATGAAGAGACATAATCTCCTCATCAGTTCTGAATAAAAGGTTAGTAAAGGATAGGGAAGTGAAGCCTAGTGATCGGGGACTTTGGTCAATGTCTAGTGGCATTGAGCCTTTGATGGGACTTTCCCTTTTTGCTTTCTCAAGAGAGTGTTGGGACTCTTCCTGAGGGCTTGCACCTTGGGTTTAGGGCTCAGGGAATTAAGACTGAGGAGGCTCAAATCCCATATTAAGGTCAAATAAGAAGGATGGGGAGACCTTTGACATAGTGGGAGCCCATGGTTCCACTCTTGTCTTTTTGGTTTGAATAAGAGGGGCTTGCTCAATCAGAGTAGACTGAGCAAGGATTCGTTTGTGTCTCTGATATGTATTTTTGATAGGGTGAGTAGGAAGATTTGGCAAAACAAGGGTAGTTGCTAGTGTGGGTTCATCACCTATGGGGTGAATAGGGATGTCACGAGGAGCCATTGGCTCAATCATACCTGGAAGAAGGTCAGTTTGTCTTCCAGTGAAGTTGGTGGACACTCTCTTCAAGATCTTGAAGATGGTCGGCCTTATTTGAGGGGCTTGCAAAGTAGCTACATAGATAAGCTTACTCTAGTCCAGCTCATAGTTGATTATGTGCTGAAAAAACTTAGGATACATAAAAATGTGTCCTTTTGGAGGTTTCCTAGAAGGTTAGTCAGCACAAACCTTGAGTAGTTGAAGCGGAGGCTCTTCACCAATCCATGTACTAGGAAGCCTAGTTCATATGGGATTTGATCCCATCCCCCAGACTTGTTTGACCAACATTAAAGAACAACATGAATAGGGACTTCTAGTTATAAGAAAAATTGAACTTATAAACTATAGACCTATTCACATCTCTATCGTATCCTATTTGAAGACAGGTGTCATCATATCTGATTTGGGGAACTCAGTAGAAGCGCCTTCATCATGGAGCTCCAGATGCTCCGGATGACCTGTTCAGTAATGATCAACTCCTGGTCAGAAATGCTCGTCCGAATAACCCTAACTCCATTTAGGAGTACTATCTGACCGTTATTCAAGAAATCTTCCATGTGGTTCAAGTAAATAGTAGTGTTTACGGTCAGAGCAATGAAGTAGGGAGATTGGGTAAGGAAGGAGAATCAACATCCTTCGTAGAGTCAGGGAATGCGACTTGGTTATGCTGTGGGTTGAGTGCCATGGTACGAGAGGAGATGATAAAACAAGTCTGAGCAGGGTGAATTGTGGTGAAGGAAGCATTGGACAGTAAATTTGGTAAAAATATTAAAGTAATGAGTCGGGATTATTTAAATGGGTGAAATGGTGGTGTTGGATGTATAAGGTGAAAAGATGGTTTAGGTTTAGATGTGACAGTAGCGGCAAGGTGAAAAACCATTCAAAAAATTCTGATATCATTAATAAATTCTTTGCTTTTTACTGTGTGGGGCCCAAAGGTTTCTGTTATAGAGAGAAGTCTTCTTTCGAAGGTAATAGTATTTCTGAAGGATTTTCTCTTCTGAAGCCAAAACTTATTTGCAAAGGTAAATAAATTTACTTCCGAGAATAAGAATGTCTTTGGAATGAATAAGTTGTCAAGCTTCAGAACTAGTGAAGATATGCTTCCGAGAATAAATCTCTCCAGAAGATAAAACTTGAATTTGAGGAAATTTCCTTCGGAAGATAATGAGGAGTTCTTCCAAGGCTAATTTTCTCTTTGCAAATACTCACACTTAGTCAATTGAGAAGAATAACTTTTTGTAACAGGGCTTAGATTGTATTTGACAAAAGACAAGACGCATTTTTTTGAAAAGGTTTTCAAATGAGATACATTAGTCAATGTTTATCATCCCAATAGCCGTAATGAGATACTTGAATCTTTGTTAATCAAAGGCTTTGGTGAACAAATCAGCATATTGTTCATTTGAGTCAATTTTGACTAATTTAATAATGTTTTTCTTATGAATATCTCCAATGAAATGGTATCTTATATCAATATGCTTTGTCTTGGAGTGCTTCATAGGATTTTCAGTGATGGAGATAGCACTGTTGTTGTCAATGTGGATAGAGGTACTAATGAAGTTGAATCCATAGTCTAGCATCTGGTTTTGAATCCACAGTAGCTGAGCATAACAACTTACAGTAGCAATGTGTTTAGCTTCAGCAGTAGATGTAGAGACATAGGATTGCTTCTTGCATTGCCATAAGATGATCCTTCCACAAAGAAATTGACATCTCCAGATTTGGATTTCTTTTTAATGTTACAACCACCAATTCACTATCTAAGTAGCCATAGAGATTGAAGTTGCTATTCCTAGGAAACCAAAGACCTAATTTAGGTGCTTCTTCGAGTGTATCTAAGGATTCTCTTTGCAGCAACTAGGTGAGACACCTTTGGAGCAGCCTGATATGTTGCACAATACATGAAGCAAACATGATATCTGGTCTACTTGCTGTGAGATACATCAGAGAACTGATGATTGCCCTATACTGATGTTGGTCATAGAATTGAGAAACACTTAGGAGATTGTTTTCAAGCTGTTGACAAAGTTCACTTTGTCGACTCTTAACAAGCCACTGGATACACTTCCTCTGCCTGAAATGTATCCTCCGGTCTCACCTCCAAATTGAACATGACCTCTATCAAAATTTTGAAGTTGTTGAAGTAGAGATCTGTTCTCGGTCATGAGCTTGGAGCATCCACTGTCCACTATCAAGACATTATTGTTCTTGTCTTCTGAATGTCCCTGCACATAAGGTGAAAAGTTAGTTTTCTTTGGAAACCCAAGGCTGACTTGTCTTGGGTTTTTCCATTGATGATGACATAATTGAACCAAAATGATGGTAGAGGGTTCAATTGATGTCTTTGAAGAGGAAGGTATGGTTGCAGCATCTTGTCTGATCTTCCATTCCATCCCTTGGTTGGTCAGTTTAGATGAGCTTGTTGAAGCTTTGGCAGCATGACTTTCTTCCGAAGCTTCTTTGTTTTCGGAAGAAGCATTCATTACCGTCTCTTCCAAACTAGCCTTCTTCTCAAAAGGTTTTGAGGAGGCTCTTTTGTTCTTTGGAGCTTTCCTTAGCTTAACCTCTGAACCCATTTTCCCTTCGGAAGAATGAGTTTCTTCCAAGCAGCTTAGGTTTGGAAACCAGCTTTCCATTTCTCATCACTTGAACCATGTGATAAGGTCCAAATATGAATCCTTCCTTGGCTGCTTCCTTTTTAACATTATTTACATAATGTGTGCTTGCTAGATTGTAATAACAATCTTTAGCCAAGTGGTTTTGCAGACCACATATTTTGCATGTAATGTTAATCTTTGGGGATTTTGAGGGCTAAGGTTTCTTAATCTTCTTGTCTTCCTCTACAGCCTTCCCTTTTGACTTCTGATCCTTTGGCAGGTCTAGGCAGAAACACTCCAGATCTTCAAAACATAAGTGAACATCATTAGAGTGTCCACTCCTTGAGACAAAAGCAGAACTATCCTGAAAGGGACTGGGCTAAGCCTGTTGAGACCTTGGGTTCTCAAGGAATGTGATGTAGCGCCCAAAAGAGGTTGATGGTTGCTGGGCGTATGCCAGGTACCGCTAAGGTTGAGGGGGTCTTGAGCCTTCAATAACCATGAGAGCGTTGCTAGCAGAAAGGCTTGAAGGTCTTCTTCATTAGGAAGTGCACTCATGAATTCCTTGAGAGGTCTCTTAATTCAGGAGCTATTCCCACAGACCGAAGGGAAGAGATAAGATCCATGTACGTAAAGTATTGCTGGTGCTAGGTGTCTCCAACAATATGAGTAAAATTCTCAAATTGTTGCTTCGGGGAATCTTTCTTTGATTTATTAGAGTTGGAGTACATTAGAGTTAAAGCATCAAACATTCTTTAGCTGTCTGACAATTCTCAAACCCCACCATAATGGAGTTGGGAATTGTTGCCATCAGAATAGTCATTGCCTTTTCATCAATGTCCATCCGCTTGAGGTCTTCTTCAGAGTAGTCCTCCACTACCTTCCCTATCATGGCACCACCACAAGAAAGTGAAGCCACCTTTGGATTGTAGGGACCATAGGCAGTGGATTTCCACATGCGGCTATCTTGATATCTGATGAACCCTTCTATACGTCTGCTCCATTGTCTAAAGTTCTCTGGGTGATGATGGATGCTTTAGTCATCATCCTTATTTTACATTCAGATTTTTGTTTAAGGGCCATATTTTGAGTGTGGTAACAGAGTGAGTGAACAAGAGGTTGATTAGGATGGTTAGATCACACAATCAAGAGCCTAAAAAGCTCTGATACCAATTACAGTATCGGTTTTGATACTCAACACAAGTATTTCTCTCAACTCACTAACAAACACTCAAGAAGCAGAGTTCTTCTAAGAGTTGATTATAATATACTAAGTAACACAAGGAAAACACAAGAGAATAATTTTCAAGATACTTGTATATATTACTTCTCAACTCAAAGTTTATAAGACTCTTATAAGCTTTATACAAGAGTTAGAATAAGAAACTATATATACTACTATCTACGGCCGGATATACTTGATACCAGTTGGGATCCTCTAACTAAAGCAGATACTACAAAGCTATAGTTGAGGTATCTTAGATAATGTCTTATCTAAAAATGGTAGTCATGACATATCCATGACTTACCTTTTGGCATCAACTAAAGTTGGCAACTTGTGCTAACATATAAAGGTGAACAGTGGAATAAAGTATGGTCAACTACATGGCCTTTCGGGAAAATGCCATAAAGTATCAGAGGTCTGCACCGAAGTGTTACAGACCATACTTATGTCCACCGGTTCATAGCAGCATCTTCCGTAGGTTAATTATACTTCGGAAGAGGTGGCTTCTTCCGTGGCTTGGGTACTTCTACTTTGAAAGTCATTGTCTTTGAATTCTTTTAAGTCTTGAATTTTGGAAGAGAAGACTTTGTCTTCGGAAGTTAGAGCTTTTCCTTTGGAAGTTGACTTTGCACTTTGTCTTAGGAAGAACTCCATATCGTACGGAAGTTCCACACTAATCATTGGAAGTCCTTTACAAGTTATACCAAAAATAGTCTAAGTGTTTGGTTTTGCTTACACCAGCCTTCTTCTTGATCCAACATTGCATCAAATAGCTCTTTAGCTAACATGCAATGCTCATACCCCACCATGATGGAGTTGGGTATCGCAGTCATAAGAGCTGAATGAGCCGGATCAGAAAAACCTTTAAGTCCCACAGACGTCACAACAACTACTGAAGACCACAACAGCTGAAGACAACAGCTGATTACAAAGTCTGAAGACAAGTGCTGAAGACAAAGTCTAAAGACACAAGTGCTGAAGACAAAGTCTGAAGACATCAAGACAAAGTCTGAAGACAAAAGTGCTAAAGACAAAGTCTGCAGACAAGTGCTGAAGACAAAGTCTGAAGACACAAGTGCTGAAGACAAAGTCTGAAGACACAAGTGCTGAAGACAAAGTCTGAAGACACAAGTGCTGAAGACAAAGTCTGAAGACACAAGTGCTGAAGACAAAGTCTGAAGACACAAGTGCTGAAGACAAAGTCTGAAGACACAAGTGCTAAAGACAAAGTCTGAAGACAAGTGCTGAAGACAAAGTCTGAAGACACAAGTGCTGAAGACCAAAGTATCAGACGTTGTCACAACAGTTGAAGAGGTCTTCTTCAGTAATTGTGACGGTTTACCTTTCAATAGTTTTATGTTTTATCTTTTCAGTAGTTTGACACAACAGCTGAAGAATACTTCTTTAGTTGTTGTGCTCATCAGTAGTTTTATATTTATCAGTAGTTTTGTAAAACGACTGAAGAGCTTGTTCTTCAGCCGTTGTAGTTTCAGTAGTTTCTTATCAGTAGTTTCTTATTTTGTACTTAACACTCTGATATGTTCTCAGTAGTTGTGAACATTTCAGTAGTTTGTTAAGAGTTAGTTATTTTTGTAATAGATCTGCCAGTTGTCACTTACCCCTGATAACAGCAGCGATTGCACTCTATATAAGGAGTGTCAAGTATTGTAATAAATGAATGTTTCAATAATATCGAATATTTCTGATCAAATCATTCATTTATTACAATACGTTGACACTCCTTATATAGAGTGCAATCGCTGCTGTTATCACGGGTAAGTGACAACTGGCAGATCTATTACAAAAATAATTAACTCTTAACAAACTACTGAAATGTTCACAACTATTGAGAACATATCAGAGTGTTAAGTACAAAATAAGAAACTACTGATAAGAAACTACTGAAACTACAAGGACTGAAGAACAAGCTCTTCAGTCGTTTTACAAAACTACTGATAAATATAAAACTACTGATGAGCACAACAACTGAAGAAGTATTCTTCAGCTGTTATGTCAAACTACTGAAAAGATAAAACATAAAACTACTGAAAGGTAAACCGTCACAACTACTGAAGAAGACCTCTTCAGCTGTTGTGACAACTCTGATACTTTGGTCTTCAGCACTTGTGTCTTCAGACTTTGTCTTCAGCACTTGTCTTCAGACTTTGTCTTTAGCACTTGTGTCTTCAGACTTTGTCTTCAGCACTTGTGTCTTTAGACTTTGTCTTCAGCACTTGTGTCTTCAGACTTTGTCTTCAGACTTTGTCTTCAGCACTTGTCTTCAGACTTTGTCTTCAGCACTTGTGTCTTCAGACTTTGTCTTTAGCACTTGTGTCTTCAGACTTTGTCTTCAACACTTGTGTCTTCAGACTTTGTCTTCAACACTTGTCTTTAGACTTTGTAATCAGCTGTTGTCTTCAGCTGTTGTGGTCTTCAGTAGTTGTTGTGACGTCTGTGGGACTTAAAGGTTTTTCTGATCCGGCTCATTGGTTCTTTTGGTCCAACAAACTCCCCCTGAACCAATGCAGCCAAAACCTTTAACTTTATTGAGGTCCCACTTATTGTTGGCAGAATGGTTGGTCTTTTTCCTTCTTGATCAGTTCAGAAGATGACCCATATAAGCACTGGCCTGGAAATGAGTCTCTGATGATTTGTTTGGCAATGTATGGATGGGAGCTCTGTATTGGGGAATTGGACACTGAGCTGTTCCCCCATCCATGAGACTCACTTCCCATGTATAAGCCTGTTGGATTCTCTGGTGTATGCTCTGAGAAACATAATTTGTTCTTCCATGGTCAGGTTCTCGCTTCACCATCAAACAATCCTTCACGCCCATACAGCTCTAGATGTACTTGGCCTGTTTACCATTTTTGAGCTCAACTGTTGTAATCTGTCTGTATGCAAACTCATCTGGATGAGTCCCTTCAAGTACAGACTAAGCTCATTTTGTTTGAAGTTCTCAAGCCTCTTGTAGACTAACCCCTTTTTATAATTTGTTCTCTAACATCTTTTGGGGTGGCTGTTTAGTCTCATAGGCCTTCTTGAAATCTTCTACAATCTTCCAAGTGTGATACTACAAGGACCACTGTGATCTCTTCATCTACGATCCTTTTTTACTTGGCCCTTGTATCTCGAAGGAATGTCTTTCTTTACAATCCTATGAGCCACCCTAGGATCAGGCCATACTCTCACCTTTTCCTTCTGATATTGAAATGTGTTGGCAAGGGTGTACAACCTCAGAGCTTCTTTCTTCATACTTATTATTGATGACGAAGCAGCATAAGTTTTGTCGATACTTTTCAACATTTCATCATCATGAAGCCTTTGCTGTTGTTCTTCTTCAATCTTTACTCTCATAGCTTCCATCTATGAGGTGGGAGTGATGGGCATGGGTTTGGCTTTAGCCATTGTTAGGACTGCAGACATAGGCAGCCTATCTTCTTCCACATCATCCTCTTCTTCTTCTTCTTCTAGCCTCAACACCCTTCTCTTCTTCTTCTTAGGTGCATCATCGGCTGTTGGTTTAGAGGTAAGGGAGTTGGTTTTGTGGGTTGTGATTGTGGTTGTTTTGGAGAGGAATATTGACAGGCTGAGTTAGCATTTTGGAGGTGAGTGTTGCTTTTGAGTATTTGGCTAGCTCAGTCCTGCTCCCTGCTCTCGCTTCGACTACTAACCCCTTAGTGTGTGCCTCAGACGAACAAATCTTGGAGGTTATAGCCAAGATACTGTCCCGGGTCCATGATTTAATCTCAATCAATGATCTCCCAAGATATTTTGCAATGAATCTGATCATGATCTCTAGTCTCTCTCTTTCTAATGCATCATAACTTGCCCATCTTGAGTTAATTTCTTCAACTTCAAGTCTCCTGATCTCTGAGTCAAGTTGTGCAGTATCGAACCCTTGTCTATAGAGTTGATCAATAATGGCATCCATTGATTTACTATGAGTAGCATCTGCCATTTTGATCATCTCATCGAGTTGGAGCTCTTTTTCCTTTCCTTCACCCTTCCTCTTCTTATATGTGACGTGAAAGTCTTTGTGACTTTCACTCACTTGATCATTTTTGGTTCCCTTCACAGACTCCTCTTCCTTATCAGTTTCCTTTTCTTTCAGTTTGCGCTCCCTCTTTGCTTTCACTGACTGACTCTCCACCTTTTTGGTTGCATTGGTTGCAAGGGTTTGAGTAGCAGAAAGCCTTGTGTTCACAATCTCTTCCACCAGGGGTTGTATGATTGAGGGAAGCCTCTCATCCATGGTTTTGATCACAATGTCTGTGATCATTAGGGTGATGAGAAGTAGAGTTTGCTGAAAGATAGCAACTATTTGCTCAGAGGGGTTCTGTCCCTGAGAAGCAGTGCCAGAAACAGAAGCTGGTGGCTTGGATGTTTTGAGTGGCTGAGTGTATTGGAGACCTTCAGGTGAAGGTGCCATCTGTGGGTTTATGTTGGTGGCAGATGGACTTGTTTCTTGAGAGAATTGGTCAAGTAGTCTTTGTAGTCTACTAACTTCTTCCTCAAGAATTGTGTTCTGGGCCAGAACATCATAAAAGAAGCCCAGGTCATCATCAGCAGATGCTGAATCACCTGACCTCCTGCTTGTAGCAGGATGTACATGCACTGGGTGTAGACCAGTTTTAGCATGTGCCCCTTTTTCTTGGAACTGGGGACTTCCAGCCTCAGGACTATGTCCTTCATCAGCTGTTGCCTCTAGTGAGGTCTTAGCTATGTTACCATCCTCATTCTGATCATGTGCTGATTCAGAAGAGGTGGCAGCCTCACTAGATGTTCTAATCTCCATATCCACACCAGGAGATAGAACGTGTAAACCTCGGTGCTGTGGGTTGTCAGAAGCATGGTGATCCTCGTCCTCAATAGTTGTGGTTCTCCCCTTTGTTGGTCGTTGTTGGGGAGGAGGAGAGGCATGCAACTGAGTCAACACATTTGCAATGATAATGGTTGGACTTTGGGGGGCGGTTGCATGAGGAGATGGGGTAAAAGCAGTGTGCACCTGGGGAGAATGGTGCTCTTCAATGGCAATCTCCTCAAATGAGGAAGATCCCAGATTGTGGGTACCGCTTCTGTGATTGCTGCAGCAGGCTCCTTTTGAGAGGAATCCTGAGCGGCTGTGGCTGGGAGAGTCCTTATATCTACTAGGGGGTTATAACCAGTGGATATAGCCTGCGTTTGTGTTGCAGGGGCATCCTCAGGGGACTCATTTCCCTGAGTAGCCTTTTTGGTCTTCTTTTTAGTGGGTTTGGTGGGGACTTTCGATTTGGAGGTAGTGGCTGTGGGTTCCAGCTGCGTAGGTTTGCGCAGCTTGGCAGCCATTTTTAGTGATTGGTCAGAGTTGTGCCGGGAGTATACTTCAGGCAATACAGCCATAACAGGGACTCCCAGGCCAACAAGTCCCTCAGCTTGAAGCTGGTTTTCAATTATGGCCATTATGAACCGAGGATATAATATCCAACGGTTAGCAGTTTGTTTTTGGGCCATATCCTTGAGCTCTAAAAATAGTATTTCAGAAAAATTTAAAGGTTGTTGCTCAAGGATGGAGTACATTACTTGTTGCCACCTTGTGGACATTTGATCCCATGATGAAGTCTTGGAGGCAAGGCATACATTTACCATATGAATATGAGACGTTCGGCATCCGGAAATGTTTCTTCAGTAAGTTAGATGCACTCAAGTCACCCTGGTATCCATGGTGGGCAAATGATTGATCTGTTGTGCCCTTTGGATAACCAGTTGGGAAAGTGGCATCATCCAGATTAAGGTTTGACGAAGAGTGTCTGGAGTGATGACCACTTTTTGGCCACGGACAAACGATTGAAGAGACTCTGTGTCGTTCTCCTGAGAGACCAAAGTGACGTTTGTCCAGAATTGGTTAAGGGATGCGGCATATATGGTGGGATTTAGCATAAACGTCGTTTTGTAGGGTGATTGAACCATTAAATCAATGGCGTTGTGAAACTTGGTCCAGTATGGCGATTTGGTGAGATGTGCGACACAGTTGTGTCGTGGTTTTAGTTGCATGGTCGCCATTGATGAAGAGAGGGTAGAGAGTTTTTGAACGTTAGGTTTGAGAAGAGAAGATAAAAACTCTGAAAGTGGGATAAGGTATTTAAAGGTTCGGGATAGAAACGACTGAAGGTTTTGGTGTGAGTCATCAGTTGTTGAAACTACTAATGACGTGGTATTAACCGTCAGACGTTGAAACAGCTGAAGTCTCTGATTTAGTCATCAGTAGTTATAAAACTACTGAAGACAATTTTGACTTCAGTGATGAAACAACTGAAGACTTGGTATTAGTCATCAGTAGTTGTGAAACTACTAAAGACAGTGGTTTTGTGAGCAGTTGTTGTAAACAACTGAAGACTTGGTGTTAGTCTTCAGTAGTTGTAAACTACTGAAGACATGGTTTTGGCTTCAGTTGTTTTGAAACAGCAGTTGTAGAAACAACTGAAGAGAAATTACTCATCAGCTGTTTTCGTCAATTCTTAGCTTTTCAGCTGTTTCATATTGTCCTCACCACTTACTCATCAGACTTTGCATCTGCTTTTCAGGTGTTTCATAGGACGTCAGTACTTATCTATTTGTACTGATTTCAGTAGTTGTAACTACATCAGTAGTTGTAACTACATCAGTAGTTTAGAATAGATAAAGTACTTCATAGTACTTGTGAGGCATTTAGCCTTCAGTAGTTATAAAACTACTGAGGGTGAAAGAACTCATCAGTACTTATATGTGACATGGTTACCAATGACCACTAGTACTTATTATTGAGATCATCATCAGTAGTGTCACTTATTCTAGCTGCAGCATATACCAAGCCTTAACACCAGGTTGTGGAAAGTTGAACTATCCAAGGCTTAGTAAAAACGTCTGGAAGCTCATCAGCACTAGGCACAAACATAGGATTAATTAGACCCTTTTCAAAACAATCTCTTATAAAATGATGTCTAATTTCTATATGTTTGGTCCTAGAGTGCTGGACTGGATTTTTGACAATGCAAAGAGCTGAAGCACTATCCATTAATAACGGAGTCTTAGTCTCTGTAATGCCATAGTCCAAAAGTTGATTCTGAAGCCAGAGTACTTGGGATGTACAACTTGCAGCAGCAATGTACTCGGCTTCAGCAGTGGATGTAGCAACAGATGTTTGTTTCTTACTCTGCCAAGAAATCAAACAGTTGCCTAGGAATTGACATCCACCAGAAATTGATTTCCTGGTCAACTTACACCCTGCATAGTCACTATCAGAGAAAGCAACTAATTTACAAGAGTGCCAGTGGAAAACCATAAACCTAGAGATTATGTACCTTGCAAATATCTAAAGATCCTCTTGACTGCAATCAGATGAGACTCTTTAGGTGAAGCCTGAAATCTAGCACAAACACATGTAGCAAACATATATCTGGTCTAGAAGCTGTTAAATACATCAAGGACCCAATCATACATCTGTAAAGTGTTTCATCAACCACTTTACCTTTCTGATCTGTATCAGTTGTGTGGTGCTGCACATGGGGGTAGAACAGGGCTTACATTTTGTAAATCAAACTTTTCCAAAAGATCTTTTGTGTATTTGGACTGATGAATGAAAATTCTAAGCCTTTTGTTTGATTTGCAAACCCAAAAAGAACTGTAATTCTCCCATGGCACTCATTTCAAACTTCTGTTGCATCAACTTTGTAAAGGCATCACACAACTGAGGATCAGAGGATGCAAAAATAATATCATCTACATAAATTTGAACAAGTAGATTATGCTGCCCAGCTTTCTTAATGAATAAAGTCTTATCAATGGAGCCTCTAGTGAAATCATTTTCTAGAAGAAAGTTTGATAATGTCTCATACCAGGCTCTAGGAGCTTGTTTCAACCCATAAAGAGCCTTATCAAGCTTATACACCCAATTAGGATGTTTATTGTCCTCAAAGCCTGGTGGTTGACATACATAAACCTCTTCTTTAATTTTCCCATACAAAAATGCACTTTTGACATCCATTTGAAAAACTTTAAGTTTTTGATAAGCAGCATAAGCTAAAAACAATCAAATTGCTTCCAGTCTGGCTATAGGGGCAAAGGTTTCATCATAATCAATACCTTCTTCTTGTGCAAACCCCTGAACAACCAGTCTGGCCTTGTTCTTAACAATAAGCCCATATTCATCAGTTTTGTTCCTAAACACCCATTTAGTGCCTATTCCACACTTACCTGGAGGTAGAGGAACCAGTTCCCACACTTGCTGTTTCTTGAACTGAAGAAGCTCAAGCTCCATGGCATCAACCCATCCATTGTCCTTTAAAGCAATGTCATAATTTTTTGGCTCTTGCTGACTGATGAAGAGAGCATAGAAGCAGAAATTTGACAATTGACTTCTTGTTGATACGCCAACGGTGATATCACCAATGATTTGAGACATAGGGTGATTCTTCAGATCTTGATACACAATGAGATCTGTGCAAGTGTTTGCAGCAGGTTAGCAGCAACAGATGGTGATGGTGAATCATTTCCTTGAAACCAATCAGTGGATGGTAATTCAAAGGAGGTTGAATTTGAAGAAATCTCATGAGCATTTGTTGTGGATGGTGCTACTGGAGCTACAGGAACATCAGGTCTAGCTGAATCAGGCAGTTGATCACTAAACCTGAAGAGGTGAGTACTGCTATCATCATCATCATCTCAGCACCAGCAGTACCACCAGGTGGTGAACTGTCAGGAGCAACAGCAGGAGTTTGATAAGGAACATATTGCAGTATGTCCAAATCAAATAGCTCCACAGGGCTTTGTGGAATCTTGTCCTTAGGAGATTCATTAAACTTAACATGTAGAGTCTCTTCAACCATCTTTGTTCTGCGTTGAAGACTCTGTATGCTTTGCAAGTTGATGAATAACCAACAAAGTACCCTGCATCCACCTTAGGATCAAATTTTTGGAGTTGATCCCGTGTGTTGAGAATGAAACAAGGACACCCAAATGCTCTGAAGAATGAAATTAGAGGGGCCAATGATGAAGAACTTCATATGGAGTCTTCATCAACCTCTGATTTACTAGAACTCTATTCTGTACATAGCAGGCTATATTGACAGCTTCAGCCCAAAAAGTCATTGGCAGTCCGGAATCAGCCAACATGGACCTTGCAGCTTCAATAAGGGTCCTGTTCTTTCTCTCCACCACTCCATTTTGCTCAGGAGTTCTTGGGATGCTATACTGCCTTTTGATTCCCTTTGATAAGTAAAATTCATCAAGTGTGTGGTTTCTAAATTCAGTACCATTATCATTCCTCACACACTTAACTGGTAGGGAATACTACTTCTCAACGTGTAACACAAAGTTCATAATGGACTGTGCAGCCTCATCCTTTGAATGCAAGAAGAAAGTCATACAAATCTGGAGTAATCATCCACAATTACCAGATAGTATTTCTTCTTAGCCATACTCATCACTTTCACAGGACCAAAGAGATCCATGTGAAGAAGCTGTAAGTAGGCAGTGGACTTAGGTTCTTCTATGGAGTGAAATGAAGCTTTGTGTTGTTTTCCTTTTAAACAGGCAGTGCAGTTATCTTCACACTTGAACTCCTTCATAGGCAGTCCCCTTACTAAACCATGGTTTATCAGCTGATTCATGTTTTTGAGATTAACATGACCCAGCCTTCTATGCCATAGAATAGATTCTTGGGGGGAAGCCTTGGAAAATAGGCAAGGATGGCCTTTGAGATCTATTTTCTTGGAAAGATCTAAGGCATACACTCTTCCTGTCCTATTGGCCTTTAGGAGATTGTGTTCATCCAACACCTTATCAATCAAATTTAGAACTTTGAATGACGAATCCGACAGTTCTGACTGGTGAAAAGAGCAACATGGCCTTTGTCCACATTTGACTGACACTCAAGAGGTTGTACTTGAGATTTTCCACATGGTTAACATCATCAAACTTTATTTCCCCATTGGAAACAAAGCCTTTGCCAATGATGTAACCCTTTGCATCATTGCCAAATGACACAAACCCCTTCCTTCCTTGAGAGTAGTCATTAAAGTGATCTGTTCCTATCATATGCATGGATCCTCCACTGTCTACATACCAGATGCCTCTGAGGTATGTTGAAGAACCCTGCAAAATAAACAAATTAGTTAGATTTTGAGACCCAAACCTTTTTGGTCTTGGGCCTGTTCTCATCAACAGATGGTAAACTAACATATTTGTTGGAAACAACAGCCTGAGAGGAAGAAGCTGGTGAAGAAAAGGAATCCTTTGGCTTGGACCCCTTTTTCTGTGGTTTCAACATAGGAACATCTAATTGGTTAACTCTTCCAATAGATGTTGAACCATCATACCAGCTGTGTCTGATTTTGGGATAAGGCTTTCAGCTCTTCAGACACATTGGCATTGGAGTTTGATAAGTTCCTATGTTGCACCTTCTTCTTTTGAGCAATCTCAGCTGTTACCTGTTTAACCCCTTCCCTTTTGGATTTCTGTTTGGACTTGAGGGTTACAGGATTTGATGTTGCTGGTAAAATGTGGCTCCAAACTCAGTTTTCATTTTAGCCATTTTCTCTTGAATTCTTCTTTATGTTTGAGTTTGGATCCCCTTTTGTACCAACAATCATCTATAAGATGATTGAACAAACCACATACTTACATGGTTTCTTCTTCATCTTATGATGATCATCAACTAAAGAGGATGAAACTACTGAAGACTTGCTCTTCAGTACTTTGGAAGCATTATTTGCTTCCTCGACTTCCTCTTTAGTAGTCTTCAAACTCTTTCTACTGACAGTTTTCTTCTCTTCAGTGCTGACAGTAGTTGGAGTTTGAACTTCAGGTGTTAAATCTTGCTCTCCAGTCCTTTCAAGACTTTCAGAAATAACTCCTGTTGATCATCTTTTTATCATGTGAGTGTCAGCAGTAGAACCATCATATCAGCTGATGGGTTCTGAGAGGGCTTAGTGCTGACTTCAACTTTTGATGATGCTCTATAAAAAGTGAATCACATGATGAGGTGGATTGGTTATTGCTTTCTCCATCAGATTTCACTTCTGCTCTTGAAGCAAAATCTGTAGGAGGAGCAGTGTGATTGTAACCAATACCAAACTCACATTGGAAGCAGATTGCTTACTAAGAAGCATTTCAAAACCTTTGCATGATTGTACCCATCGATCACACTCTACCTAGGTGACTGCAAGGGTTTCTTGAGACTTCTCTGGTCATCCAGAATAACCTCTAGCTTAGCCTTTTCATCATTTAGTTGGCATTTAAGCTTATAAATCTCATCATTTTTACTAATAAGAGCAGACTCAAACTCAGCTTTTCTTTTGGAAATGGTTTTCTCAAGCTCAAGTTTTTGATTTATTAATGCTACATTTGCCTCTCTAATTGAGACAAAGGCAGAATGCATGATTCAGAACATAACTTGGCTTTAGCCTCTAAAGATACCTGAGTTACCTGTGAAGATGATGCATTTGAGCAGGAACCCTTAGTAGACTCCAGGGCCATGAGAGCCAGATTCCCAAAAGGACTGTCACCACCATGTTGACCAGCACTTGTGAACAGTTGTTCATGACCAGACATGTCATCCGGTAAACTGCTCCAATCAACACCTCCAGGGGTGAAGAAGCTGTGTTGTTGAGGTTGAGGAGGTTGATGAGATTGAGATGGTTGAGGTTCTGGTAGTGCATGAGGTTGTGGTACTATAGGAACTTGAACTTGATTTGACTGTGGCATGTAATAACAAGGGTAAGGATATGGCATTTGACCCTGAGGAACAAAATATGCAGGAGATTGTGGTTGAGAATGATGACTAGAATGACAGGATGTTGGCCTCTGTGTTGTTGACTATTGCCAGGGAAAGTCACAAAAGGTGCAGAGGAATTAGATCCAGATGATCTGCATTCTCTAGCAAAGTGTCCAAGCCTGTGGCATTTGTGACACTTCAACTTACTCTTGTCAAAACCAACTTTGGTTTTGCCAAGAGTCCTAGGAAGTTTCTTCCGGTTCTTTTGTAGAACCACTGAGATCTGATATTTATCAAGGCCATTTGGCTCAAAATATCCATCTCTTCTAAGTCATAATCAGCAATCCCCTTGAGATCATCCATGATGAAGCATAGATTGTCATTATTAATCCAGTAAACTGACTATCAACACTCACAAATGCAGAATCAGAAGTGTTTGAAGAGAAATCAATATGCTCATCATACTGGCATTCAGATGAAGCATATTCTAACTCATGACCAACCAAGGCAGTGTTGCCTGGTACAAAGTCTTCAGTGAGCTTTCCAGATGAAGACAGTTTTCGTTTCTGTTCTATCTCTCTCTCAAATGTGAGCAATTTCCCATGGAGTTGGGTGAGAGATAGTTTGTCCAATTTACACTGGAGCGTAGGACAATAGTATATGTGTCCCATCTCTCAGGCAGTGATCTGAGAAATCTGTTATTCATCTGGCTATTGGTGTACTCATTTGACCATTTTTAATTCAGAGATCAAACAAGAAACCGCTCGAACTGTTGAGTCAGTGTCTCCCTTCCTATGAGAGAATATCTCATATTGTTGGCCAAGGATTTCTCTATTATTTGCCAAGACCTCATCTGTTCCTCCAAATTGTTCTTTCAAGGCATTCCAGAGGTCATGGGCAGTTTCATGATGCATTAGCCCAGAATAAATTCATTAGGCAGTGCCATGGCTAGAATTCCATGGGCTTTTGCATCAATTCAAACAACTTTATCCTCATCTGAGTATTGCTCCCTCCTCTTCGGAACCATTTGATTGGTTTCTGGTTATTCACCATAGGCTTGTGTGGACCATGTACCACTGATGTCCAAACACCTGCGCTGTTAACAGACAGGTGATGGAGCATTCGTCGTTGCCATATGTTATACTCATTCCTAACAGCATTGGAGGCTTGGTTGAGGAACCAGTATGTGAGGATCATTGGAAGGAGTAGTCATTTTTGAGTCCAAATACAATTTAATTCATGCTTTTAAACGTTTTTATAAAGACCACAACAGACTCAATGAAAACCAAGAGAAAATCTCAGGATGAATGACTAGAAAAACACAGAAAATTCAATCTCTATAACCGTTTCTTGCAAAACAAAAAAATGCTAATTCATCAAACTTGGATCTTGAATAGCAGTTTCAATGATCAATTATTAGATCGATCAATGATTAACCTGCTCTGATACCATTTGTCAGGATCAGTGATCACAAGTTTGATGTAATGGAGCGTAGCACAGCGGAATAAGAACAAGAATTAGACAAATTGTAGCAAGAATTTGATACTCGTATGCATTAAGAACAAATACAGTTATAACGAGAGAATATATTCTGTAACAAGGAATGTTTCAATAATATCGAATATTTCTGATCAAATCATTCATTTATTACAATACGTTGACACTCCTTATATAGAGTGCAATCGCTGCTGTTATCACGGGTAAGTGACAACTGGCAGATCTATTACAAAAATAACTAACTATTAACAACTACTGAAATGTTCACAACTACTGAGAACATATCAGAGTGTTAAGTACAAAATAAAAACTACTGATAAGAAACTACTGAAACTACAACGACTGAAGAACAAGCTCTTCAGTCGTTTTACAAAACTACTGATAAATATAAAACTACTGATGAGCACAACAACTGAAGAAGTATTCTTCAGCTGTAGTGTCAAACTACTGAAAAGATAAAACATAAAACTACTGAAAGGTAAACCGTCATAACTACTGAAGAAGACCTCTTCAGCTGTTGTGACAACGTCTGATACTTTGGTCTTCAGCACTTGTGTCTTCAGACTTTGTCTTCAGCACTTGTCTTCAGACTTTGTCTTCAGCACTTGTGTCTTCAGACTTTGTCTTCAGCACTTGTTTCTTCAGACTTTGTCTTCAGCACTTGTGTCTTCAGACTTTGTCTTCAGCACTTGTCTTCAGACTTTGTCTTCAGCACTTGTGTCTTCAGACTTTGTCTTCAGCACTTGTGTCTTCAGACATTGTCTTCAGCACTTCTGTCTTCAGACTTTGTCTTCAGCACTTGTCTTCAGACTTTGTAATCAGCTGTTGTCTTCAGCTATTGTGGTCTTCAGTAGTTGTTGTGATGTTTGTGGGACTTAAAGGTTTTTCTGATCCAGCTCATTGGTTCTTTTGGTCCAACAAGCTGTCATAGCATTGTTGTCTATGTCAATCTTCTTCCAGTTTTCATCAGAGTAGTCTTCAACAACCTTCTCAATCATGACATCATTTCCTCTAGGTGCAGCAACATTGGGCTTGTAAGGACCATTGACGATAGACAACCACATTTTACCATCAAAGTATCTGATGAAACCTTCTATGCATCTACTCCATTGTCTAAAGTTTTTACGGGTGATGATAGGTGATTTGGTCATTGTCCCCATCTCAACTTCATATTTCTAAATAAGGGCCATTTTAGAGTGTGGTAAAGGAAGGAGTGAAAACAGGTTGATTTGGATAGTAAGATCACATAATCAAAACCCTAAACAGTTATGATACCAAATGCAGGATCGATATATGTTACTAAACACTTGGTTTTCTCTCAAACTCACCTGTACTCACATGGTATGATTAAGCAGAATCTCTTAAAAATTTGATTATAATATTCTAAGTAACATAAGAACACAAAGAAATAATTTTCAAGATACTTGGATATATTACTTCTCAACTCAAAGTTTAGAAGACTCTTACAAGCATGATACAAGAGTTACAATGAGAAACTATACATACTATCACCTACAGTTGGTTATACTTTGATACCAGCTATAATCCTATAACTAAAGCAGATACTACAAAGCTATAGTTAAGGTATCTTAGATAATTTCTTATCTAAGATATGGTAGTCATGACGTGTCCATGTGTTAGGACCGTTTTCGTACTGAGTACTAACGGATTCCGCGTGAGACCAGATCAAATAGTGTGGAATCCTATTTGATTGGCGATCCAATCAGTGAGAACGATAACTTGATCGATCTAATGATGAAACAAACGTTAAGAATTGAGTAGAAATCAATCAGGAACGAACTATGAAGTTGGACTGGCTGCTTAGGGCGTTCTGGACGGCTAAGGTATGTGAATATTCGAAGTCTATGTTTTTCCATGAATTATGTGGTATTTATAGGTTTGTAGTTTTCATTCGTACGACTGAACCATTAGCATAGTTCAGTCGTGCGACTGACTTATGTGGTTGATTCATACGCACGACTAAAGGTTCAGTCGTGCGACTGAATCAATCTTATGTCTTAGTCATACGACTGATCCAGTCTCCTGGTTCAGTCATGTGACTAATCCATAAGAAAGATTCATTCATGCGTATGGTCTAGAAGTATTAGCAGTCTCAACTACTTCATTATCAGAGGAAGACTCACTTACCTCAAGCTCTCCCCCTGAAGGTCTAGAAGTATCATCTAATGGAACCAATGATGTCGAGTCTATTGTAGGAGTATTACGAGTATGGTATATCATTCGAGTAGATAAGTCATCATTATTAGGATGAGAAGGAGGTAGATTAAAGGACTTGAAAATTCCATCATAGTCAAAGAGAATGAAGTTCCTTTGCCAGCAGGGGGTGGTGTATATTTAGACATCAACATTGCACCAAACTTCTACCTGACCCGTTGAGTTGTTATAAACTCTCTTGTCTCGTATACTATATCTGAGAAAGATACCTTCTTCTGCCTTCTCACAAAACTTCCTAGTCTGAGTTTTCTTTAACAGCATGCACGGTGCTCCAAATGGTTCTAGATACTCCAAGTTGGGTTTACGTCGCTAGATCAATTCATAACACATTTTTCCATGACGTTTGACCACTAATACTTGATTGAGAGTGTAGCATGCATTAGCTTCTGCCTCGTTCTGGAATTGAATAGGTAGTTTAGAGTAGGCTAACTGTGTGTTCCCGATATGAACGTGAACAATGAGCATGGATCTTAGGATTCATATTGATAAAGACAAGAACTTGAATGATTAGATGCCAAAATATAATAATGATGAACATGATTAAGAATATAATAATGATGAACACGATGAAGACACCAACATGTTTAATGTTTGATGTTTATTGATATATTGTTGAAATCATCATCCTTGAAGGATGATGATATATTGTTGTTGATGATGAACTTAATTCACCCTAACAAATGGTGAATTAGTCACCCATACAATGATAATATGGTCTAATATATATACTAGTCTAGCATTTACAATAATTACAAAACAAACCCTACACTAATATTTTGTTGCTATTGTTCTTCAATCTTCAATTTCAATAATGTTGGAAATCTTCAATTTCCTCTTAGGTAGAATACCCAACAATACTGCCCCTAAATTGTAGATTTCCAATGTAAATTAAAGCTTGATCTTGTTTTTGTTGAATAGTTGTCCAAAGTCAAGAAATTCGTTGTCGATGCAGAAGCGAGGTCTTCAAAACTTTGGTACCACTATATTAAGTCACTTGTTTTTGTTGATGAGAGCCCAAATACGAAGCCCAAATTTGTTTTGTTGATCATAAGCCTAATATTCAATGATTGAGCCCAATTCCAACTAATGTTTTTGTTTAATGATGAAGCCCAAGAAACAAAACCCAATGGTGTTCACAAGCCCATTTGCAACCCTAGGTTGCAAACCCTAATTTTGAAACCCTAATGTGCAGCCCTCTTTTGATTGCAAAAGAAATTAAATCGCAACCCTAATTAGGATAAAACCCTAATCGGCAACCATAGTTGGTTCGCAAAAGCTTCATTCGGCAGCTCCCTTGATTCGCAAGGGACATCTTTGGCACCTGCCATTGCAGCCTACAAACCTTCGATACAAGCTGCCTACGACATCTTCTTTTGCAACCCTCATTTGTTTGATACTTGAGGCAGCCACAAACCCTAATTTGTTTGATGCTTGAGGCGGCCGCAAACATGAATGTTGAATTGATTGTTGAATTGTTTTCTTCAAATCTTCAATAATTTCAGCAATCTAAATATAAAATCTCATCAAAATCAATATGAATTCATCAACTCCGGTTCTGATACCAATTGTGTGTTCCCGATATGAACGGGAACAATGAGCATGGATCTTAGGATTCATATTGATAAAGACAAGAACTTGAATGATTATATGCCAAAATATAATAATGATGAACATGATGAAGAATATAATAATGATGAACACGATGAAGAACACCAAAGTGTTTAATGTTTGATGTTTATTGATATTTTGTTGAAATCATCATCCTTGAAGGATGATGACATGTTTTTGTTGATGATGAACTTAATTCACCCTAACAAGTGGTGAATTAGTCACCCATACAATGATAATATGTTCTAATATATATACTAGTCTAGCATTTACAATAATTACAAAACAAACCCTACACTAATATTTTGTTGCTATTGTTCTTCAAATCTTCAATTTCAATAATGTTGGAAATCTTCAATTTCTTCTTAGGTAGAATACCCAACACTAACATTGTTCTTGCTATCTCTATCAAACTCCGATTCTTTCTTTCAGCAACCCCATTCATCTGTGCAGTGTAGGCAGAAGTAAATTGATGAACAATTCCTTTCTCTCAACAGAATGCCTCCATCCACTGATTCTTGAACTCTGTTCCATTTTCTGATCGAATCCTTCATACTTTTACCTTCTAGAGTGATTCCAATGTAGTAACTAGATGCTTGAATGATTCAAGTGTCTCTGACTTGGCTTTCAGAAACATCACCCAAAAGAATCTTGAGTAATCATTAGTTACTACAAAGCAGTACAAATCTCCAGCAATGCTCTTTGTGCTGACTGGGCCAAATAGATCCATGTGTAGAAGCTTAAGAGGAATACTGATAGAATTAACTTTCTTTGCTTTGTGAGCCTTCTTGGTCTGTTTCCCTTTCTTACATGCTACGCAGAAATCTGGGAGCTAGAAATTCTTTATTGTAACTCCATTCACCAAATCATTATGAACCAGATGGTTCATCTTCCTCAGATTAATCTATCCCATTCTCCTGTGCCAGGAGACTGAATCCCTCTCTATTGCCTTTTACAAGAAGCATTGGGTAGTAGACTCAGTTATGAAGGCTTTTGATAGATCCAACACATACAGATCATTATATCTTGAATCTGACATTAGAATTTTATCCTCCTTTATAACATACTCCGTCTTCAACATGTAGCACTTCTTGTTGTCAAACACAACCTTGTATCGCTTATCACAGATTTGGGAGATAGAAAGCAAGTTGTGTTGCAGTTGCTAAACGTAGTTGACCTTGTCGAACTTCACTTTCTCATTTCCCACTTCGCCTTGACCAGTGATGTAACTTCCTTTATTTGCAGCGAATGATACGTGTCCCCCTTTAATTTCCTTGATGTTGAAAAGGAGAGACAAATTCCCGATCATGTGATTGGAAGCCCCACTATCAATAATCTAGGTACTAGTGATAGCGTTGTAGCAGACACCCTGCAAATACAAATAAATTGATTAGTTCAGGTTTGGGACCCAAGCCTTAACTGGCTTGGGTGTCCTATAAGTATTACACATCATGAACTCAACCCACTGACCTTCAGAGGATGAGGGCACATCTTTCTTCTTTTTGTTCTCACTATCAGACACATTACTTGTTTTTATCTTCCATAAACCAGTTTTGTGTAAGGCCTGTTTGTCGTATATGGACAACCGGCTTATGGTTTGAACTTTAGGTTCACTAATAATCTTAGGTGTAACCATAGAAGAAATATTAGATCTAATTTTATAAAAATTGGTTTTTCATCAAAAAGTTCAATTTTCTTTTTAGGTGTCTGATAATAAGGACAATTGGGAGAGATATGTCCTTGTTTTCCACAATTGTAGTAATATCTTCCTTCAACAGTTTAAGGACCGTTGTGATGTGGGGTTGAGTTTGGTCGTGGTTTAAGATATGTCCAGTTGGGTGACGACTCTTCCTTTTTAGATGTTTCACCTTCTTTAACAAACTTAATTGTTTTGACATTTTGAACATCTTTCACTTTCATTTTATTTGGATTTTGATGATTAACACGTTTAAGGTTCATTTGATTAGACCTTTTAGGTTCTAAAATAGGCGTTTGTGAACCTGACTCTAATTTAACCTTTTTCAATTTTATCACCCAAATCCTCAACATGTATTTTATCTGTTGATTCTAATGTAGAATCCTTCTGTTTAGTGACAGATTTCATAGGTTTACCCATAGAATTTGGATCACTAACTAGAGGACTAAACACCACATGATCCTTTACCGGGTTTTTATTAATTGGACTATATTTAGTGTTCAAAAGGATTTCATGTGATGGCGGTACTACCTTATAGCCCAAACCTTCCCCGGTATTCCGCTCTTTCACTAGATTCTGAACTATGTGAGAAGAACTTGCCAAACTGTGCGGTTTTTGTTTTAAAAATTCAACTTCAACTTGCAAAACTGCTTTTTTCCTTTTTAGTTTCCTCCAAAGAATTTAAACAGAACTTGATGTCATTTGATTGATTTAAGACAATAACCTCGGTTTCCCTTAGTTGTTTCCTAACATTTCTATCTTTTCTTTGAAGCTGCACTCATTTTGTTTTAAAACACGATTTGCTTCAGTGCAGAGTTGTAAATCATTTACTAGATTATCATTATGTTCTAATAACCTAGAAAATTTTAAATCAATTCTTCCCTAACTTTATCACATTCAGTACAATGTTTACAAATAATTCATCTTTAGAACATACCTGTGTAGAACTAGACAAATCAGCCATCAAAGTAGTGTTAGAATCTTCGGTGACTGGAGATTCTGAGTTTGTTGCACTGAGCTCTTCTTCAACCAAATGATCAACAACATCCATAACTTTTTCAATATTTGAAAGTGTATGCTCAGTTATGATGTCTCCTTCGCTTGCAGATCCATCATCCAATGTGTCAACTAAGGCAATATTTGATTCACCCTGAGAAACGAATCGGAAGGACTAGTCTTGTCCTTCATCACCTTGAACAACCAAAGCCTTAAACTCTTTACTTGAAGATGAAGCTCCAATCTTATCCTTCTCTTGTAAGTTGAATATAGGAAAAGGATTTCCATTTCTAGTTTTCTTTGGCTTTATGCACTTACGTTTGAAATGCCCTTTTCACCATAATCTTTAGTGGCAACCAAATTATTCCCCATCTTTTTCACAAACTTATTCGCTCTTCTTACAGCACAAGCCAAGGCCCATATAATATCCATGCGTTCTAGCTTAGTTTCATCGACTTTCTTGTAGTCCTCGTCGACAAGATGACAGTTCTCAATCTTACCATCAACTAATCTATCATAAGATTGAACAAAAACAGCTAGAAGGTCCATATGTTCTTTAGCAACTTCCACAGTGACATTTCTGAGATTCTTGGTCTTTAACTTGGTAGTATTTGCCTCAGGAACTATGTATTGAGTTATAGATGACCCTGATGTTGCAGTTCCTGATGTACTGCTTTGAAAAGGAGCAGAAGAGCTAGACACAAACACTGTTTGTAGCGTCGCACCTGAAGTAGCCGGAGTTGGAACTAAATTATATAATGCACGATTCTTAACATAGGATCCTTTCTTTGACTTGTATGTCATGTGTAGTTCTTCCTCCCTTAACTTCAAAATGAAATCATTTATGTCTAAAGTAGCAAGAGTGTCGTTTTGTCTCAGATTGGACACAAATGGATCCCATTTGTCTGGCAGACCATTAGCAAACTAGAGACTTTATCTTTCATAGATGTGGTCATGCCATGAGTGTGCAACTCACTCATCAGATGATAGAATCGATCAATGATATCATCCAAGATCTTCCTAATAAAAGAAAAATTGTCAAATTCCTTCTTAAGAGCTTTAGCTTTCAGTGCTTTCAAAGTTGAATTTCCTTTGTATCTCTTTTCCAAGGCCTCCTATAATTTCTTAGACTGCTTGTTCTAAGAGAACTGAGGAAATATGTCCTTAGGTATAGACTGAGTCAACAAGGCATATGCTTTCTTCTCAGCATTATGTAGAGTCTTCTGGAATCACTCATTCCCCCCAAAGTCAATTTAACTCCATTAGCACTAACTAGTACCGTGTAACCAGTCTCAATGGATGTCCAAAGGTTTGGGTGAACTCTATTCAAGTATATTTCAAACCGTTGTTTCCACTATGTTTATTCATCCAAACTTAACAGTTTTGGCGGTTTGTTATGGTTTCCAATCTCATTCTCCAGAAGTAGAAGGTTCTAGATACGTGAGTCCTTTCCAGCAGTGAATGCAGCAAACTGGTCTTCCATTGCCTTAAACTTGGTAAACTTAGAAAAGGACAGATTCACTCGTGCGAATGAGCTATTCAAATGGGTCACTCATGCGAATGAAGGATACAAATGAATTCAATAATACAATTGAATTCAGTTGTGTAAATGAGTAGCGCGATTGGAATCAACCGACTGGAGCTGCTTAACCATGCGAATGAGTGATACGACTGAGTTCAGTCGTACGAATGAAGGTATCCGAATGAGTTTAGTCGTACAAATGAATCAATTGTGCGACTAAAGGCTATTGTGCTTGAAAAATCGAATATTTGATCACTTTGACACAAAATATGAATTTTCATGAAACCCTATTCTGCCGTTTGTTGAAAAATCAACTTAACCCATGCAAATGTCAAAAACACTTTTTGAAGCAAAATGGTGACTCTTTTGATTGAAAACATTAGTTTTTACACCAAAACTAATTGAATCCACACAAAATCACGAGCTTGGCTCTGATACCACTTGTTAGGACCGTGTTTGTATGGAGTACTAACAGATTCTGTGTGAGACCAGATCAAATAGTGCGGAATCCTATTTGATTGGCGATCCAATCAGTGAGAACGATAACCTGATCGATCTAACAATGAAACAAACATTAAGAATTGAGTAGAAATCGATCAGGAACAAACTATGAAGTTGGATTGGCTGCTTAGGGTGCTCTGGACGGCTAGGGTATGTAAATATTCAAAGTCTACGTTTTTCCACAAATTATGTGGTATTTATAGGTTTGTAGTTTTTGTTCGTATGACTGAACCATTAGCATGCTTCAGTCGTGCGACTGACTCATGTGGTTGATTCATACGCACAACTGAAGGTTCAGTCATGCGACTAAATCAATCTTATGTCTTATTCATAAGATTGATCTAGTCTCCTGGTTCAGTCGTGCGACTGGTCCATAAGAATGATTCATTCATGCGTATGGTCCATTAGCATGAATAATCACCCGACTAGGTTGAACACATTACTTAATCATTATTGACTAAGAACTATGTACAACAACCTCAAACCCATATAAGATGTTCATACATATGAATTATACCAAATACAATAATAATATGAAATATTTAAAGACAAATAAACATCAAGAAGCATATTATATTTCATTATTATTTCATATTACATATGTGTAAGAAATGAAAGACTTTTACATTATGAACATAAACTAGGAACACAATGTATAAACACCATGACTTACCTTTTGTCACCAACTAACATTAGCAACTATACTAACAAACAAAGGTGAATAGTGGAATAAAGTATGGTCAAATACATGGCCTTTTGGGGAAAACACTATAGAGTATCAAAGGTCTGCAGTGGAGTGTTAGAGAACCATACTTATGTCCACTTGTCCATAGCAGCATCTTACGAAGGTTAATTGGCTTCGAAATAACAAGTTCTTCCGAAGCCTTTATACTTCGGAAAAGGCTGCTTCTTCCGTGGCTTGAGGACTTCTTCTTCAGTGGCTTGAGGACTTCTTCTTCAGAAGTCATTGTCTTTGAATTCTTTTAAGTCTTGAACTTCGGAAGAGAAGACTTTGTTTTAGGAAGTTGGAGCTTTTCCTTCGAAAGACGAACTTGCACTTTGTCTTCGAAAGTCCATACTTAGCTTTGGAAGTCTTTTATAAGTTGTACCAAAAGTAGTCTAAGTGTTTGGTTTTGGTTGCACCAATCTTTCAAGATCCAACAACAGCTTTAGAGCGCAAAGCCTTAAAGATATGTCATTCAAAACTGAGTACATGCCCTATAACTTTATCGGGGATAGTGAACACGAAGACATACAAACTTTTATTCAAGGTCTATTTGTGCAATAGACTACTAGGTTTAAGTACATGACCCAAGACATACAAACTGTTGTGTAGTGTGACGGGGACATCAAATAGTGAAGTAGTACACTGAATAATGGTAGGGCGGTGCAAGTGGAGAGTAGCATCAGGTGGATGTGTAGTGTCTTTGAAAGTTGGAGCTTTTCCTTCACATGAGAGATAACTAAAGGTGGCGGAGATAAGGATGTTAATGTGGATGTTTTGTCACACCAAGATGGACCGGATAAGGAATGAAGTAATCTGACAAAGATATAGGTAGCATGTATCACTGATAAAATTAGAGAGGAAGATTGAGATGGTTTAGCCATGTGAAGAAAAGACGGATTACGGCGAAAGTTAGAATTGTAGCAAACCTCAACCTATGGGGAAAAGAGTTGAGGAAGACTGAAGTTGACTTGGGATGGGAGGATTCGACATGATCTAAGACTGTTGCACCTCTTTGAGTGTATGATCGAGGATAAGAGTTTATAAAGGACTAGAATTAAAGCAAAGGATTTTTAGAGGTGACTGTACACTTAAGTGTGTTCTTAGGGTACCTTTTACTTAATTATACTTTGGCTCGTCTGACTATGTCATGTCTTGGTGTTATTTTAAGGCTAGGTATATCTAAGGTGCATAGGAGCTCCTTTTTTTGTTGGGGTGTTACCAAACTTGTTTCTTCATGCATTTTTTTTATTGTCTGGTATGTCTTTTTTGCCTTAGATTGCTCTTACACCTTTGTTTTTATTACTATATGTTGATTACCTCATGTGTATAATCTTTTTTTATTACATGGGTTTTTTTGAACCTTTTAATCTATTTAGATGAACTGCTATGCTCATATGTTATCTTATTTTTTGATGATATTTAACATTCTATGTCTATGTTTCTGTAACTTTAAGTATTTTACCTTATTATGGTTGCTTATTGATACATGTTATATGTTGTACATGTATGATTCATATTCCATGATGCTTGTGCCATTATTTTTCAAATTTTTGGAGCCAAGGGTCTCATCGGAAGAAGCCTTTATATCCTTTATGTGACATCCTATGTAAATCCCATATTGGTTGTGGACAAGAGAGATGCTAGGTACATAAGTAATGTCTTACCTCTAATATCACCAACATGTTTTGGATGCGGATAAGAAGAGAACTTCACAACTAAGCTTGCTCATATGGTAGCAATCTAGGCAAATGGTATTAGAGCCACTCATTTGCCGTTCAGGATGATGGGGCAAACCTCACCGAGGATGGTGAGTCCTTGGGCTCATTGAGGAAGATGAGTCCAAAGGGTGGGGGTTTATTGTGACACCCTACACCCTACGTAAATCTCACATCGGGCTTGGACAAGAGAGATGCTAGGTTCATAAGTAATATCTAGCCTTTAATATCACCAACGTGTTTGGGCATATTGGTTGTGGATGAGAGGAGAACTCCACACTTAAGCGTGCTTAGATGGCCACAATCTAGGAATGGTCGACTTTCTTGGGAAGTTTTCATCCAAGCATCCAAAACCAAATATGTGAGCTTATCGTGGGCAAAGTGAATAATATTAATGGTATAAGGGGCCAAGTTTTACAATTTCGGATAGGGGAAATAAAGGAAATGCTTACCCCCATTCTATCCTTCCTAGACCTTATACATAGTTTACTATGGGTGGGATATACTAGTTTTGTTGTTATTGTTGTAATGTGATTATTTAATAAGAGAGAGAAACGGATAAATTTTGATGAGAATAAATATGGTGATGGCACGTGTCATTCTTAGTTATTATTTTATTAAAATATATAGATAAAGATGTTAAATACTTTATGAATATTAATTCACTAATTTAGTCTTTATTATATATCTTTACTTGTTTTGTTCATTTAATTTAGTTTAAAGTTTTATCGCTTTTTTATTTTTTATTGTATTTAGTAAATTTATTACCTTTATTTATATAATTTAGTTTGAAGATTAAGTTAATTTATTATATTTATTAATTTTCTTGTTGACTAAAATTATCAGTAGTTATACTGGTTGTAACGAAAAATGATTTTTTGATAATGTTTGTATCGATTAATTATTATTTGACCCTAGACCCAAACCGGTAATTTTATGTTTTGCTTTTATGAACCGAAACATCAAAAAACAATGACTTCAAGAAAAAAAATCATGAACCTGTAAGGATTAAATGTAAGGGCTAATGCAACCCAAACACTCAAAGTCTCCTGCATGCATGCACAAGTGTACTGAAGTAGAATGCTTCGGAAGTTTCACACCAGCAGTAGAAATATTCTAAGTGTGAAATCTTCCGAAGCCAAGACGAATAGCTTCAGAAGCCAAATATGAACTATTCCGAAGCTTCAAAGACAAAGTCTTACGAAGCCAACACTAGAAGACAGATTTCTTCCAAACACTTTTAGAATACATGCTTTATCTGATTTACATTACATAAATCTGGACCCCTTTCCGTTGCAACTCTGTAATGTCACCAACTTACATAAGTTGGTGAAAAGCTCCATGCTTTTGGTAACTATACATCAAGGTCTTGACTCTGTAACTTTCTACTTCATGTACTTTATCCTTTTTGTAATATATTAGGTTGTGAGCTATGGCAAGTCATAGTCACTAGTCAAAAGGCAATCTGCCTTTTGACTCTACAATTGATTTTATTTGTGTCTAGTCAATTGTATCTAGCTGGCCTTCAAAGTATGGTCGGCTATAGGATGTAGTATATGTAATACTTGTAACATAATTTGAGAAAGCAATATATCGTAATCTTGAAAACCAACTCCTTGTGTGTTTTTCTATCTTGTTCTGTCTCATATTTACTTGTGTTCTTAGTATCATTACAAGAGGTTAAACAGTTTCATAGTTTCATCAGTTAGTGTTCCTAGCAACTCTCCTCATTGTGTTGTTGTGTTGTAAGTACATACCCTTCACCGGTCCTACAATTGGTATTAGAGCAATCCAGGCTCTTGATATAAGATTTTACCATCTTAAGATCCCTCACACACACAAAATACTTAACTTATCAAATGGCAGCCATTTCCAAATCTGATATGGAAACTGGAACCATGACAAAGTCCCCACTGATCACTCTTGATGACTTTGACACTTGGTTCCAAAGAATGGAAGGCTTCATCAAGTCTCTAGACTCAAGGATGTGGGAGTCTGTTGAAAATGGACCTTACATACCAAGCACCTCTTCTGCAAGTGGAGGTGGTATGATCCCCAAGGTTGTGGCCGACTACTCAGATGAAGATAAAAAAAGAGTAGAGATTGACCAGAAGGCCATGACAGCCCTTCAGACTGCTCTTCCAAACTCTGTATACAGAGGTTTCAAGAAATGTAAAATAGCTAAGCAATTATGGGATGCATTGAAACTGATTTATGAGGGTTCATCTAAAGCCAAGGAGAATAAGAAGGATCTCCTGAAGCAGCAGTTTGAAAATTTCACCTTTACAACAGGTGAAACCATGACTCTACAATACTTCAGGTATGTTGAGATTGTGGACACCCTAATGGATGGTGGAGTTGCTTTTGAAAACATAGATATTGTAAGGAAGTTCATGTCCTCTCTTCCTAGGCAATGGACACACTACTATGTGGTTATGAAGAGAACTGAGAACCTGAAGACTCTCACCTTGACAGAGTTATATGGTATTCTCAGTGGATACCAAATGAAGATGAACATGCAAGGTTCATTTGGTAACTCAAGCAATCAAATGGGTTCAGCCCTTCATGTGGTTGAAAGGTATAGCATAGAACCCCAACATCATCTCATATGCTACCCTGAAAACTCACAAAAGGGCCCTTTCATCACCTTCCCTGAGACACCAAAGGAGAACTACACTCAAGGAAGCCCATTCTAAGAGACAAGTTCTTCTCAAGCCTTTGTGTCTTCTGATAAAAGTTGTGGCAGCTTTCTCTTCACCCTTGAAGACCTGGATTGTATCCACCCAAATGATCTCGAGTACATGGAGATAGTCCAGCAGATGGCTCTCCTCACTCATAGAGCCAAGAAGTTCTACAAGCGGACTGGAAGGAAGTTCCCCAGCAATGCAGCCAGTGGAAAGTTTGGACTGGATAAAAGCAAAGTCAAGTCTTACAACTGTAAGTTGATGGGCCACTTTGCCAGGGAGTGCAAGGAACCAAGAACAAATGGTGACAATGCACAATCCAGACCAAACTACACTGACAAAGCCACCCAGAATGAGAAGCTAAGGTATTGGAACATCTCTATTCTTCAGCAGATCCTTCTTGTTCTCCTTGGCTTCAGAGGAACCCTCATACATCAATTTCAATGCATACCATAACTGCTTAGTTGCTTTGCATTTCTTGAAACCTCTATACACAGAGTTTGGAAGAGCAGTCCGAAGGGTTATCATGGCCTTCGGGTCAATCTCTACTCTCTTTCTATCTTTATCTGAGTAGTTAGCCAGAACCTTAGGGATAATACCACCACTAGTAGCAGAAGGGGTGCTTGGTATGTAAGGTCCATTTTCAATAGACTCCCACATTCTTGAGTCTAGAGACCTGATGAAACATTCTATTCTTTGGCACCAAGTGTCAAAGTCATCAAGAGTGATCAGTGAGGACTTGGTTATGGTTCCAGTTTCCATATCAGATTTGGAAATGGCTGCCACTTGATAAGTTAAGTATTTTGTGTGTGTGACGGATTTTAAGATGGTGGAATCTTATATCAAGAGCCTGGAAAGCTCTGATACCAAATGCAGGACCGGTGAAGGGTGTGCACTTACAACACAACAACACAATGAGGAGAGTTACTTGATTAGTCAAACATTAAGACTGGTTAACCACTAGAAATGATACTAAGAACACAAGTAAATATGAGACAGAACAAGATAGCAAGATAAACAAGGAGATGGTTTTCAAGATTGCAGTATATTGCCTTCTGAAGTTCTATTACAAATGTTACAAAGCATAATCAAAAAGTTACAAGTACTTAAGATACATATACTACATCCTACAGCCGGCCATACTATGAAAGTCAGCTGGATACAATTGACTAGACAACAAACAAAATCAATTGTAAAGTCAAACGATAGATTTTCTTTTGACTTGTGACTGTGACATGCCATAGCTCACATCCTAATATTTTACAAAAAGGATAAAGTACATAAAGTAGAAAGTTACAGACTCAAGACCTCAATGTACAGTTACGAAAAGCATGGAACTTTTCACCAACTTATGAAAGTTGGTGACTTTATAGAGTTGCAGCGGAAAGGTGTCCAACTTTATGGAAAAGTACATTAGATAAAGCATGTCTTCAAAATTATTTGGAAGAAATTTGTCTTCAAGTGAAAGCTTCGGAAGACTTTCTCTTTGAAGCTTCGGAAGACTTAATCTTTGACTTCGGAAGATGTTGGTCTTGGCTTCGGAAGATTTCACACTTAGAATATTTTTTATGCTGGTGTGAAACTTCTAAGCATTCTACTTTAGCACTCTTGTGCATGCAGGCAGAAGAGACTTTGGATGTTTGGGTTGCATCAGCCTTAACATATAATCCTTACAAATTTCTTGATGTTGATAACCACTCCATAGATGAAAACATCAATGATGTCACCCACTCATTGGATCAAATTTCTCTTGTTAAGTGTGTTGATATGGTGGGAGAGGCATCAAGGCCTGATTTAAATTTATATAATTTAGATTTAACTGAGCAAATTTCTATGATCCCTCAGCTAAGGATCCACAAGTCTCACTCATCACAAACATCATTGGAGATGTTGACACAGGGGTAAGAACAAGAGGACAAACCCATGAAGCAAATGTTTGTCTTCACTCTTGTTTCTTGTCCTAGATAGAGCCAAAGAAAATTGATGAGGCTTTGAAGGATGGAATTTGGGTTGAAGCTATGCAAGAGGAGCTGCTTCAAATCAAAAGGCAGAAAGTTTGGAACCTTTGTTCTCTTCCTCATGGGAAGAATACTATAAGAACCAAATAGGTGTTTAGGAATAATAAAGATCATAAAGGCATTGTCATCAAAAACAAAGGTAGACTATTTGTTCAAGGAAACACACAAGAATGAATTGACTACATTGATGTCTTTGCTCCTGTAGCAAGACTAGAAGCTGTTAGGATATTATTGGCATTTGTTGCATCCAATAACTTCAAGGTCTATCAACTTGATGTCAAATGTGCTTTTCTATATGGGTGGTTGATGAAGAGGTGTATGTCAAACAACCACCTGGCTTTGTAGATCCTAATCAACAACCACCTAGCTTTGTAGATCCTGATCATCCTGATTATGTTTACAAGCTTGACAAAGCTCTTTATCGGCTATATCAGGCACCAAGGAAGTGGTATGAGACTCTATCTCAGTATCTCTGCAAGCATGGATACAGAAGGGGTATTATAGATGGAACTCTCTTCATCAACGGACAAGGAAATGACTTAATACTGGTTCAAGTATATGTAGATGATATCATCTTTGGTTTAACTAATCCAAAGCTTTGCAAAGACTTTGAGAAGCTGATGAAGGACAGATTTAAAATGAGTGCCATGGGGGAACTCAATTTCTTTCTAGGAATTCAAGTGAAGCAAGTTGAAGATGGCATCTTTATTAGTTAGTCAAAATATGTTCAAAGATACTCAATAGATTCAACATGACTGATTGTAAGATTACTAAGACACCCATAGCAAGAAACCACTCCCTTGGACCTGATATTGAGGGGGAGTGTGTGGATGAACACCTTTACAGGGCTATGATTGGGTCTCTTATGTATCTCACAGCTAGCAGACCTAATATCATGTTTTCCATATGTATTCGTGCAAGATATCAAGCCAACCCAAGATGTCTCACCACATCAGTGTCAAAAGGATTTTAAGAAACCTCAAAGGTGCTTCAACACTTGGTCTTTGGTATCCTAAGAATTCTGACTTCAATTTGTATGCTTATACGGATAGTGATTATGGTGGTTGCAACATGACTTGAAAGTCTACATCTGGGGGATGTTAGTTTCTTGGTGGAAGGGTTGTCTCATGGCAATGCAAGAAACAATCCTGTGTCTCTGTATCAACTACTGAAGCTGCATACATTGCTGCTGCAAGCTGCTGTGCTCAAGTGCTATGTATTCAAAATCAGATGCTTGACTATGGATTAAACTTCAAGGAGACTCCCATTCATGTAGACAACAACAGTGTTATCTCTATCATAGAGAATCATGTGCAGCACTCAAGGACAAAACACATTAATATCAGGTATCATTTATTAGAGATAACTTTGAAAAGGGATTAATTAAACTAATCAAAGTTAACACAAATGAACAATATGCTGATGTGTTTACAAAAGCTTTTGATGAACAGGGATTTAAGTATCTTATATCAGCTATTGGGATGATTAACTTTGAGTAAGTTTTTCTGAAAACTAATTCATATTATTTCTTAAAATATGTGTGTCCTAATTTGTCTAGTTCATCACCTTCATAAGCTCTTGTTTTCTTTGGATAAAAACTTTTTGAAGACTTTCCTTAGCATTTTAAAAAAATTTGATCCTTCGGAAGATATGCTTTTACCTTCGGAAGAAACTCATGCCTTCAAAGCAAATAACTGTCTAAATAATTTCCCTTCGGAAGAAATTTATGAAATATCTTCCGAAGCTTAACACTTGTCTCAGTCACTTATATGTTTTTAAGGACCATTTTCTTCCGAAGCAAATTATCTCTCGGAAGCATTGTTCTTCTTAACAAAGCATCCAAGTTTTAATTCTCTTCCGAAACAAATTTTTCACAACTCTTAGGGAATCTTTTAAAGTCATTTTAGCTTCGGAAGCTTTTTTTATTAAAACTTCCGAAGACAATTTACCTTCGGAAGCTTTTTGACTTCCAAGAAAACTACTTTTTGAGAAAAAGCAAACTACTTTTTCAGAGGTGGGACTGACATCGGGATTTCAAAGTTTATCCTCTTTCATTAACTTTGTCTTAAATCCTTTTCACACATAAACCCAACGGTTCCCCCTCTTTCTAGCATCTTCATCTTTCCTCCAAACCTAAACCCCAAATTTCTCTCTGAAATAGCTTTTGTTTATCTTTCTACATCCTTAAGCTTTCTCACAATGGCTAACCTTAACCATAGAAATGATCCAGATTTCTCCATGCAGTTACACAGGCAACACAACCAAGTTGCTCTATTACACTCTGAGAAAGATCCACATTTATCAGAGGTTTGCCGTTTCTTGGCTTTATCCAACTACTTCACCTCCCTTACCATTGATCCTACTCTATATAAGGATCATCTACTCGAATTTCGGAAGACCTGCCAAGAGGTCGTTATGGATGGGGAGAAGGCACTATTTGCCACAGTGCAGGGGAGAACAATTTTCATCACTCCGACCATCATCAACACTCCTTTTCAGCTAGATGATAAAGAAGGTGAGGTGTTCTTCCTCAAAGAAGTTGTTAATCACTCCTTTGAATAGATGGGCTATGAGGGAGACTTCTCTGTAAAGACATTCAGGAAAGGGAATGTCTCATCCTAAAGGAAATTCCTCCTCCATGTGGTTATCCACAACTTGTCAAACAAGCATGGAGGATGGGACCAGAATCCTAAAGATCTCTCCTTCATTGTCCATGGAATGGTTCAGGGAGTCAAGTCTAGGTACTCTTAGTTTGTTTATACAAATTTTCTTGCAAACTTTGACTCCTTAGAATACTACATGTTTCCTAGATATGTTCAATGCATTCTTAACTGTGAATTGGGCTCATAATAAAGGGAAACAAGTAATATTTTTAAATTGGGATAGATGAAGCCTAGCATCTTTAAAAACTTAAAAAAGCCCACTGTTGGCTTCTTTAGGGTAGAAACAACCTTTGTCCCAAAAATGTTAGAGCTCATTGCTCAAGATGACAACCTAGCAGCAACAGATAGTGTTGAACCCACAACTTCTACATCTCAACCACCTCAACAACCACAAATCATCCTCACCTACCAAGAAAATCCAAACAAACCCCTACTCAAACTATTAAGTCTGTGCAGGCCCTATATACTCACCCATTCAGGAGGATGTGGATATTGGAGCTCCTACTTCCCCTGTGGAGCAAACCACTCCTGTTACTTCAAAGATCAGTGCTGAGGTTTATCATGCTCAGCCTGATGAGCTCACTATCCCAACTGCCTTAAGCCTTCACTCTGAGTCTCAACACTCAAGTGAACAACCTTCAGGGGACAGCTACCATCCCCAGCCTTTAGATTTAAACCAACCCATTCCTAACCTTGACTTCTATACTGATGAAGATTTAGGTTTTAGTGAGTACCATGATTCTCTCTTCTTTTCCACTACTCAAAGAGAGATGAGTTCTCCTGAGTCTCCTATATCTAGTCCACATTAGTCACCCATTACTGAGGTGGATACTTCTGAACCTGTTCAGAATATCCATATGGAAGAGGCTTTCACTTTTGTAAGTGTTTTCATCATTAAGACCTCAACCATGGCAACTCAACCCATTGACACCTCAACTGAGGCTGCCAGTGAGCAGAGGAAATCCAACAGCCAAGAACCTAGAGCTGGTGATGAGAGAGAGGACTTTGGTCCAATCATATCATCCCCCAATGATTCTTCTGATGAAGATGAGGGGAATCTGAGGCTAAAGGTGCAAAAATTGTCACAAACATGCACCTATTTAGTCACCAAGGTTAGTCATCTTGAATCTCAGGTGACTACCATGCAAAACAGGGTCAATGATCAGTAACTTGAGATTTCTTATCTCAGGGAACAACTAGCTGAGAGACCTTTAAGAAGAACTCACCTAAGAACACAAGAACCTGTGAGTGTGATTGACCTAACTCCTAGCTCACCTATGCAAGAGGATGATGCTACCAAAAAGGGGGAGAAAGTCATTACAGTTATAGAACCTAGGAGTTGTTTAGGGAGTATGGACATTAAGGACTCACCATCCTCACTTGCAATTATGCATAATCAGCAACTTCCTCAAGTTCATATTGATGTGGACTCCATAGACTCCATAGACTCCTACATTCATCTCCACCAACTTCAAATCACATTATTGGGTGGATGTATGATGAAAATAGAAGAGCCCTCATCATTCTTAGAGTTCAAGAACAGCAAGAGGTCTTCAATTTTCGGACCTTGAACTTCTATGGAAGTATGGATCTAGTAAACATGCCACTTGTCAACCAAAGCCAATCAAGACAAGCTGAAAAGCTAGCTCAAAGAATCCAAGACAGGATCACTATAGAGTTAGCTTCAGAAGGAGACTAAGGCAATCAGGCAATGCCATCGGTTAACTTGATGTTGAGGCAGACCCTAAGATTAGCTTCATAGGGGAAACCTTGACTGAAGGCCCAGTGGTAAAACCTGAGAGCCCTGTCTCATCATCAGTTATTGCAAAGACTCATACCCTTTTTGAGACACTTGCAGGTGAAGATGCATGTCAACCCCTCTCTAGCCAGAGCTTGGAAGCTACACTAAGCAGTTTAGGCCAAAGCTCTCTCCACCCCGAGTCACAAAGGTCTATGAGTGACAAAGGGAAAAGAAAAATGACTTCTGAGAAGATTAAGGAGGAGGAGAGAGAAAGGAAAAGGATGCTAAGGGGAGATGGTTCCTCTATTGGGTCTGCGAGACTCATGGAAGCTGCTATCAGGATTGCCCCTAGGCCAAACACTCAGGATGATGAGTTAAGGGCAGTTAGGATCAATTACCTGCAGACCAGAAACTATGACATTGATAATGTCATTTCTCTCCCCTTAGATGAATTAAATGAATTGGTTCGTATGGAAGTGTCAAAGGAGAGAAAGGAGGCAGGAGATGTGGAGCTACTTATTCAAATCAAAGAAGAAATAAAGACTGTACAAGCATCCGCCTACTGTAGATACATGTTGTTCCTAGTTTATGTGCTTAAATGTAAAAGTCTTTCATGTCTTACATATATGTAATGTGACGAAGTAATGAAATATGAATGTATGCTTTGATGTTTATTTATCTTTGATTCATATGTATGAACTTATTATATAGGTTGGAGGTTGTTGTGCATAGTTCTTAGTCAATAATGATTAAGTAATGTGTTCAATCTAGTCGAATGAGTATTCATGCTAATGGACAATACTTATGGACCATACACATGAATATATCATGCTTATGGATCAGTTGCACGACTTAACCAGGAGACTAGATCAGTCGTAAGATTGAGACATAAGATTGACTCAGTCGTACGACTGAACCTTCAATCGTGCATATGACTCAATCGCATGATTCAGTCACACAACTGAACCATGCTAATGGTTCAGTCGCACGAATGGAAATCACTAACCTAAAAATGCCACTTAATTCATGGAAAAACATAACACTTTGAGAGATACTTCGAATACACAAAAACCCTAGCCGTCCAGAGCGTCCCTAAGAGCTTGTCCAAGTTCATAGTTCGTTCCTAATCGATTCCTACTCGTTCTTAACGTTTAGTTCATTCTTATATCAATCGGGTAATCGTTCTCACTGATTGGATCGCCAATCAAATAGAATTCTGCACTATTTGATCTGGTATAATGCAGAATCAGTTAGTACTCCATACGAAAACGGTCCTAACAAGTGGTATCAGAGCTTTGGCTCTTCATTTTGATTTTGATTCAATTAGGTTTGGTGTCCAAAACCTATGTTTCAATCAAAAAAGTCACCACTTTGCTTCAAAAGGTGCTTTTGATGTTTTCTAGCATTAAAGTTTTGATTTTTCACTATACGGCAGATTAGGGTTCCTAGTAAAATCGTATTTTGTGTCAAAGTGTCAAAATCTTCGATTTTGCAAAAAACAGCAGCCTTCAGTCGCATGATTAGCTCATTCGTACGATTGAACTCATTCGTATACTCCATTCGCATGACTGAACTCAGTCGCATAGCTCATTTGCATGACTGAACAACTCCAGTCGTTTGACTTCATTCATTTTGTTCATACGCACGACTGAATCCAAACGCACGATTGAATTCATTCGCACGAGTGTACCATACTCATAGCCCATTTGCATGAGTGAAATCATCTGTTCTCCAAGTACCAAGCTTATAGAAATGGAAGATCAATTTGCTACGTTTATTGCCGAAAAGGACTCACGCATACAGAACCTTCTACTTCTAGGGAATGAGATAGGAAACCATAACATACCGCCAAAGTTGTTAATGTTAGATGAATACCCACAGTGGAAACAATGGTTTGAGATATATTTAAATGGAGTTGATCCCAATCTTTGGACATCCATTGAGGCTGGTTACACGGTACCAGTCAGTGCAAATGGAGTCAAGTTGACATTGGGAGGAATGAATGAAGCTTAGAAGATTCTTTTTCAATGCAAAAAAGAAAGTTTATGCCATGTTGATTTAGTCTATACTGAATAACATCTTTCACCAGCTTCTTAGAACAAGCAGGCTAAAAAGCTATGGGAGGCATTGGAAAAGAGATATGATGGAAATGCTACGTTGAAGGCATTGAAGGCGAAGGCCTCAAGAACGAGTTTTATAATTTCTCTTCAATAGGGAATGAGAGCTTAGATGATATTATTGACAGATTCTATCATCTGAGGAGTGAGCTGCACACGCATGGCGTAACCACATCCATGGAAGATAAAGTGTCAAGTTTTGCTGATGGTTTGCTAGAGAAATAGGACTCATTTGTGTCTAATCTGAGATAGAACAATATTCTTGCGACATTAGACATAAATGATTTCATCTTGAAGTTAAGGGAGGAAGAGCTGTGAATGAAGTCGAAGAAAGGATCCTACGTTCAAAATCCTTCACTCTACAACTCAGTTCCGACTCCAGCGGGTTCAAGAGCACCGTTGCAAACTGCATTAGTGTCAAATTCCTCTACTCCTTCCCAAACCACTGCATGAGGAACCGAAACGTCAAGGTCATCTAGAACCCAATACATAGTTCCTGAGGCCAATACTACAAAGTGGAAGACCGAGAATCTCCGTAATATCATAGTGGATGTTGCTAAGGAGCACATGGATCTTCTAGCAGCTGTTGTACAATCTTATGATGGTCTAGTTGCCGGTAAGATTGGAAATTGTCATCTTGCAGATGAAGATTACGAGCAAGTTGATGAGAATGAGCTAGAAAGAATGGACATCATGTGGGCACTAGCGAGTGCAGTAAGAAGAGCTAAGAAGTTTGTCAAGAAGACGAGACAAAATCTAGTAGCCACAAAAGATACAACCTTTGGTTTTGACAAAACCAAAGTCATGTGCTTCAACTATGGTGAAAAGGGGCATTTTAAGCGTGAATGTGTAAAGCCCAAGAAAACTAGTAATGGAAACCCATTTCCCACCTTCAACCATCAAGACAAAGACTTGATTGGAACTGCCTCTTCAAGTAAAGAGACAAAGGCTCTGACTGCTTAGGGTGATGAAGGACAAGACTGGTCCTTCCACTTTGTTTCTCCTGGGGAATCAAACATTGCCTTGGTCGAAGCACTAGATGATGGATCTGCTAGCGAAGGAGAGATCATAGCTGAGCATACGATGTCAGATACTGAAGAAGCTGTGAATGTGGTAAATCACCTACTTGAGGAAGAACTTAGAGCCACAACTTTAGAATCTCCAGCCACCAAAGGATCTGACTCTGCTTTGATGGCTGATTCAACTGATTCATCACAGGTAAGTTCTTTAGACCAGTTATTTGAAAAACATGCTTGTAAAGAAAGGATTGATCTAAAATTTTCTAGGTTATTAGAACACAATGATAATTTAGTAAATGATTTACAACTCTACACTGAAGCAAATCATATTTTATAAAAAATGAGTGCAGTTTTAAAGAAAAGATAGAACTTTTGGGGAAACAACTAAGGGAAACTGAGGTTGTAGCCTTAAATCAGTCAAATGATAAAAAAGTTTTATTTGAACTCTTTGGAACAAACTAAAAAGGAAAAATCAGCTTTGGAAGTCAAGGTTGATTCATTAAAACAAACACTGCACAACTTGGCAAGTTCTTCTCACATAGTTCAAAACTTAGTGAAAGAATGAAATAATGGGGAGGGATTGGGTTATAAAGTAATACCACCACCACATGAAATCCTTTCAAACACTAAATATATACCAATCAACAATAACCCAGTAAAGGATCATGTGGTGTCCACTCCTCTGGGTAGTGATCTCGATTCTACTGGTAAACCTGTGAACTCTATCATTAAGCAGAAGGAGTCTACTTTGAAATCAAAAGGAAAAATGCCTGTTGAGAATTTGGATGATAAATTGAAAAGGGTTAATTTAGGGTCAGGTTCAGAAACGTCTACTTCGAAACCCAAAATGACTAAATCAGTTAACCATAAACGTGTTAATCATCAAAGTCCAAATAAAATGAGAGTTAAAGATGCACAAAATGTCAAAACAATTAATTTTTTTAAAGAAGCTAAAACATCTAAAAAAGAAGTGACAAAACCCAATCAGACACATCCCACCCCATTACCAAACTCAACACCACATAAAAGTTTCCTTCAATCTGTAGAAGTGAGATCTTGCTACTGTTGGGGAAAACAATGATATATCTCTCCTAATTGTCCTTATTATCAGACACTGCAGAATCGGTTAGTGTCACTAAACACTTTATTTTCTCTTAAACTCACTTAAACAACACTCGGATGAAAGCAAAGTTTTTAAGAGTTGATAACAATATAATAAGTAATAATGAAACACAAGGAATAATTTTTAAGGTACTTGCATATATTGCTTCTCAACTAAAATATTACAAGACTCATACAAGCATACTGTTATGAGTTACAACGAGAAACTCTATATAATACTACCTACATCCAAATATACTTTGATACCAGCTGAAATCCTCTAACTAAAGCAAATACTACAAAGCTATAGTTTAAGGTATCTCAGATAAGACTTTATCTAAGATATGGAAGTCAGGACATGTCTCTGACTTACCTTTTGTCATCAACAAAAGTTGGTAACTTGTACTATCATAAAAAGGTGAACGGTGGAATAAAGTATGGTAAACTACATGGCTCTTTGAGAAAACGCCATGTAGTATCAGAGATCTGCAGCGGAGTGTCAGAGACCATACTTATGTCCACTGGTTCATAGCAGCGTCTTCCGAAGGTTAAATGGCTTCGGAAGAACAAGTATTTCCAAAGCCACTTATACTTCGGAAGACATTACTTCTTCTGAGGCTTGAGGACTTCTTCTTTCTTCAGACTTCGGAAGTAGTCTTCTGATTTCTTCTGTTGAGACTTGATCTTTAGAAATGAATACTTTGTCTTCGGAAGTAGAGTTTTGACTTCGGAAGTAGAGTTTTGACTTCAGAAGTAGAACTTTCACTCTGTCTTCAGAAGAACTCTACTTCCTTCGGAAGTTCCATACTTGGCTTCGTAAGCCTTTGTAAGTAGCACCAAAATTTGTCTAAGTGATTTGGTTTTGGTTGCAACAGCCTTCTTCTTGATCCAACAAACTCCCCCAAGGTTGATGCTACCAAAACCTCACTTGTTTCTACTCCTCAAAACTTTTAGCACCAAGGAGAGTTAATACTTATCAGTTTCCTTATTCTTTCCTAATATGATGCTGAGAAGTTTGTACAAACTTTGGTTGACAGGATTTCCAATCTCTCACCTTGAATGATATGTACCCTTTGTTGTGGCCCTCTGAAAAGAGTTAGTTGATCGGAACTATAATCATATTCCTATCAAACTATAGGTTCAAATTCAGGAGCTTCCACCATTTGTAGAAAATTTATGCCCTTGGTGTGAGGTCTATCCTTGTCTTCCTTTCTTCTCAGTTTCAACTCTTCTTCAATCTTAGCTTTTGCTGTTAACTCAGCCAGATGAAGATTGTTGAGATGATTCTTGATATGAGCAGTAGTTTCAGAGTTGGAGGGGTTAAAGAATGGTTTCTTTGCTAATTCAGCAATATCAAACCTGCTGGAGTGTAGTAGAGAGGTGGCATTCAGCCTGTTGACTTCCCCATTCTCTCTTTCCACAACAAAGTTGTGAGTAGCTTCATCAAACCTCCACTGGAGTATATTTTTTCTAGGCACAAGAGACTGACTAGGAATCTTATCCACTTTCCTTGTATCCAGTAGAGTCACCAGCTTCCTTCTTAGACTCTTCTCTTTATTTAATGATTCTGAGCTAATACCTAGAAGTTCTGCAGCCTGGTCCAGTGTTCCTCTGGGTAGATCAAGAAATTGATGTCGTATGAGGGAACGTGAAGATCCGTCAACATAGGTTAGTTTGATGGAGTCTTCCTCACAGGAGATATCGCTCAAGGTTATGCAGTTGATGAGCCTAGTCTTGATCTTCTTAAACTCTTCTAGAGAGAGATGTTTGGAGGGCTGAAGGGATGGTTAGGAAGGTTTTTAGGTAGGATGTGGTGCGGTGGTTCTATTAAAAGTTTTAGGTTGAAGGATAGGCAGTTTTGGTGGTTGAGGTGAGGAAGTAGATGAGGGTAAAGGTGTGGGTTCAGGGGTGTAATGTTCAGTTTTGATGGTGAATGGAAAGGGAATTAGTTTAGGTTGGGGTTGAGTGGTTGGTGTGAAGGTTATCCCCTGTACCCGTCTGTATATCTCTCGCCTTTTTCCCAAATGAATGTCAGCTTTGATCTCACTGACAATTCCTTGGAGTGTCCTTTCAGACATGGGACCCACTTGTCTTCCAAAGAAGCTGTGATCCCGGAGATAATCTTTCATCCAAGCTTTGTCACCTATCTTCTTGGTTGTAGTGGCCTTTGCTTCTTCTTCCCTTTTCTTCGTCTCCCTCAACTTGTCTCTTGCGGCTCTTTTTCTCTCTTTCTCCAATAGATCTTGCCCTTTGTTAAAGAGCCATAGGATCGTTTCATCATTGTGTGGAGACAACTCTTGAAGAGAAAACCCTCTAGAGGTTAGGAAGGCTATCCTTTCCCTCCTAAGCTGCATGTCAGCTTCCCTCTATTCCTTTTCTTTCTCTTCCTTTAAGGCCGACCGTGCTGCTTCCTATTGCAACCTGGTTGCCTTTTTCAGTTCCACCAACACCTCTAATGGTAGCAGGAATGTTTCTTCATTAGCAGCTCCAAGCTTAATGAGCTGCTCAGTTATCTCCTCTCTCCTTTTGTTATTGATTACCTCCTGGTTGGCTGCAGCTGCTTTTGTACTTGCAGCTAATAGCTTCTCAGTTGGAAGTATTCCTTTTCTTTTTAGCTTTTCAATCTTCTACGCTTCCTGAAGCTCTTCCACAGTCATCTTCTTCTTTCCTTTTTCATCTTTTGAAGAGCTTGACTTTGGTGGTTCTTGGAGAGTGGATTCAGATTGTGAGAGAAACAGAAAGGGTGTCTGGAGAGGTTGATCCAAAAAGTCCTCACTATTCACTTCAGATGCTAGCTCTAGGACTGCATCTCTGATGATTAGTTCCTCGAACATTATGAACAGTCCTTCCGCAGCTTCCATTTCAGCTTTGGAAGATTTGGCTTGTTCTTCCGAGGCTTTAACTTCAGCTTCGGAAGTTTGAGGTGATGCAGATTCTATCCCAACCGTTTTAGTGTTGGGCCATCAGTCTCTATTTTCCCTTCGAATTTAATCTCAGGTTCCATGTGAACCTTAGCTTGACCAACTTCTTCCATAGTGGTAGAAGGTGCACTTAGCCTCTGAAGTTCTTTAGCTCTGAAATACATCATTGCTGCATCAGGGCTTGGCTGATCAAGAGAAGATCTCAACAAAAACTTGGAGAAGAGTCTGTAGAGATCTTTGAGCATCCTTTGGTCAATTTGCAGTAAGACCTGAGATGGCTCAGAGAAAGTTGTGATGGGAGCTGAGAATTCGGAAGTTAAAGTTTGCCTCTGTGGTTCCTCAGATGTTTGTCTCTAAACACTCTCCCCCTTTTTGGTAGCACTGTCTTGAGAGCTAGATGAGCTGGAGGAAGAGGTCAAGGAGACCTGAGCAGTTACATGCCTAACAGATCTCTTAATCTTTTTCTCAGCTAGTTAAGCCTTGAGATTGTAAATTTCAAGTTGCTGAGTGGTAGACCATTCTTCTAAAGTCCTAACCTTGGATTCAAGGTTTGAGACTTTAGATAGTAGGTCTTGAATGATGAGTTGCATGCTTCCCTCATCTTTTTTTTGAAAAATCACGGGGAGATGAGGTAACATACCTAGTATGTTTAGCCTTACTAGCAGATGTGGTATCTTGGCACCCTGGTTTCCCCTTCTTAGTGATGTCTATTTCAGAGTCATCAAAAGCCATGGTTGCCGCAGATTCAGTCTCATAAATATTAACACTATCCATAGGGTCCATTAAGGCACCTTCAATGGTGGTAGCAGAATCTGCATGAGTCCCCTCCACATCAGTGGGACTCACCTCAATAATGGTTTTGTGATGGGGGCTAGAGATAAGAGATCTCTCTAGGCTCTGTTGATCTTGGAGAGGGTGTTGCAGATCAACATCATTGCCATGGAGGGATGTTATCTCTTCTTCAGTTTTGAAGAGAAGGTCAGTGAAAGATAAGGAGGTTAAATATACCGACCTGGTACCTTGGTCAATGTCTACAGGCATTGAGCCTCTGATGGGGCTGTCCCTTATTGGTTGCTCAAAGTAGTGTAAGTACTCACCCTGAGGGCTTTCAGATTGGGTAGTGGGCTCATGGGTTTGAGATTGAGGAGACTTAAGACCCATATTGAGATCAAAGGTGAAGGATGGTGAGACCTCAGACTGAGTGGGAGTCCAATGTTCCACTCTAGCCTTTTTAGGATAAACAGGAAGAGCTTGTTCAATTAGAGTAGATTGAGCAAGGGTTCATTTGGGGCGTCTTTTGTAGGTAATTGTGATGGGAGGAGAAGGCAGTGTTGGCGTTGTGGTTGCAGTTGCTGGTGTGGGTTCATCACTGTGGGATGAACAGGGATGTCACCAGGAGCTATTTGCTTAGTCATACAAGGAGGTAAAGAAGTGTACCTTCCAGTGAAGTTGGTGGATACCTTCTTCAGTGTCTTGAAAATGGTTGGCCTCATGTGAGGGATAGGCAGAGTGGCTGCACAGACAAGCCGACTCTGGTCCAGCTAACAGTTGATAATGTGCTGAAGAAATCTGGGATACATAAAGAATGTTTTCCTCTATAGATTTCCAATGAGATTAGTCAGCACAAATCTTCAGTAGTTGAAACACAGGCCTCTCACCAATCCATGAACCAAGCACCCTAGTTCATATGGGATTTGGTCCCATCCCCCAGATTTTTTTGACAGACAGTGAAAGACAATATGCAGGAGGAAATTCCAGTTGTAAGAGAAGTTGAATTTGTAGACAGTCAATCTGCTCACATCTCCACCATAACCCATAAGGATGTAGGTGTGGTCTAAATCTACCTTAGGGAACTCAGTAAGGGCACCCTCATCATGAAGCTCCAGATGCTCCCTCATGAGTTATTCAGTGATGACCAACTTCTGGCCATAAATGTGAGATCGTATTACACGAACCCCATTTAGGGTTTCAACCTGACTATTACCCCAAAATCCAGTAGGTGATTGAGGTAAACCGCGGGATTAACAGTCAAGGTGGTGTAGTAAGATGATTGGGTGAGGAATGAGATGATTTTAGAGAAGTCCGCATCTCTTGAAGAATCAAGAAGTGCGACTTGGTTGTGTTGAGGATTTAGGGCCATTGAAAATGTGAAGGTAGAAGAGTTTGAGCTTGGGTGAATTTGGGGAGAAAGAAAACTTTTAGGGCTGTAATAACTTGTGGTAAGAAGATGAGAGTGAATAGTCAGGATTATTTAAAAGAGGGTGAAATGGCGGTAATGTGTTAGGATAAGGTGATGTGATGTTTTAGTGGATGAAGTGACAGGGGCGGTAAGGTTAATTCAGTTAAATAATCCAACATCATTAACAAAATCTTTACTTTTTACAGTGCGGGGCCCAAGAGATTTCCATTACACAGTAAAATCTCTCTTCCAAATATAAAACATTTCCGAAAGTAACTTGTCTTCCGAAGGCAATTCCTACTTCCGAAGGTAAAAGTTACTTCCGAGAGTAAAGATTGCTTTCTGAGTGGAGAGTTTTTATAAGTTTTAGAAGTATATCTGATATGAAATCAATTGCTTCTTCCAACAGTAAAAACTCTTCCGAGAAGAAAAATTATCCTTGGAGACATTTTGCTTCAGAAGATATGTAAAATGTCTTCCGAGGGTTAATTTCTCTTCGAAAGAAATTTATACTAAGAAAATTTCAAAGAGATCTTTTGTAACAGGGCTTAGATTGTATTGACCTAAGACATTACACATTAAAAAGGTTTTCAAAAGACATAATCTAATCAATGTTTATCATCCCAATAGTGGTAATGAGATACTTGAATCTTTGTTCATCAAAAGCTTTGGTGAACAGATCAGCATATTGTTCATTTGAATCAACTTTGATTAGTTTAATCAGATTTTTCTGATGAATATCTCTAATGAAATGGTACTTGATATCAAAATGCTTTGTCTTGGAGTGCTTCACTAGATTTTCAGTAATGGAGATAGCACTATTGTTGTCAATATAGATAGGAGTGCTCATAAGGTTGAATCCATAGTATAACATCTGATTTTGAATCCACAGCAGCTGAGCACAGCAGCTAGCAGCAGCGATGTATTCAGCTTCAGCAATTGATGTAGAGAGACAAGATTGTTTCTTGCATTGTCATGAGATGATCCTTGCACCAAGAAATTGACATCCTCCTGAGGTTGATTTCTTGTCAATGTTGCAGCCACCATAGTCACTGCCAGAGTATCCATAGAGATTAAAATCATTGTTCCTAGGATACCAGAGACCTAGTTTAGGTGCTCTTTTGAGGCATCGGAGGATTCTCTTGGTAGCAGCTAGGTGAGACACCTTTGGAGCAGCCTGATATCTTGCACAGATGCAAGTTGCAAACAAAATATAAGGTCTACTGGCTATGAGATACATCAAAGAACCAATAATCGCTCTATACTGATGTTGATCAGTATCCTCCCCCTCAAGGTCAGGACAAAGATTATGGTTTCTGGGTATGGGTGTCTTGGCTGGCTTACAATCTTTCATCTCAAATCTTTCTAAGATGTCATTGACATACTTGGATTTATTGATGAAAAGCCCTTCCTTCAGTTGCTTCACCTCAATTCCAAGGAAAAAGTCCATTTTTTCCATAGAACTCATCTCAAACTTCTTCTTCATAATGCTTTCAAGGTCCTTACATATTTGGTCATTTAAAGTGAAGAACCAAATATGATGTCATCAACATATACTTGAACAAGCAAAATGTCCTTACCAGACTTCCTTATGAATAAATTCTTGTCAATGGTTCCTCTTGTGTAACCATTCTTCAGAAGAAAGTGAGACAAAGTCTTATGCCACATCCTAGGTGCTTGGTGCAGCCCATATAGAGCTCTATCTAATTTGCACACATAGTTGGGATGTTGTGGGTCTTCAAATCCTGGAGGCTGGCACACATACACTTCCCTATCTACATCCCCATATAGAAAGGCACACTTGACATCAAGCTGGTAGACAGTAAAGTTCTTGGACGCAGCATAAGCAAGGAAGATCCTAACTGCATCATGTCTTGCAACAGGTGCAAAGCCATTAGTATAATCAATTCCTTCCTCTTGAGTGTATCCTTGAACTACCAGTCTTGCTTTGTTCTTGATGATCAAGCCTCTGTCATCTCTTTTGTTCCTGTAAACCCATTTAGTGCCTATTGGTACTTGACCAGATGGTAGCGGACATAGATTCCAAACCTTCTGTATTTTGAATTGAAGCAGCTCCTCTTGCATCGATTCAACCCAGCTACTATCTTTCAAGGCATCTTCCACCTTCTTGGCTTCCATCAGGGATAAGAAGCATGAGTACAAGCAGACATTCCTATGATGTGCCTGCCCTCTTGTTCTCACACCTTCAGATACATCCCCAATGATGTTGTGAATCCTTAAGCGAGGAATCACTTCCAGTTACAAAGGTAAGTCCAGATTAGACATATTTTGCTCAGGAATTGGAACACTTTGTCCAGCTGTTGTTTCAAATTCATTCAATGAGGACTGATTAAATGAATGAGAAACATCATCAATTGTTGGCTGTGAAGTAGCATTAACAGTTGCATGTTCCTTCAAAATGCTACCTCCCTCAGCTTGGTGTTGTGTTGGATCACCTTATGAGTTTTGAGGATCAGCAGGTGATTAACTGGTTGAAGCTTCATTATTCCTTGATATAGTTATACTTTCTAATCTGTGAATAGTGGGAGATTGATTTGTTGCAGCTCTTAGAGAACCTGGAAGAGGTCTGGGTAGCTCAAACAGTTGACTAGCCTCAGCATCAGCATCAGCTTCATTTTGAGCACATGTTCAAACTGAAACATTCTCATAAGAAGATTTGGAATAGTTTGGAAACAATTCTAAATCAAAGATATGATCAGGGCATTCCCCCTAACACAAGGAGTGTGCTCATTAACAACTATATTGGATGACTCCTCAAATTGTTGATTCTTAATGTTGTATACTCTATAAGCTTTGGAGCTAGAAGAGTATCCAACAAAAATAGCATTATCCGACTTTTCAGCAAATTTTGCCAAATTGTCCTTTGTGTTAAGTATGGTACACCTGCTACCAAAGGACCTTAGAAAGCCAATGAACGGTAGCCTTTTGTTCCATAGCTCATAAGGGGGTTATCCATGTTGCTTAACTACAAGAACTCTGATTTGCACATAGCATGCTGTAACACCCAGGCCTTCGCATCAACAATGTTGTCCGCTTTGACCACAAGGAGCTCACGGATTTGCTTTTGGTTGCTTGGGTGAAAACTTCCCAGGGAAGTCACTCATCCCTAGATTGCTCCAACCTCAGCACGCTTAATTGTAGAGTTCCCCTCTCATCCACAGCCAATACGCCCAAAAGGTGTTGTTGATTTTAAAGGCCAGACATTCCTTATGAACCAGGAATCTCTCCTGTCCACGGCCAATGTGGGATATCTGTAGGGTGTCACAAGCACCCCCTGTTTGGACTCATCGTCCTTGATGAGCCCGACAAGTCACCATCCTTGGTGACGTATGCCCCACATCCCGAACGGCACAGGAGTGGCTCCGATACCATTCTATAACACCCGGCCCTTCGCATCAACAATATTGTCTGCTTTGCCCATGAGGAGCTCACGGATTTGCTTTTGGTTGCCTGGGTGAAAACTTACCAGGGAGGTCACTCATCCTTGGATTGCTCCCACCTCAGCACGCTTAACTATGGAGTTCTCCTCTCATCCACAGCCAATACGCCCAAAATGTGTTGTTGATTTTAAAGGCCAGACATTCCTTATGAACTAGGAATCTCTCCTGTCCACGGCCGATGTGGCATATGTGTATGGTGTCACACATGTAGTGCTAACTGCCTCTACCCAGAATATTAGAGGTAGTTGGAATCAGCTAACATAGTTCAAGCAGCCTCAATAAGTATCTTGTTCCTCCTCTTAGCAACACCATTTTGTTGAGGAGTTCTGGGAGCACTATATTTTCTGGCAATCCCTTTTGTGTTACAGAATGAGTCAAGAACAAAGTTCCTAAACTCAGTCCCTTGATCACTTCTAATAATCTTAACCTTGTGATCAATTCGATTTTCTATTTTAAGAATAAAATATTTTAGTGTTTCAGTAGTTTCATCTTTAGTTCTTAAAAAGAATACCCATGTAAATCTTGTAAAATCATCAACTATCACAAGGCAGTATGATTTCCTTCCAATGCTCATTATACTTGTGGGACCAAAAAGATCCATGTGCAATAAGTGTAATGGAGTAATGATGGAGTTAACACTTTTGGATTTATGAGAGGCCCTGTGTTGCTTCCCTTTACAGGCATGCAAACAGTTGTCTTTACAGAAAAATTCCGTTTTAGGCAAACCATGTACCAAGTTATTTCTAGCCAATTTATTCATTGTCTTAAAATTTACATGACACATACGTTTATGCCAAAGTGTTGACTCATCACTATTAGCTTTAGAAAGATAGCATGATACTTCACCCATTGGGGAAGCATTGTTCATATCCAGCTTGTACATATCCCCTTTCCTTGGAGATCTAAGAAGCACCAATTCCGGAGGAATTGTCATCCCTGGTTTGAGGATAATGCACTCATGTTCTGTGAAAAGCATTTGGTGCTTTTGATTACAAAACTAAGAAACACTTAACAGATTGTGTTCAAGCTATTGATAAAGTTAACTTTGCCAACATTAAACTTACCGTTGGATATAATCCCTCTGCCAGAAATATATCCTCCGGCCTCACCTCCAAATTGGACAGGACCTCCATCATAGTGTTGAAACTGTTGAAGGGGAGATTTGTTCCCTATCATGTGCCTGGAGCATCCACTGTCTACAATCCAGACATTGTTGTTCTTATCATATGGATGTCCCTGTACATAAGATGAAATTATTAGTTTTCATTGGAGACCCAATCCTTGTTGGTCTTCGGTTCCTCCAAAGATAGTGACATAATTGAACCAAAAGTTAAGCATGGGGGTTCAATGGATGTCTTTGAAGAAGAGGCTTAGGTTGCGACATCTTTCTTGATCTTCCAATCCATCCTTTGGTTGATCATGGAAAATGTGCTTGTAGAATCCGAAGCAGTCTTCTTCTGGGATGGTTTCAAGGGAATTTTCTTTTTCTTCTGATTTTTAATAGCTTTTGCTTCCGAAGCCATTTTCCCTTCGGAAAAGGATTTTCTTCCAAAGACAACCTAGATTAAGAAATTAGCTTTCCCTTTTTCATCACTTGGACCGTCTGATAAGGTCCAAATGAGAAGCCTTCCCTAACTCCTTCCTTTCTATCATTATTTGCATAATGTGTGCTAGCAGGATTGTAGTAACAATCTTTAGCCATGTGGTTTTGCGAACCACACATTATGCATGTAATGTTAGTCTGTTGGGAGCTTGCAGGTTGCTGTTTCTTACTCTTTCTTTCTGTGTTAGCAAACTTTCCCTTCAACTTCTAACCCTTTGGTAGGATAGAAGTGCTGGTACTACACTCCTTTCTTGAATCAGAAGTACCTATCACTTGGAATCCAGCTGAGATGAAGACACCCTTTTGTTTTGGGTCAATCATTAGCTTAGATCCAATCACTTTCTTAGCAGTTCTTCTTGCAGCTTTAGCTCTACTTCTTCTGGCTTTGGTGGTTAGGGTTTGATCTTCACTAGGAAAGGTGGGTTGATTTACATGTTCCTTCCCTGTGGTAGCCACTATTGTTGCATCATTCTTCAACTCATGTGAAGAAGGGTCAGCATGGACCTCTTTCTCTTCGGTACCACATCTAGGTTGTCTTATGGACTCATAAGAATGTGGTGGAGCAATTTCATTGATCCCCAACCCTCCCTTATTCTGATAACAGATTTTGGAGTGGGAGGATGATGCAATAATAGCTTGGAAGTTCTACTAAGAAATAGCATACTTCCTGGCTTGAGCCTCAGCGGTGACAAGCTGGGCTTGAGCCTCAGAAAATTTGGATATTAAATCCCTTATTTGAGTCTTGTATTTGGTATGTTCATGTTTTAATAGGGAAACAGTTTTCTCTAACTCTTCAATTTTCTTTTGATAGTCAGATTCAGCCCTTTTAAAATCAGATTTCAAAACATTTAAAGACTCAATATCAGATTTACTTTCCATATTGTAGTCCTGATATAATTTAACCTTAGATATACAGGCAGGAGTACATAGATGTTCATATACCTGGTTATCATCTGTTCTAGCCATGAGAGCTTGAGCAGGAGTCACATCCTGAACCATAAAACTCTAGTCGACTTCTTAAGCCATTACAGCTGTTTCAGTTGACTTTCCATTGGGCTTTGATGTAGAGGGATGTGTGGAGGCCTATGGGGTTCCCGGGTTTGATTTGGGAGCCTTGCATTCCCTTGCAAAGTGACCAAGTTGGTTACAGTTGTAACATTTGGCCTTGGTCTTGCCAAACCCGTACTTGCTAGTAGTTAGGTTTTGAGGGAATTGCCCTCCAGTTCTCTTAAAGAACTTCTTCGCTCTATAGATTAAAAGAGCCATCTGTTGGACGATATCCATATACTCTACATCATCCGGACTGAAACACTCTAGATCATCAAAACAGTATTGAAAATCACTAGAGTGCCCACTTCCTGAGACAAAGGCATAGCTGTCCTGAAAGGAATTGTGCTGAGCCTGTTGAGACCTTGGAGTCTCAGGGAAAGTGATGTATGGCCCAGAAGAGCAGGATGACTGTTGGTTGTATGTCAAGTATTGCTGAGGTTATGGGGGTACTGAGCCTTCAGCAACCATTAAAGCGTTGCTTGTAGGAAGACTTAGAGGTCTGCTTGTTTGGTGGCCCTTCTTACTCTCCATCTCTAACCAGTATCCATCAAGGATGCCATAGAGTTCAGTCATAGTAAGAGTGTTCAAGTTCTCTGTCCTCTTGATAGAGACATAGCAGAATGTATACTTATTTGGAAGAGCACTCAAGAACTTTCTTGTGAGATCTCTAAGTTTAGGAGTGATCTTCACAGACTGAAGAGAAAAAATACGATCTATGTACCTGAAATACTACTGGTTGAGGGTCTCTCTGGCAATATAAGTGAAGTTCTCGAACTGCTGCTTCAGTGAGTCCTTCTGGAGTCATTGGAGCTTGAATACATCTGAGCAAGTGCATCAAACAATTCTTTAGCAGACTTACAATGCTCAAACCCCACCATGATGGAGTTGGGTATTGTAGTCATCAGAATGGTCATTGCATTGCTGTCAACATCCATCTTCTTCCGGTCTTCGTCAGAATAATCTTCCACAGCCTTTTCTATCATGGCACCATTTCCACCAGGCGCTGCCACCTTGGGTTTATATGGGTCGTTGACAATGGAGTTCCATATTTTGTTGTCTTGGTATTTGATGAAGCCTTCCATTTTTCTACTCCAAGACCTAAAGTTTTTAGGAGTAATGATAGGAGCTTTGGTCATGGTTCCCATCTCTACTTTGGATTTGTTAAGGGCCATTTTTGTGAGAGTTGTAAGGAGGAGTGAAAAATTGGTTGATTTGGATGGTTAGATCTCACAATCAAGAGCCTAAAAAGCTCTGATACCAATTGCAGGATCGGTTAGTGTCACTAAACACTTGATTTTCTCTCAAACTCACTTAAACAACACTCGAATGAAAGCAAAGTCTTTAAGAGTTGATAACAATATAATAAGTAATAATCAAACACAAGGAATAATTTTCATGGTACTTGCATATACTGCTTCTCAACTCAAATATTACAAGACTCTTACAAGCATACTATTATGAGTTACAATGAGAAGCTATCTATAATACTACCTATAGCCGGATATACTTTCATACAAGCTGGAAGCCTCTAAGTAAAGTAAATACTACAAAGCTATAGTTTAAGGTATCTCACATAAGACTTTATCTGAGATATGGTAGTCAGGACATGTCCCAGACTTACCTTTTGTCACCAACTAAAGTTGGTAACTTATACTATCATAAAAAGGTGAACAGTGGAATAAAGTATGGTCAACTACATGGCTCTTTGAGAAAACACCATGCAGTATTAGAGGTCTGCAGCGGAGTGTCAGAGACCATACTTATATCCACTGGTTCATAGCAGTGTGTTCCGAAGGTTAAATGGCTTCGGAAGAACAAGTACTTTCGAAGCCACTTATACTTCGGAAGATATTACTTCTTCTGAGGCTTGAGGACTTCTTCTTTCTTTAGACTTTGGAAGTAGTCTTCTGATTTCTTCTTTTGAGACTTGATCTTCGGAAGTGAATACTTTGTCTTTCGAAGTAGAGTTTTGCCTTCGGAAGTAGAACTTTCACTCTATCTTCGGAAGAACTCTACTTCCTTTAGAAGTTCCATAAAAAAATTGGCTTCGGAAGCCTTTGTAAGTAGCACCAAAATTTGCCTAAGTGATTTGGTTTTGGTTGCACCAGCCTTCTTCTTGATCCAACAGACACCCAAAAAGAAAATTGAACTTTTTGATGAAATACCAAGTTTTTCTAAAATGAGATCTAAGACTCCACCTAAGAGTGTTAGTGAACCTAAAGTTCAAACCATAAGTCAGTCGTCTCGTTATCACAAACAGACCTTACATAAAACTGGTTTATGGAAAGAAAAATCAAGTATAGGGTATGATAGTGAGAAAAAGAAGAAGAAAGATATGCCCTCATCCTCTAAAGGAAAGTGGGTTGAGTTCATGATGTGTGATTCCTCTGGGTCACCCAAGCCAGTTAAGGATTGGGTCCCAAATCTAAACTAATAAGTTTCTTTGAATGTGCAAGGTGTCCGCTATAGTGCTAACACTAATACTTGGATTAATGATAGTGGGGCGTCCTGGCACATGACATGGAATTCGTCCCTCCTTTTCAACGTCAAACAAATTAAAGGGGCACATGTTTCATTTGTTGGGAATAAAGGAGGATACATCACTGCTCAACACGAAGTGGGAAATGAGAAAGTAAAGTTTGACAAGGTCAACTATGTTCAACGACTACAAAACAACTTGCTTTTAGTTTCCCAAATCTGCGATAAGGGATTCAAAGTTGTATTTGACAACAAGAAGTGCTACATGTTGAAGAAGGACTATGTGATTGAGGAGGATAAACTTCTTATGTCAGCTTCAAAATATAACGATCTGTATGTCTTGGATCTATCAAAAGCCTCCACAACTGATCACATTGTGCAATGCTTCTTGTCAAAGGCAACTAAGAGGGTCTCAGTCTCATGGCATAGAAGAATGGGACACATTAATCCAAAGAAGATTAATCATTTAGTTCAAAATGATTTAGGGAATGCGGTAACAGTCAAAATTTTCTAGCTTTCAGATTTCTATGTAGCATGCAAGAAAGGGAAACAGACCAAGAAGTCTCACAAGGCAAAGAAAGTGAATTCTATTGATATGCCTCTCGAGCTTCTACACATGGATCTATTGGCCCTGTAAGTACAAAAAGCATTTCTAAAGATCTGTATTGCTTTGTAGTAATGGATGATTACTCAAGATTCTCTTGGGTGATGTTTCTGAAAGCCAAATCAGAAACTTTTGAATTATTCAAATATCTTGTAACTACTTTGGAATCACTCTACAAGCTGAAAGTAAGGCATATTCAATTAGACAACAGCACAGAGATCAAGAATCAGTGGATGGAGGCATACTATAGAGAGAGAGGAATTGTACATCAATTTACTTCTACCTACACTCCACAGATGAATGGCGTTGCTGAATGGAAAAATAGGAGCTTGATAGAGACAGCTAGGACGATGCTAGCTAACTTGAAACTGCCTATTCAATTCTGGAATGAGGCAGTAGCTAATGCATGTTACACGCTCAATCGAGTCTTAGTAGTCAAACGACATGGGAAAACATGTTATGAACTGCTCCAGCGACGTAAACCCAACCTGGAGTATCTAGAACCGTTTGGTGTGCCATGCATGTTACTGAAGAAAACTCAGACTGGGAAGTTCAATGAGAAGGCTGAAGAAGGTATCTTCCTCAGATACAGCATACCAGACAAGAGAGTTTATAACAACTCAATGGGTCAGGTAGAAGTATGGTGCAATGTTGATGTTCAAAGATACACCACCCCCTGCTGGAAAAGGACCCTCCTTCTTCTTCGACTATAATGGATTCTTTAAATCCTTCAATCTACGGCCTTCTCATACTGATGATGAGTTGTCTGCTAGGATGATGTACGATGTTCTGAACACTCCACTACCAGACTCGACAGCAATGGCTCTAGTAGATGACATTTCTAGCCCTTAAGGGGGAGAGCTTGATGTAAGTGATTCTTCCTCTGATGATGAAGCAGCTGAGACTAAGAATATGGATGAGGAGGAACAGGTTCCCACTAATGAAAGTACACAAGCATCAACTCCTGATGCCTTTGACACTTCTGAACCTAATACTCCAATAGCTACAGATACTGAACCTGGGTTTCACAATCTGGATACTGAGGTAGCTGTTCCCACCTTTCCCAGATCTCGACGAAATGTTTATCATCCGTTGGACAACGTCATTTGGGATGTTCGATCGGGAGTACAGACACGGAATCAGCTATACTCAGCTGATTATGCCTCAATCATGGAAAAAGGGTATTATCACGATGGTACATATCGATGTTTTATGTCTAAATTTGAGTCAAAATATGTGAGTGAAGCCTTAAACGATGAGGCATGGGTGAGTGCCATGCAAGAAGAACTCCTACAGTTCAAGAAGTTAGGAGTATGGACCCTTGTGGACAAACCAAAAGGTGCTAAGGTGATTGGCACTAAATGGGTGCTAAAGTGTAAGAAAGATGACCAAGGGTTCATAATAAGAAATAAGGCTCGGCTTGTAGTTCAAGGATTTCGACAAGTCGAAGGCATAGATTACAATGAAGTGTTTGCACCGGTAGAAAGGATGGAACCTATTCGAATCTTTCTAGCATATGCATCCAACATGAAGATTAAAGTTTATCAACTAGATGTGAAGAGTGCATTCCTTAATGGTGAAATCCGTGAAATAGTCTACGTTAGTCAACTCGAAGGATCTGAGGATCCGTATCATTGGGATAGAGTTTATAAACTAGACAAGGCTCTTTACGGGCTCCATCAAGCCCCTAGAGCCTGGTATGAGAAACTCTCAACTCATCTTGTGAAACATGGTTTTCACGGAGGAGTTATTGACTACCCGTTATTCATCAAAGAAAAGGATGGAGATTTACTCCTGGTACAGATATATGTGGATGACATGATCGTCAGTTCCAAAAAACGAAGAATTATCTAAAGAACTCGAATCTGTAATGAAAGCAGAGTTTGAGATGAGTGCCATGGGGGAGATGAAGTTCTTTCTTGGCTTACAGGTGGATCAGACACCAAAAGGAATCTTCCTGCATCAGACCAAATATGTAAGAGATATCCTTAGTTGATTCGACATGGAGAATGCTTTGGCTGCTAGAACCCCACTTGCCATGAACCATGACGTGGCACCCGACGAAAATGGTGATCTGGTTGATGCCACCATGTACAAAGGAATGATCGGATAGCTCATGTACCTCACTGCCTCTCGGCCTAATATCATGTACACCACGTGTCTATGTTCGAGATATCAGGCTAAACCAAAAGTAAATCATCTTATCGGAGTTAAAAGGATCTTTCGTTATTTGAAGGGTACTCCAACACTCGGGTTGTGGTGTCCTCATGATGATGACTTTGAGCTTACAGCATATAGTGACTCGGACTATGGTGGTTGCAAGATGAACTACTAGTCAACATCAGCGGGATGTCAGTTCTTCGAGAGACGGATAGTCACCTGGCAGTGTAAGAAGCAGACATTAGTTGCTTAGTTAACATCTGAAGCTGAATACGTTGTTGCTGCAAGTTGCTATTCACAAATCATTTGGATTCAATAGCAAATGCACGACTATAGTTTGCAATTTTCTAACACCCCTATTTTTGTTGATAATTCTGCTGCAATTGCTGTCACCAAAAATCCGGTTCAACACCCTAAGACAAAACACATCAGTGTTAAAATTAAACTGGTTTTCAACGTGTAGACCTCTACACAAAATCATTTGACAAACCAAGGTTTTTATATCTTTTAGAGGTTAATGGCGTGAAAAAGAAAAGTCAAGTGATTCAAGAAGACAACAGTTCGTAGTCCGACAAGTAGTTTCTTAATTTATTATTATTTTATTCTTATTTTCCTGTCTATTAAAATCCAAAAACACAAAAAGATTTTCGGTTTTAGACATTTAGGGGGATAATAGTTTTACTTTAGTATTTATTTACTTAAAAAGTGAGGGGGAAGGGCAGGTTAGCTAAAAGAAATGAAATCAAATCTGTGATCATGATTCAAAGTTTATGGCAAAATGATAGTACACAGGAAACAAATTGGTTTGGACTTCAAAACTAATTTGCTCAAAATGCGAATTTAAATGACATGTCTGAGAAGTCTAAGCACAACAAAAGAAAAATGATAGTATAACTAGTCTGCTATTGACGTACATAGAGAAAGTAGATCTAGAGGTTTCTAGTTCGTTATATGATGTGTCGGTAGATTCAACACAATAGATAAGTAGACTTCATTGGTGAATTACAATTCAAACTAACTTGTTCAACTTGCTGTGGGTTCTCATCTTATCTCTGGTTAACACAATCAATGCATTTCCAATAAGGGGGTGACGAGCAAAATAAACGCCACAAATGTGTGCGGATGACCTTATAAATGAGCAAAGCACATGGAAAACTGCTAAAAGCAATCAAGCTAATGACTAATGTTGTTGGTGCATTGGGTGCAAAAGAAACAAATGCTCTAACAAGAAGATAGGTTATGTGCCTCTCTGTTGTGCGGTGGCACTGACCTGAGGATAAAATAACCTAAATATTTTAGAATTCATTGTTATTTGCGCCTCTCTATTGTGTGATGACACTGACCTGAGGCTTCGCATCTCTTTGAAAGCTTTTAGAATAGTTTCTACTTGTCAAATAGCCATAGACCGCTCAAAAATCTCCTGAGGAATGTTGATTACCATATAAGTGTAGGATCCATAAATGTCTGTTGAAATAATCAAACTTAACTCATCACCAATATGCGTCAAAAATCTGTGTATGGATTTAAGTGGACAAATATAGTGACAATTATCATGGCTGCAACTCTTGAAAGTCAAAATCATTGTGTGTATCTTATAGCTCTAGTATGATTTGTTGAAAGTGCTATTGACTCTCAGACAAAACACGAATCTAGCATCATAGTGCATATGAAAAGGGGTCCCCAAACGATTCTGATATACCTATATGATTCCATAATGAATCTTTCCAGAAATGATCAAATAACTTGAAGGTGTTCTGCTCAAATAGTAAAATCGGTTAGATGTAGTCTAAAAGGTATACACCCATCTCAAACCCAAAAACAACAAACATATGTCTTGTTTAGTTTAAATTTCAAGTTGTTTTCTATTAACTAGTCTTTTGTTGCGTAGATGTCGGATTATACAACTAGATGAATTCTATGAATCACTCACTAAAAGGGGTCACGTCTGAGGTGACTAATCGGTTTCTAACTAAAGGATCATGTCTGAGGTGATCAAATGGTGTTAAATTAAAAGAATCATGTCTGAGATGATCAAAGGGCAAAATGTTTTATATCAAAAGTTACACTTTTAAGTGTTTGAAAGAGTATGAGTTTAAGCTCATAAGTATGAGCCAATCATACGATTGAATCATAAGAATGAGCCATTCGCACATTTGAACCATACGTATGAGCCAGTCACACGATTGAACCATGAGTATGGGACAACCATGTGATTGTACCACAAGACTAAACCAATCGTACGAATGGATGAAGGAGTATGAGCCAGTCGCACGACTGAAACCCAGTCACACGAATGAAGCATGTGTATGGGTCCAGTCGCACGATTGAAATTTAAAATAGTATAAATAAGGGGGTCAGACGGTCGTAACCCTTAACACCCTTGAAGTTTTCCGAAATTGCTCATATACACACACACTCTGCCCAAATTTCTATTGTTGTGAGTACTGCCTGATTGTGATCCTAACTTGTTTTCTACTCATCTACAGGTACTTACAACTTAAATTAGCAAAATGAATGGGTGAGTCAAACCCTAAATGATCTAACTGTTGAGACCTAGAATCAAGACTAAACCATAAAATAGACCACTTAAATGGACGTAAAAGTTGATTTAAAGGACATTAAGTGCTATATCGAGTACCTGCGAGTCTACTGAGTATAAACATGAAGTCTAATATGGAGTGCACAGTATTCGGAGGTCAGTCTTTGGACAGGAGATTAGGATTACTGCTGCTGATCTAAGGCGAGTCCTGGATCTAGGTGATGATGGTGACCACCCAACCAAGTACACCCTCTGACTGTTCAGGGATGTTTCCTAAGGATGAAGTACACTGGGGACATCAACGCAGGCATGCTCAGCAAGAGCAACTTGTGCCCCCAGTTCAAGTACTTAGCTCATGTCATTCTTAAGTGCATAGCATCAAGGAGAGGTGGATTTGAGGAGATGAAAGATCAAATCCAGAATGCATATGTCGCTCTGGTACTAAACCACCCGTTCAGTTTCTCCCACATGCTCTTCTCTTATATGATCGAGAACCAGGAAACAAAAAGAAAGGAAGGCTTCTGTATGTACCCATGTTTTCTACAGATGATCATTGATGAGAAGCTTCCTTAGCTACCAAAAGAGAGAGATGATGTTGTGATTCTGGAGGTGATGGATGACACGACTTTAGGTTGGATGAAGGTGTATTGGGGAAAGTAGGTGAAGCCCCCGGTCAGGAGATTGCTCGGGCATTTGGCTAGTGAAGATTATGTGGCGCCCGCTCGCAAGAAGTGCCGTCATGATGATAGCGACTCCGACGTTGAGCCAATTGAGCTACCCACCGATGAAGAAGACGACAATGATGACGACCATGATGATGTTCAAGGTGGTGAGGCACTTGGTGGAACAGAGAAGGTTGCCTTCCACCAAGACTTCCTGCTTGACGAAGAGGAAGAGTCTGATGATGAGCCACTGGTGAGGACAGTCAGTAGTCTGGTTGTGGCCATCGATAGAGGATAGAGGTGGTTAGCTGATGCCAGGCTGGGTCGAAGGGTGTTGCTACAGATGTCACTGATCCTACTTACACGCCAGACCAGCCACTTAGCTCAGGGGGAGCCTTTATCTCCAAGGGCTCCAAGAAGAAGAGGATGACCCATCCCCATGGGAAAATGAGTAAGACAACAAGATTTACTTTGATTACATTTTCCATTACCACCACTACTACAGCCACAACTACTACACCCACTACCACAACCACCAGCACTACCACACCCACTACCACCACTACCATAGCCACCACCACTACCACACCCACTACCACAGCCACCACTCCATCCACACTCATACACCTACTCCACAACAATCCATTCCCATCCCTCCTCCCATCTTCACCATATCCACCACTACCATAACCACTCACCAAGCTGGTCCTTCCACCCAAACCACATTCACACTCGGACCTACTCTAGCCATGGTTGGTTAGAAGAGTAGTTGGCGAGCCTAAATTAGATGGTGCTAAAGCTTATTGCTACTGATGATCTGACGACTACTTAGATCAATCAGCGATCAATCAGCTGATGGCGGTGAATGCGGCTCAAGCAAAGCAAATTGCTTAGCTAAGTGAGAAGAATGCTCAGTACGAGAGAGCTTTAGGCCGAGCCCACCACGCACTTAAGAGTAAAAACGAGCTAGTGATGGCTTCGGTAAAGCAGTTTGAAGGACTAAAGAAGAAGAATAAAATGATTTTGCTGATGCTCAAAGGATCAAAGAGCGAGTCGTTAAAGATTAAGGATGGTGATGATGATGATGATGGTGATGATGATGATGAGGAGGAGGAGGAGGATGAAGATGAATCTAAGGAAGATTACGGTGATGACGAGGGGACATGAGGATGTGGAAAGGGAAAAGAAGGAGATGATGATGATAAGGATGATTGAGAAGGTGATGCGTCTGCATCAGCCTTAAATCGATCAGCTAAGGAGAGGTGCATGAAGAGAAATCAAGATCAAGGAGCCTCGTCCTCAGCTCCTCAAGCTGAAGAGGCACCTGACCAAGGCAAAACTAATGATTAGATGTTTTTGTATTTGAAACTTTTGTACTGAAATTATGTATTACATTAATGTAATTAATGATTATTGATGTTTGAATGTCTTGATTAATGATTTATGTGTGATGTGCTTAAGTTAATCAAACATATGAAGCTCAACAGCCAGATGAATTTCATGTAATCCCCCTTCAGCAAGTCAAGACTCAACTCACTATGATTCTTGATTTGCAAGGGATTGTCAGAAGCTCTGTTAGCTACACTCCGGAGGAAGGAGAGATCATTCATGATCTAACAAACGGGCAGCTTGCTGAGATGTTTAGACTAAATCCTGATGAGATTATTAAAGATGCTCCAGAAGTTGATGTTGTGAGTGATGATGAACTGAAAGATGTGTATGAGATAGAGATAGAGGATGTCATAGCAGAGCATTATCCACAGTTGTAAGGCCCCGATCCCGGGACGCTCACAGCTAGTCAATCATCGCACATAAAACATATATTTATATTAACTTAAATAATCATTGCAGTGGCAACATTAAAAAAGACGTTTCATTTCATTATGAAAGCTTTTGCAAAATAATACATTGTTATCACATTACAAAATATATGTTGCATTACATCACAAAAGCATTATAAAAATGGATGCCATCCAAAAAGAGCCAAGTAGCCGCCTCGTGCCATCCGTAGCAACCTTTACTTGCCAACTGGAAACACATAAAAGTCAGCGTTGTTGAGTGAGTTCTATTTTTAAAATATAACATACTTTACTTTCGATTAAAACCATTCTTTACTTTCTTTCAATTCATACTATACTTTCGTACATGATCACACATCGTACGTATACATAGATAATAACATTATTATCTTCATCATTCATTCATTAACTTAATTTCATTCATCGTACGTCATTATCATACACTTTCATTACTTTCATGAATAACTTTCTTACTATCATTCATACGTTCATTACTTTCGATGACATGTACAATGCCCCAAACATTTTGCACAAAGCTGGTTACTAGGCCTGAGGTCTTTCATGGACATAGAACATTGTGCATGAAGCTGACTCTAGTACATAGGGCAAGTACATTCACCACTTATCGTTTCTCTTTCATTCCAGACCAATGCCATATGCTATACCCCGAACATTGTGCACGAAGTTGGTTACTCGGCCTGAGGTCTTTCATAAACCTCGAACATTGTGCACGAAGTTGACTCCAGTACATGGGGCAAGCGGCAAGGATCCCATACATATGGTCAATCACAAGGATTGGACCCCAGTGTGCATCCTTCTAGGGTAGCTAACCCGCACATAGTTGAGCTAATACCTTCATTAGTGTGAACCTCTATATATTTGCTTGCAAGCCTTTCTTACTTTCATTCATCATGAATGCATGCATTCTTTCATTACGTTCCTCTTTCATTATCTTCCACTTACGTTACATAATACTTTTCATTTCATTCGTTAACATTCAACGTAAAGCCACAGGAAAATAATCATACATAATAAGGAACATCAACATGATCATACCAACATCACCATACAAGGCACCATCATACATACGTAACATACATCATACATACCATCATGCATAAGAATCAATCATACAACATCATACATTGTCCATCTCATCATCTATGACTCCAAAAAGTCAACTTACATAGCCCCCGGGAACCTCCCAAGTCAAAGCCTACATTCTACTTTTTCCGTAAAAATCAGAAAATAATCTAAGTCTTTAGGCGCATGAACACTATGCAGACGCATGAGCACTATGCAGGCGCATGGCCTTTCAGATACATGAGGAACACTTAGGCGCATGGGAAATTTAAGGCGCATTGGCACTATTGGGGCGCATGAGCAACACTTAGTCTATTCTGGGCAATTCTAGGCGCATGGGCACTATGCAGACGCATGAGTACCTGGGCGCACGAACACTTAGTCAATTTCAACCTATTTCTAGGCGCTTGAGTACTATTTGGGTGCATGAGGTTTTGGGGGTATGGGACATGTAGATACATGTGTCCCTAGTTTCTGAACTTAATGTAATATGTTTTTATTGTCTTACACATATGTAATTGTACGGGTACCTAATGAACTACAATATTTGGTTGTGCTTATAATGTTGAATATTTCATTGGTTGGTATATATTAACGCTTATTGAACTGACTATATAGGTTGTGGTTGTTTGAATAATATCTAAATCAATTAATGGTTATGAAACATATTCAAACTTAATCATGTGAAGTTCTCATGCGATTGGCCCATGCTAATGGACCATACACATGAACAACTTTATGCTAATGAACCAGTCGTATGAATGAACCAGGAGACTGGATCAGTCGCATGATTGAAACATGAGATTGACTCAATTGCACGACTGAACACTCAGTTGTGCGAATGGATAAACCGCATGACTCAATCGCACAACTGAACCATGAAAATGGTCCAGCCGCACGATTGAGAAACCCTAACCTATAAATACCACTTAAATCGTGGAAAAATAGGAGACTTTGAAGATTTCGATACCTAAACATACCCTAGCCATCCAGAGACCTCTAGTAACCTGCTCCAACATCATAGATCGCAGTAGATCTATTGCTAATCGTTCTTGACGTTAGATTCATCTTTAATTGATTCTACGTGCGTTCTCACTGATTGGATCGCCAATCAAATAGGATTCCGCACTATTTGATTGGTATACTCGTAAATGTTTTAGTATTCGTCCAGTACACGATCCTAACAAGTGGTATCAAAGCTTTGGCTCTAGATTTACGTGTGATTCAATCATTTTTGGTACAAAAATTGTGTTTTTCCACTAAAAACGCAATCTTTTTGTGTAAAACGGTGTCTTAGACATCTCCTGATCGTAAAGTTTAGTTTTTTCTGGCATACAGCAATTAGGGTTAGCAAGAAGTTCGTATTTTTGCGTTCAAACACCTTAAACCTACGAATTTTCGAAATCCAGCAGGCCCAGTCGCACAATTGACTCAATCGCACGACTGAGTTCATACGCATCCCCCATACGCATGATTGGACTCATTCGTACTTCCATTCGTACGACTGAGAAGTCAATTCGCATTGTTCACCGCATTAGTTCATTCGCCCGACTGAGTCATCCACATTAGTCAGTCGCACGATTGAACCATCCGCATAGGTCAATCGCCCAAATAGCCCAATCGCACACCTTCATTCGCACTAATACAACAGTTTGGTTTAAAGTTATAGTTAATAAAAATGGAAGACCAATACTTAGCATTCACAGCAAGGGGAGACTCACATATACAAAGCTTACTGCTACTGGAGAATGAAATGGGGAATCATAACAATCCCCCAAAGCTAATCATGTTAGACGAATATCCACAATGGAAGCAACGTTTCGAGATCTACTTAAATGGTGTAGATCCCAATCTGTGGGAGTCTATAGAGATGAGGTACAGCATGCTTGTAGGACTAATGGACAAAAGGTCAAATACAATGCCGAAAAGAAAGTTTATGGCTTTGCTTACATAGTCAATTCCGAAGGATTTTCCACCAATTCTGGAATATACACAAGCAAAGAAACTATGGGATGCATTGGAGAAGAAGTATGAAGGAAACGCATCATTGAAGGCCATAAAGGCTAAGGCTTTAAAGAAGGAGTTTGACAACTTCTCCTCAATGGGAAAAGAAAGCCTAGATGATGTTATCGATAGGTTCTACCACTTGATGAGTGAGATGCACACTCATGGAGTATCGACGTCAATGGAGGACAAAGTGTCCAACTTTGCAGACGGGCTGCCAGAGAAATAGGTCTCATTTGTCTCCAATCTTAGACAGAATAGTATGCTAACAAAGTTAGATATCAATGACTTCATTCTAAAGCTGAGAGCGGAAGAACTAAGAATGAAGTACAGAGCTCAAAAGGCATCTTATGATCAGAATCCTGCACTGTACAACGCGACTCCTCAAGCCAAAACATCTGGAGCACCTCTTCAGACAGCTTTTGTATCAAGCTCGTCTGGTCCTTCACCAGCCTCTACTTCAGGGTCAGAAAGATCAGGGTCGTTTGGTACCCAATACATTGCACCTAAAGCAAATGCAGCAAAGTTGAAGACGCGAACTTCAGCAATGTGACAGTTGAGGTAGCTAAAGAGCACATGGATCTCTTAGTTGTTGTAGTCCACTCCTATGATGGACTAATTGCTGGTAAAATTGGGAACTGCCATCTGGCAGATGAGGATTACGAGCAAGTGGACGAGACAGAGCTGGAGCGGATGGACATAATGTGGGCCTTAGCAAGTGCTGTCTGAAGAGCTAAGAAGTTTGTCAAAAAGAGCGGACAAAATTTGATTGCTACTAAGGACACTACCTTCAGCTTTGATAAAACCAAGGTAACTTACTTCAACTACGGTGAGAAAGGGCACTTCAAAAGGGAGTGTGTGAAGCCAAAGAAGACTGGCAATGGGAATCCTTTCTCCTCCTTCAATCGTCAGGATAAACCCACTAGCAGTCCTACTTCATCAAGCAAGGATCCTAAAGCCTTGACTACTCATGATGATGAAGGATAGGACTGGAGCTTTTGGTTTTTCTCACCGGGAGAATCCATATCACTATTATGGAGGATATTGATGATGACTCTGCTAGTGAAGGAGATATGGCAGTCGAACTTGTGATGTCAACATCAAAAGAAACTGCACCAGTGGTCACTTACCTGCCTGAAGAAGGGAAAACTATGACAACGTCAGAATCACCAGCACCAAACCAGACTCTGCATTGATGGTTGATTCATCAGAATCCGCTCAGGTAAGTACTACTGACCAACTTTTTAATAATCATGCTTGTTTTGATTGTAATAAATTTAGGGAAAGCATTGATTTAAAATTTGCTAGGTTATTAGATCATAATGATAACTTAGTAAAGGACTTGGAACTATGCACTGAAGCTAACAGAGTGTTAAAACAAAATGAGCATAGTTACAAAGAAAAGATAGACCTTTTGAACAAACAGCTTAGGGAAACAGAAGTTGTAGCCTTTAACCAAGCTAATGACATTAGGTACTATCTAAACTCCCTTGAGGACACTAAGAAACAAAAGGAAGTTTTAGAAGTAGAAGTTAATTCCCTAAAACAAAAATTGCATAGTTGGACTAGTCCTTCAAATATAGTCCAAAGCATAGTAAGAGAGAGAAACATTGGGAGGGATTCAGTTATAAAGTGGTTCCACCACTACATGAGATCTTGATGAACACAAAATGTAAACCAATTAATGATAATCCAATCAAGGATCATGTGGTGTCCATTCCTCTTGTAAGTGATCCAGATTCCACATGTTCATCAAATTAATCTGGAACTAAGCAAAAGGAGGCCACTTCAAAGGCAAAAGGTAAAATGCCTTACGTTAATTTGGACAAAGAGTTTGAAAGGGTTAGTATAAAGTTTGGTTCAACAACTGTCAAATCTGAACCTAAAAAGACCAGTAATGTAACCAATCACGTGCATCATGTCAAAGTCCTGAAAATAGAAAAGAAAAAGATGTTAAAGATGTTAAAAATGTTAAAGCAATTAACTTTGTTAAACCAGAGAAAACATCTAAACAAGCAGAGTCAAAACCCAAACAAAGTAAGGTCACCCGGGTGTCACATACATATCCACAAAAACAGTTAAATCATAAGTCGAAAGCAGATCTTGCTACAGTTGTGGAGTGTATGGACACATTGCGTCTCATTGTCGTTACTATCAGACACCGAGGAGGAAAGTTGAACTTCCTGAACAAAAACCTAGCTCTTTTAAGAGGAACTCAGTGACACCACCTAAAAGAGATAGTGAACCTAAAGTTCAACACATTAGCCAGTCATCTATTTATCACAAATAGGCCTTACACAAAGTTGGCTTATTGAAGGAGAAATCAACTTTATTGTCTGATAATGAGAACAAGAAGACATCTGAGCTTCCCTCACCCTCGAACGTCAATGGGTTACATTTATGATGTGTGATGCCTCTAGGAAACCCAAGCCAGTGAAGGCTTGGGTCCCTAACCTGAAATAATGTTTTCAAATTGAATGTGCAGGGTGTTCGATATAGTGTGAAACTAACATGTGGATTATAGACAGTGGAGCATCCAGGCACATGACAGGGAACAGGGATCTCTTATCAAACGTCAAACAGATAAAAGGAGGTCACGTTTCATTTGCAAGAAACAAAGGTGGGTACATCACAGCTCAAGGGGAAGTAGTAATCAGAAAGTGAAGTTTGACAAGGTAAACTATGTTCAACAACTTCAAAATAACTTTCTTTCTGTTTCTCAAATTTGTGATAAAGACTTTAAGGTAGTATTTGACAACAAGAAGTGCTATGTCCTGAAAAAGGACTATGTCATCCCGAAGGATCAAGTATTAATGTATGCCTTAAGATATAAGGACCTTTATGTCTTGGATCTATCAAAGGCCTCCATAACGGATCATGAAGTTTAGTGCTTCTTGTCAAAAGCTACTGAGAAGGAATCTGTCTCCTAGCATAGGAGAATGGGACACATTAATCCACAAAAGATGAATCACTTGATCCAGAATGATCTAGTGAGAGGAGTTCATGTCAAAAACTTCCAACTTCCAGATTTGTGTGTTGCGTGCAAGAAGGGAAAACAGACGAAGAAGTCTCATAAGGAAAAGAAAGTTCATTCTATCGAACTTCCTCTTGAACTTCTTCACATGGATCTGTTTGGTCCAGTCAGTACAAGAAGCATTGCAGGCGACTTGTACTGCTATGTAGTTACTGATGACTACTCGAGATTCACTTGGGTGATGTTTCTGAAATCCAAATCAGAGACATTTGAGTCATTCAAGGAATTAGTAACTACTCTGGAGTCCCTATACAAGTTGAAGCTACATCAAGTGCGCTCAGACAATGGAACCGAGTTCAAGAATCAATGGATGGAGGCTTACTGCAAGGAAAAGGGAATTGTGCATCAGTTCACTTATGCCTACACTCCTCAGATGAACGGAATTGATGAAAAGATGAATCGCAGCTTGATAGAGACAGCATGGACGATGCTAGCAGACTCATGACTGCCCATCCAATTCTGGAATGAAGCAGTTTCAAATGCGTGTTATATGCTAAATTGGGTTCTGGTAGTTAAACGCCATGGAAAGACATGTTACGAGTTACTACAATGATGTAAACCCAATCTAGAGTAGCTCGAGCCATTTGGCGCTTCGTGCACCCTACTGAAGAAGACTCGGGAGGGAAAATTCAGCAAGAAGGCTGATGAGGTATCTTCTATGATACAACATACCGAACTAGAGGGTTTACAACAACTCTACGGGTCAGGTAGAAGTGTGGTGTAATGTTGATGTTCAGAGATACACCACACTACCTGCTGGAAAAGGACCCGCCTTCTTTTTCGACTATGATGGATTCTTCAAGTCCTTCAACATACCTCTCTCCACTTCTGATAATGAGTTAGCAACAAAGATGATGTATGATGTTCTAAACACACCATCTCAGGAATCTACATCATCTAGACTACAAGGTGATTAATCTAATAACTCAAGGGGAGCACTTGAAGATAGTGACTCTTCCTCTGATGAAGAAGCTGTGGAGAATGATCAGAACAACCAGGAGCAACAAGTTCCTCCTACCAATAGTCCACAAGCATCTGACATTGATGCCTCTGCGTCTTCAAAACCTCATACTCCTATTGCCTCAGATACTGAACTGAATGTTCATAATCTTGATTCTGAGGTAGTTGTTCCAACCACTCCTGCATCACGCCTAATGTCTATCATCCTTTGGACAATGTCATTGGGGATGTCAGATCAGGGTTCAGACTAGAAACTAGTTGTATTCAGTTGATTATGCCTCGGTGATGGAAAAAGGTTATCTTCATGACGGTGCATATCGTTGCTTTGTGTCTCAGTTCGAGCCAAAGTATGTAAGTGAAGCCCAGAATGATGAGGCACCGGTGAGTTCCATGCAAGAAGAACTTCTTCAGTTCAAGAAGTTAGGTGTATGGACTCTGGTGGATAGACCTAAAGGTGCTAAGCTCATTGGCACAAAATGGGTCTTGAAATGCATGAAAGATGATCAAGGCATGATCATAAGAAACAAGGCTTCACTTGTTGTTCAAGGATTGTGACAAGTCAAGGGCATTAACTACAATGAAGTGTTTGCACCCGTGGCAAGAATGGAAGCAATCCGTATCTTCCTTGCCTACGCATCGTATATGAAGATTAAAGTTTATCAACTTGATGTGAAGAGTGCATTCCTTCATGGTGAAATCAGTGAGACAGTGTACGTCAGTCAACCCGAGGGATTTGAGGATCCACACAATCGGGACAGAGTTTACAAACTCGACAAGGCTCTATTTGGGCTTCATCAAGCTCCTAGAGCCTAGTATAAGAAACTCTCGACTCACCTTGTGAAACACAGTTTTCGCAGAGGTGGCATTGACTGTACACTGTTCATCAAAGAAAAGGATGTAGATTTACTGGTCCAAATCTATGTGGATGACATAATCTTCGGTTCAAAGAACGAAGATCTATGCAAAGAGTTTGAAGTAGTAATGAAGGCTGAGTTTGAAATGAGTGCCATAGGAGAGATGAAATTCTTTCTCGGGTTACAGGTGGATCAGACACCAAAAGGGATTTTCTTACATCAGACCAAGTATGTAGGAGATATCCTTAGTCGGTTTGACATGGAGAATGCTTCCAGAGCTAGGACTCCACTTGCTACAAACCATGATGTAGCACCCGACAAGAATGGTGATCTGGTTGATGCCACCATGTACCGAGGAATGATTGGATCTCTCATCTACCTCACTGCCTTAAGACCTGATATCATGTATGAGACATGTTTATGTTCAAGGTATCAGGCAAAGCCAAAAGTTAACCATCTGATAGGGGTAAAAAGGATCTTTCGTTATCTGAAGGGTACTCCAACACTTGGGTTGTGGTATCCTTATGACGACGAGTTCGAGCTAACAGCGTATAGTGACCCGGATTACGGTGGTTGCAAGATGAACTACAAGTCTACATCAGCGGGATGTCAATTCTTTGGGAGGAGATTAGTGACCTAGCAATGTAAGAAGCAGACCTCAGTTGCTTTGTCAACCTGTGAAGCCGAATACGTTGCTGCTGCAAGTTGTTGTTCACAAATCATATGGATTCTAAAAGTTCTAAGAATAGTTTCTTCTTGAAAACTACCTTGAGACCTGTTGGAACAAAAGAACCAATGAGCCGGATCAGAAAACCTTTAAGTCCCACAGACGTCACAACAACTACTGAAGACCACAACAGCTGAAGACAACAGCTGATGACAAAGTCTGAAGACACAAGTGTTGAAGACAAAGTCTGAAGACAAGTGCTGAAGACAAAGTCTGAAGACACAAGTGCTGAAGACAAAGTCTGAAGACACAAGTACTGAAGACAAAGTCTGAAGACAAGTACTGAAGACAAAGTCTGAAGACACAAGTGCTGAAGACCAAAGTATCAGACGTTGTCACAACAGCTGAAGATGTCTTCTTCAGTAGTTGTGACGGTTTACCTTTCAGTAGTTTTATGTTTTATCTTTTTAGTAGTTTGACACAACAGCTGAAGAATACTTCTTCAGTTGTTGTGCTCATCAGTAGTTTTATATTTATCAATAGTTTTGTAAAACGACTGAAGAGCTTGTTCTTCAGTCGTTGTAGTTTCAGTAGTTTCTTATCAGTAGTTTCTTATTTTGTACTTAACACTCTGATATGTTCTCAGTAGTTGTGAACATTTTAGTAGTTTGTTAAGAGTTAGTTATTTTTGTAATAGATCTGCCAGTTGTCACTTTCCCGTGATAACAGCAGCGATTGCACTCTATATAAGGAGTGTCAACCTATTGTAACAATTGAATGATTTGATCAGAAATATTCGATATTATTGAAACATTCCTTGTTACAGAAATATATTCTCTCGTTATAACCGTATTAGTTCTTAATGCATACAAGTATCAATCTCTTGCTAAAATTTGTCTAATTCTTGTTCTTATTCCGCTGCGTTACGCTCTAATACATCAAACTTGTGATCACTGATCCTGACAAGACCGCTCAAAAATCTCGAGGAAGGTTGATTACCATATAAGTGTGGGATCTACAAATGCTTGTTGAAATAATCAAACCTTAAACTATCACCAATCTGTGTCAAAAGACTGTGTTTGGATTTAAGAGGACCAGAATACTGACAATCATCATGGCTACAATTCTTGAAAGTCCAAATCAATGTGGGGATCTAATAGTACTAGTATGATTTCCTAAACTTGCTAACGACTCTAGATGAAAAACAAGAATTGAGCATCAAAAGGTGTTGATAACATGTCCAAAATCATTGACTTGCCTGTATGATTCCAAATTGAATTGTTCCAATTATGGTCAAAATTAATTGAAGTTGCCTATTCCAGAACCGAATCCATTAGATTTCTATCTTAGGATTTCCACCTCACACAAAACGTCAAAAACAAGTTTTAGTTTTGTATCTCAGTTGAAGTCTTTCAATTTGTTTAAATTTAGTCAAATTCAGTTTGTTTGATATCAGACTACATCATGGAATTCAATAGGGGATTTAATCATCTAAAAGGGTCACATCTGAGGTGACCACACGTGTTTTCAAAGGTAAAATCAGTCACGTCTGAGGTGACAAATTGCTTAAAAGGATCACGTCTGAGGTGGTCAAAAGTTTTTCAAGTTAAAATGATCATGTCTGAGATAATCACATGCTCATAAAGTTTAATCAAAGGTTAAAAAGGGTTAAGTGAGAAATGGTCATAAAGTCAAAATCATGAGTATGATCCAATCGCGCGACTGGACCATGAGTATGGACCAACCATACGAATGGACCATACTCATGGACCATACTCATGCACTAAACAGCCGAATGGCACATGAGTATGAACCATTCACCCGAATGGCTTATCAGAATGAGCCAAACGACTTAATGGAACTATGCGAATGAGTCAGTCGCCCGACTGAAATCCAGTCGGCCAACTGAATGTGATCGATTGAGCCAATCGCACGACTGAGGTCCATTCGCCTGAATGAACTGAGCGAATGGGTCCAGTCGGATCAGATTCAGTATAAATAGGGCCACAGTCGATCACATTCAACTCATCACACCCCAATCACCCTAAAATCGCACAACCTACCGTTACTTTGCCAAAATCTCCTCTGACCCAATTTTCTCACATATTTTGATATTCTGACGTTTGTTGGTGTTTATATAGGTAATATGCGGTGTGAACATGCCAAAAACTCCTTCAATTAGACTTCAAAATCAAGAAATTGGCCCTAACAAGACCCGAGACCTTAAATTGACTAATAATCTAACTAAACCAAGTAAAATGTTGAAAAAAATGTTATTAGGTTATAATATATTGAATGCGAGTCTAAAGAACCATTACACGACGTCTAATTTCAAGAATTGGTTAAAATTCGAATCTCAGTCAACCAAATAGTGCATCATGCGACTGGACACCCAGATGAACTCCAATCGCATGATTGAGCTGGTCGAATGGCTCAATCGGCCGAATGAATCATATGAATGAGCTCAGTCGGCCGACTGAACCAATCGCAAGCTTAGTCAACCGATTGAACTCAGTCGCCTGCTCAGTCACCCGACTGAATCTAGTCACATGCCAAGTCAACCAACTGAACACAGTCGCATGGTTTAATCGCATGAATGAACCAGAATGAATTCAACCAAGTTAATTAGAACTGATTTCTGTCGTGTGGTTATCTAATGTCTACGTGTCTTGTGTTACAGATTGATGGCTGACAGGTGGTCCATCAACCCCAAGCACAACATCTATGCTTATTTAGATTCCACGACTAGGAATGGTGCCGAGTTTGCAGGGATCATTGCTTTTCTCAAGCGATCCAGGATCTACAAGGCGATATCTACACCATGCACTCCCTACAGGTCTATTCAGCAGGCCTTCTGGGAGGGGGCATCGGTTGACCGCTCTCATGAGCCATACAGCATCAGGAGTTCTATCTTTGGGATGGATATTGAGGTTACTGCTGAGGATATTCGGGTGTACTGGGGTGGGTAATAATGCAGATCACCCTACTAGACTTCACCCGCTGACGGTGAGAGGGTGCTTCTTAAGGATGAAGTACGCTGGGGATATTAATGCAGGTGTGCTTAACAAGAGCAACCTGTGTCCCTAGTACAAGTACTTGGCACATGTCATCCTCGAGTGCTTGGCTTCGCGAAGGGGTGGGTTGGATGATCTTTCATACCAGATTAAAAATGCCTACGTGGCACTGGTGCTGAACCACCTTTTCAGCTTTTCTAGCATGATTTTCTCCTACTTGATAGACAACTTGGAGGTGAAGGGCAAAGAGGGTTTCTGCATGTAGCCTAGGTTTTTACAGATGATTTATGATGAGAAGCTGCCCACACTGCCCAAGGAGAGCCACGACGCTGTGTCACTAGAGATCATGGATGATACCACACAGGGTCGTATGAAGGTTTACCGGGGAAAGCAGGTCAAACCCCCAATGAAGAGACTCATCAGCCATATGGCCAAGGTGGACTACGTGGCACCAGGGAGGCGTAAATGGCGCCACGTAGACAGTGATTCGGATGTCAAACAACTGGAGCTCCCTGTAGATGACTCCGACGAGGACGACAGCGGTGATGATGGAGATGTAGGCCCACTCAACTGAGGGCCCCAATGCTGATATAGCATCTCCAGCATCCACCCAAGGTGGAACAGAGGCTGCAGGGTTCCATCAGGACTTTCATCTTGATGTGGAGGAAAAGACAGACGAGGAGCCCTTGACTCGTACTGTGAAGAGCAGGGTGGTCGCCACCGATCGAGGTATTCGAGAGGTTGGTGGACGCCCTAGCGAGTCTGGGGAGGCGGACACTAATCCTACTTATGCTCTCGTTCAGCCCAGTAGTGTTCTAGGGGGAGCATCCACCTCGAGGAGCTCGAGGAAGAAAAGGATTGCTCAGCCCCACGGTTTGAAGAAGAAGAGGAGGAGGATGACATTCATCACCACCACCACTACTACCACTAATTCCACCACTCCACCTACTACCACCACTCCACCTACCACCACTACCACCATCCCATCCACCACCATATCTACCACCTCACACACCACTACCGCACCTACTCCACCACTTACCCGCATAGCATCCACCTCCACTACAGCTTATCCACCACTACCTTCATCTATGCCACCCCCAATCTTCACCACTACCACCACCACCACCACTAGCCACCAAACTGGATCGTCATTTTTTCCCTCCTTCCCATCTGGATCCTCTCTACCTCCTAGTGGGGTAGATGAACAGCTCTCGGCACTTACCATATGGTGCTGAAGCTGTTGGCAGCCGATGATGAGAAGACTACCCAAATTCATTAGCTAGTAGAACTTACTGCTGAATAATCTCAGCAGATATCTTAGCAGGCACAGCTGATAGAGAAGCAGGCACAACAGATGGTTGCTTAGAGCCCAGAGATGTCCAACTCCAGGAGCAACATGTCCAATCAAGAAAATGGATAGAGGAGTTGGAGGCAACAACAAGACCATCATGCTGAGGCTCAAAGGATCAAAGGATGAGCCCTTGAAGATCAAAGAAGGAGATGGAGATGATGGAGATGATGATGATAGTGATGATGATGATGATGATGGTGATGATCAAAGGGAGGATACTGATGTTGGTGATGATGTTGATGTTGATGATGATGGAGATGATGATACTTCTGCTACGGGTGCCACATCTGCAAGTGAAAGGAGGACGAAAAAAGCTGAAGACCAAGGTGCCTCCACATCAGCCTCGTCAGCAGAGGAGCACATGATACAATACAAGAGTAATGCTTAGTTGTTTATGTTATTTAAATCATGTGTATTTGAATCTTGTAGCAAATTAATGTAATAATGTTTATATTTATTGTTAATGTTTATTACTTTGATTGTTGACTAATGGTTGATGTGTTACATGTTTTAAATCAAGCGGATCCAAACTATCAAAGAGATGAATATGATGTTGCTCCCCTCCAACAGATCAAGACTCAGCTCACGATGATTCTTGATCTGCAGGGAATAGTTAGGAGATCAGTGAATTACACTCCTGAAGAAGGAGAGATTATTCATGATCTCACCGATGAGCAACTTGCTAAAATATTCCGACTCAATGTAGATGAGATCGTGAAAGATGCTCCAACAGTCCATGTGAAAAGTGACAATGAGCTCAACGACGTTGATGAGATCGAGATTGAAGATGTCACGGACCAACACTATCCAGAGTACACTGACATTAAGGGTAATGTCGTTCCCAATCTGGGCGACAACCTTGTCAGTGAAACTTTTGAGACTCTGGATAAAATGGAAGAAGAGTCTGACAAGAAAGAAGATACAGCCCAAGCCTCGGAAGCTAAAGTCAATATTAGAAAGGCTGAGTGGGCTGCATGCTTTGAAGAAATAAGAGCCTAACACAGTGCTTCAACGTTAACTGTCAACACCAAGCTGAACAAAGTGAAGAAAATCACAAGGTGTTAGGCAAAATCATAGCATGGGCGTATTTTGAAGATCATAATGTTTATGTAGTAAACGTGAGAAAGGGATTGAGTACTTCAGGTTCTCATATGACCTGAAGACTCTTCTTGGATTTGAGCTTAACCAGTTAGCAAAGTTAAAATTGCTATATGCTGACCCACGCAAAATGTTAGGCTAGTTTGAAGTAGCTCTAAAAAGAGAGTACCACACCAGATGGATCAACTTCAAACCTCAACAGCCAACACGGTATATCAGACGGTCTGAGGTTGATGCCATAACTGGAAAACCGTAAATAGTGCTGAAGTGGAGTCCTCCGTGCACAATTTCTAAGATCCCTCTACGGGAAATGCCACGGGACTTCACTCCACACTTCAAATGGTGGTACTATGATTAGAGGACAGGAGAGGCAATCATAGTTTTGAACAAGAATGGTGTAATGGAAACCATCATGGTGTTTGACCCAATGTGGCTTACAAAGTTATCTGCAGATGATGTCTATACATTATACAAGTCATCACTGTTCTATGACTCTCAAGATATTGTACAAGCTCTACAATTTCAGAACGTTATACCACTCTGTTTTGCTTTTGAGAAACATGCCGGAGTCACTAGAGAAGAGAAGTACAAGAAGTTTGAGGAACTCATGAAGGATGTAAGACATTAGATGAAACTAGGTCCAAGGGGGAGTTTGTAGATACATGTGTCCCTAGTTTCTGAACTTAATGTAATATGCTTTTATTGTCTTACACATATGTAATTATGCAGGTACCTAATGAAATACAATATGGGGTGTGCTTATAATGTTGAATATTTCATTAGTTGGTATATATTAATGCTTATTGAACTGAGTATATAGGTTGTGGTTGTTTGAATAATATCTAAGTCAATTAATGATTATGAAACATATTCAAACTTAACCATGTGAAGTTCTCATGTGATTGGCCCATGCTAATGGACCATACGCATGAACAAGTTCATACTAATGAACCAGTCGTACGAATGAACCAGGAGACTGGATCAGTCGCATGATTGAAACATGAGATTGACTCAGTCGCACGACTGAACACTCAGTCGTGCGAATGGATCAACCGCATGACTCAATCGCACGACTGAACCATGCAAATGGTCCAGTCACACAATTGAGAAACCCTAACCTATAAATACCACTTAAATCGTGGAAAATGGCAAACTTTGAAGATTTCGATACCTTAACGTACCCTAGCCATCTAGAGACCTCTAGTAACCTGCTCCAACTTCATAGATCGCAGTAGATCGATTGCTAATCGTTCTTGACGTTTAGATTCATCTTTAATTGATTCTACGTGCGTTCTCACTGATTGGATCGCCAATCAAATAGCATTCCGCACTATTTGATTCGGTATACTCGTAAATCTGTTAGTATTCATCCAGTACACGATCCTAATAGGACACTTAGGTAGTTATTTCTGTTGGGGGCATGGGCTACTATTTGGGCGCATCGGCAGACTATATCACACTTAAACATCATAATTCGGTCCCCAATCATCATCTATTATGTTCTAAGCTTAAATCATACTTTCTAAGCCTTAGGAACACAATCATAACATCATGAAACACATACATAACCCAAAATCAAACCCCACCTAAATCACACACATAAACACATACGAGTATGAAACCCAACTTTTATAAAAAGTTCATACATGCATTTCCAGCCCAAAGCAGTTAAAAACAAGTAAAAGGGGAGTTCTAGAACTCACTTAGTAGCCTTCTTTGGGTAAGACTTCCTTTAAACCCGTTCGCTACAAGTTCACACCTAGAAACCCACCAAAAACACACACAATCGAACACATACAACATACATAAGCATACAACCGAGGATAAAACAGTTAAGAACATCTTAAACACATGAATTCTTACCTTGAATTCGAAATTTTCTTGTTTTCTTCTTCAAAACCCAAGAGCTTTCTGCTCTTTTCTTTCTCTCTCTCAAAAATCCGAACAATGTGGGTGAAAAGAGGGTGATGGGCGACCGTCACCTTTATTCACCAACTTTTGAAGATTTTGTCCTTTTTGACACATTAGGTCCCTCTATTTGGGCTTTATGTCTTTTCTTTCTTATTCTTCACTTTATTCTTTTATTTGAGCCTTCTAAAAATAACCGATTGTTACAAGTCCACCCCCTTTATATAGGTTTCATCCCCGAAACCTGTTATTCCTCAAACAATCATGGGTAATGTTGTCTCATCTCTTCTTCAGTCTCTCACACAGACTCATATCCCTTTCTGTGCTTCCATTGTGCTCGCACAAGAGGAACCACTTTATTCCTTAACCTCTTCTCTTTATGATCAATGATCGCCACTGGTTGCTCCACATAATTGAGACGTTCATCTACCTCGATATCCTCCAGTGGTACAACCATTTTCTCGTCTGTTAAACACTTTCTCAGATTAGATACATGGAATGTCGGGTGAATTCCACTTAACTCATCTGGTAACTCTAGTCTATAGGCCACCTCTCCTACTCAAGTAATGATCCGGAGAGGCCCTATGTATCTCAGGCTCAATCTGCTCTACTTTCTGAACCGAATGATACCTTTCCAAGGTGAGACCTTCAACATGACTCTATCCCCCACCTGGAACTCAATCGGTCTACGTCTCTTATCGGCATATGACTTTTGCCTATCTTTAGCTGCCTTCATAAGGGCTTTGATCCTTTCCAGCTTCTCAGTCATAGCCTCGACCACTTTGATGCTCCCTAACTCTTTATGGACAATATCACCCCAACATATGGGTGTTCTACATCTTCTCCTGTATAGTATCTCATAAGGGGGAATACCAACGCTGGCATGATAACTATTGTTATATGAGAACTTAGCTAACGGTAAGTGGTCATCCAAACTTCCTCCAAAATCAATGACGCATGCCCGAAGCATATCTGCCAGCGTCTGAATAGTCCTTTCTGACTGACCATCCATTTGAGGATGACAAGTCGTGCTAATGTGAAACCTCGTCCACATCGCATCGTGGAATTTCTTCCAGAATTTAGATGTAAACCGGGTGTCATGATTAGACACAATAGACATTGGCACTTAATGACAAGTTAGAATCTCTTTAATGAACAGATGCGCCAACCTCTCAGATGAATAAGTCTCACGAATCGGTAGGAAGTGAGCACTCTTCGTTTGACGATCAACTATCACCCATATGGTGTCGTACCCTCACACGGTACGCGGTAGCTTTGTTATAAAGTCCATGATGATATGCTCCCACTTCCACTCCGGTATATCTAACAGTTGGATCTTCCTATACGGCTTCTGATGCTCGGCCTTCACTTGTAAACAACTAAGGCATTTACTCACATACTCCACCATATCACGCTTCATACCGGCCAACAATAATCTTTTCATGTCTTGGTACATCTTCATAGCAAGGGATAAATTGAGTATCGAGTCTTATGAGCTTCATCCATAATCCTTCCACGTAAATCCCCGTAACGAGGAATCCACATTCGTCCGAATTGGGTCCCAACACCAAGTGTGTTTTCACCAATTCCATGACCAGACCCCTCATTCTTTCAGAGTTAAGATGATCTTCTTTCAAAGCCTCATCTTGAAACTCCTTACCCAGCTTCATCACATCAAAGGTCATAATCAAAGGTACGCCTTCACCCAAATCGGCTCGGGTCTCTCCTTTCGGCTAAGGGCGTCCACCACCACGTTAGCTTTGCCTGGATGGTAATGGATCTCACAATCATAGTGTTAGGATCAATGATCTACATTTGATTGATTAGAGAGTATAGAAGCGGAAAACAAACAATGAATTAGCCAATTCACAAGACAAAAAAGATATCAAGGTAAGAACAAACGGTTATAGACAGAGAAAATTCTGCAAAAGATATTTCATTCAATATTCGCTTTCGTGGTAACAGAATGTCACACATACAATTAGGTCAACACCTCTTATATAAGAGAGGTGACATCTGCTGATGCCACTTGATAGTGACATCTAACAGAACTATTCAAACTACTGAAAGTTAACACACAACTACTGAAGATGTCAAACAGCTGACATCTTCTTACAAAAATGCTAAATGTTAACCATCACTACAACTACTGAAAAGAAACTATTGAAACTACAACGACTGAAGAACATGCTCTTCAGTCTTTTTACAAATACTGAAACAAAAGAAAAAGTACGGAAAGGAAACCATCACAACAACTGAAGAATGCTTCTTCAGCTGTTGTAACAAACTCTGAAGGCTTCAGTACTTGTACTTGAACTTCAGCTGTTGTCATCAGCTGATGTCTTCAGTCTTTGTACTTCAGCTGTTGATCTTCAGTACTTTGTTCTTCAGCTGTTGATCTTTAGACTTTGGTCTTCAGCTGTTGATGTCTTCAGTACTTTAGTCTTCAGCTGTTGAAGTCTTCAGTACTTTAGTCTTCAGCTGTTGATCTTCAGACTTTGGTCTTCAGCTGTTGAAGTCTTTAGTACTTTAGTCTTCAGCTGTTGAAGTCTTCAGAATTTGTCAAATAGCTGATCAAGTCTTCAGCAGTTGTTGTGATGTCTGTGGGACTTAGAGGTTTTTCTGATCAGGCTCATTGGTTCTTTTGGTCCAACAATCTCCCCCTGAACCAATGCATCCAAAACCTCTAAACTTATTGAAGATGTCCCACTTATTATGGCAGAAGGATTGGTCTTTTTGTCTTCTAGATCAGCTCAGAAGTGACCTTGTAAGCACAGGCCTGGGAAGAAGTCTCAATGATCTGTTTGGCAAAGTATGAATGGGAACTCTGTCTTGGGGAACTAGACACAGAGCTGTTACCCCATCCATGAGATCTACTTCCCCACTATGAGTCTGTATGACTCTCTTGTATAGGCCTCAAGGAAGGTAATTTGTTCCTCCATGGTCAGCTCTTCAGCACCTCCTTCAAATAATGATTCTGGCCCATAGTACTCAGATAGGTATTTGACCTATTTCCCATTCTTTAGCCCCACAGTTGTTATTATTCTATAAGCAAATTCATTAGGGTGATTACCCTCTAGGAACAACTGGAGCTCATTCTTTCTGACTTCCTCAAGCCTCTTATATACTAACCCCTTTTTCACCATTTTATTTTCCAGCATCTTCTGTGGGGTTTGGTTAGCTTTATAAGCTTTCTTGAAGTCATCTAGGATTTCCCAGGGTGATACTACAAAGACCAGTGAGATCACTTCATCTACAATCTTCTTCACCTGGCCAATGTATCTCTGTGGAATGTTTTTCTTGTGAATCCTGTGAGACACCCTGGGATCAGGCCAAATCCTCACTCTCTCCTTTTAATATTGAAATGTATGCTTAAGAGTGTATAATCTGAGAGCATGCTTCTTCATGTTGATGAAAGAAGATGTGGCAGCATATGCTTTGTTAACCCTCCTCAACAATTCCTCATCATGTTGTTTGTGAAGCTCTTCTTCTTCTAGCTTCACTTCACAATTTGTTTTTAAGTTTCAGGAGTAATTGTTGGAGAGTGACTTGTGGCCTTCAACAACTGTATAACAGCTGAGAGTGGCAGCCTATCTTCATCTTCATCATCATCTTCTTCATCATCTTCTAGCCTCAATACCCTTCTCTTCTTCTTCTGGGGTACATCATCGGCTATTGGTTTTGAGGCTAAGGGAGTTGGTTTGGTGGGTTTTTGTTTTGGTGGCTTTGGTGTGGGAATGTTGACAGGCTGTTCTAGCATTTTGGAGGTGAGTGTGGCTTTAGATTGCTTGGCTAGTTCAGTCCTGCTCCCAGCACTAGCTTCATTCAAAGCTTCAACAACTAATCCTTTAGTGTATACTTCAGATGAACAGATCTTGGTGGTTATTGCCAAGATGTTGTCCCTGGACCAAGCCTTGATTTCGATCAATGATCTTCCAAGATATTTTGCTATAAACCTGATCATGATCTCCAGCCTTTCTCTTTCTAACATATCATAACTTGCCCATCTAGTTTGGATTTCTTCAATCTCTAATCTTCTGATCTCAGAGTCAAGTTTGTCAGTGTCATGGCCTTGCCTAAACAACTGATCAATGATGTTATCCATTGATCTGCTGTGTTCGGCATCAGCCTCTTTCACCATCCGCTCCAAGGCAGTCTCCTTTTCATTCTTTCTTTTCTTTGATTTCTCCATGTCAGCTTCCTTCTCCCTTCTCTTTTTCAGTCTCCATAGCCAACTCCTTCTCCTTTTCCACTTCTATCACTTCTGTTTCTTTCTCTTTCTTCTTTTCTCTCTGCACTCCTCTTTCTTTTTGCTTTCACTGACTGAATCTCCCCTTTTTTGGTTGCATTGGTTGCAAGGGTGTGATTGTCAGAAAGCTTTTTGCCCACAACTTCCTCTATCAAGGGTTGTATTACTGAGGAAAGCCTCTCATCAATGGTTTTGATCACTATATCAGTGATTATAGGTGTGATGAGAGGTAGGGAATTTTGAAAGATAGCAGCCATTTGCTCAGGGGGGGGGTTCTGTTCCTGAGAAATAGTGCCAGAAGCAGAGGCAGGTGGCTGAGTATTTGGGAGTGACTCTGTGTTGGGAGACCTTCAGATAAAGGTGCCATCTGTGGGTTTGAGAGGCAAATGGTCTTCGATCCTCAGAAGTTTTGGCAAGCAGCTCTTTGAGTCTGCTCACCTCCTCTTCCAGGATGATGTTTTGGGCTAACACATCGTAAAAGAAGCCCAGGTCATCATCAGTAGTTACTGAATCACCTGACCTCCTGATAGAATCAGGATGAACATGCACTGAGTGTAGATCAGTTGTAGCATGTGCCCCTTTGTCTTGGAACTGGGGACTTCCTGCCTCAGGACTATGTCCTTCATCAGCAATTGCCGCTGGTAAGGTCTTAGTGATGTTACCAACTACATCCTGATCATATGCTGAAGCAAGATAAGTGGCAGCCTCACCAGAAGTTCCAATCTTCTTTTCTACACTAGGAGATGGAACATTGTAACCCCTGTGTTGTGGGTTATCAGATGCACTTTGGTCCTCCCCCTCAATGGTAGAGGTATTCCCAGTTGTAATTGGTATCTGGGGAGGGGGTGAGGAGTGCAACTGACTCAGCACTTGTGCAACAATTAATGTAGGACTTTGGGGGCGGTTGCATGTGGTGATTGGGTAGAAGCAGATTGCACCCGGGGTGAATGGTGCGCTTCAATAGTAACCCTCTCAAGTGAGATAGGTTCTAGCAGTATGGGTTCCCTAATATTGGTTGCAACAGGATCCTGTTGAGAGGATACCTGTGCGGCTTTGGCAGGTTGAGTCTTTGACACAACTGGGGGGTTAATACCAGTATGTGGTTCCATTGTTTGTGGTACAGGGGCATCCTCAGGGGACTCATCTCCCTAAGTAGCCTTTTTTGGCTGTTTGGATTTGGGTTTGGTGGGGACTTTGCATCTGGAGGTAGTAGCTGTGGATTCCAACTACGTGGGTTTTCGCAGCTTGGCAGCCTGTTTCAGTGTTTGGTCAGAGTTGTGCCTGGAGTATACTTCAGGCAATACAGCCATTGCAGGGACTCCAAGGCCAACAAGTCCATCAGCTTTCAGCTGATTCTCTATGATGGCCATAATGAACCGAGGATATAATATCCATCGATTAGAAAGAGGTTTTGAGGCCATATCCTTAAGTTCAAGAAAAATAATTTCAGAAAAGTTTAAGTCTTGTTGCTCAAGGATAGAGAATAATACCTGCTGCCACCTGGTAGACATTTGATCCCAAGAGGAAGTCTTAGGAGCTAAGCAACATTTACCATGTGAAAGATAAGACGTTCTGCATCATGGAAATGCTTCTTCAGGATGGTAGAGGCACTGAGGTTTCCCTGATATCCATGGTGGGCAAAGGATAAATCAGTTGTGCCCTTTGGATACCCAGCAGGGAAAGTGGCATCATCCAAGTTTTAGGGTTTGGCGAATGATTTCCGGAGTGATGACCACTTGATGGTTGTTGACGAACGACTGGAGAGAGTCGGTGTTGTTCTCCCTAGTTATAAGGGTGAAGTTCATCCAAAACTGGTGTAAGGATTCGGCATGAATGGTGGGATTTAGAAGGAAGGCCGTTTGGTAGGGAGATTGGACCATTAGATCAATGGTGTTATCAAACTTTGTCCAGAAAGGGATTTTGTGAGGTAGGCAACACAGTTATGTCGTGGTTTGAGCTGCATGGTCGCCATTAATGAGAGAGAAGTTTTGGAGATTTGAATGTTAGGTTTGAAGAGGATGAAGCTCTGAAGGATTAGGTATTGGATATTTATAGGGTAAGGGTTAGAAAACGACTGAAGGGTTTGGTGTTATTCATCAGTAGTGGTAAACGACTGATGACATGGTATTACCCTTTCAGAAGTTGAAACAACTAAAGTCTTGGTTTTAGGCATCAGCAGTTATAAAACTACTGAAAGCCATGGTTTTGACTTCAGATGTTTGAAAACAACTGAAGACTTGGTTTTACTCATCAGTAGTTGTAAACAACTGATAACTTGGTATTAGTCATCAGTAGTTGTGAAACTACTGAAGACATGGTTTTGTCATCAGTTGTTGTAAACAGCTGATGACTTGGTGTTAGTCATCAGTAGTTGTGAAACTACTAAAGACATGTTTTGTCATCAGTTGTTTAGGATGAAACAACAGTTGTAGAAACAACTGAAGAGAAAGTTCTCATCAGTAGTTTTTGTCAATTCATAGCCTTTCAGCTGTTTCATACTGTCCTCAACACTTACTCATCAGCCTTTTTGTTGTTTTCAGTTGTTTCATAGGACATCAATACTTAGCTATTTTTACGAACATCAGTAGTTATAGCTACATCAGTAGTTGTAACTTTATCAGTCGTTTTAACAGAATCAGTACTATATGTGATATGGTCACTAATGATCATCAGAACTTATTTACTGAGATCATCAGTAGTTATCACTTATTCTAGGTGCAGCATACCAAGTCATAACACTAGGTTTTGGAAAGTTGAACTATCCAAAGGCTTAGTAAAAATGTCTGCAAGCTCATCAGCACTAGGTACAAACTTAGGATCAATCAGACCTTTTTCAAAACAATCCCTAATAAAATGATGTCTGATCTCTATATGTTTGGTCCTAGAGTGCTGGACTGGATTTTTGACAATGCAGAGCTGACACACTATCCATTAATAATGGAGTCTTAGTCTCTGTAATGCCATAATCCAAAAGTTAGTTCTGAAGCCAGAGTACCTGAGAAGTACAACTTGCAGCTGCAATGTACTCTGCTTCAGCAGTGGATGTAGCAACAGATGTTTGTTTCTTACTCTGCCAAGAAATCAAACAGTTGCCTAGGAATTGACATCCACCAGAAGTTGACTTTCTAGTTAACTTGCACCCTGCATAGTCACTATTTGAAAAAGCAACTAATTTGCAAGAGTGTCCAATGGAATACCATAAACCTAGAGATTATGTACCTTGCAAATATCTAAAGATCCTCTTGGCTGCAATCAAATGAGACTCTTTAGGAGCAGCCTTAAATCTAGCACAGACATAAGTAGCAAACATGATATATGGTCTAGAAGTTGTTAAATACATCAAGGACCCAATCATACATCTGTAAAGGGTTTCATCAACAGCTTTACCTTTCTGATCTGCATCCAGTTGTGTGGTGTTGCACATGGGAGTAGAACAGGGCTTACAATTTTGTAAATCAAACTTATTCAAAAGATCTTTTGTATATTTGGACTGATGAATAAAGGTTCTATCAGCCTTTTGTTTGATTTGCAAGCCTAGAAAGAACTGTAATTCGCCCATTGAACTCATTTCAAACCTCTTTTTCATTAATTTGGTAAAGTCATCACACAATTGGGGATCAGAGGATGCAAAAATAATATCATCAACATAAATTTGAACAAGTAGCTTATGCTCATCCACCTTCTTAATAAACAAAGTTTTATCTATGGAGCCTCTAGTGAAATTATTCTTAAGAAGAAAAGTGGAAAGAGTCTCATACCAGGCTCTAGGAGCTTGTTTCAACCCATAAAGAGCCTTATCCAGTTTATACACCCATTCAGGATGTTTATTATCCTCAAAACCTGGTGGTTGACACACATAAACTTCTTCTTTTATTTTACCATATAAAAATGCACTTTTGACATCCATTTGAAAAACTTTAAGATGGTGGAATGCAGCATAGGCTAAGAACAATCTAATTGCCTCTAGTCTGGCTACAGGGGCAAAGGTTTCATCATAATCAATACCTTCTTCTTGTGAAAACCCTTGTACAACCAGTCTAGCCTTGTTCTTAACAATAAGCCCATTTTCATCAGTTTTATTCCTAAACACCCATTTAGTGCCTATTGCACACTTACCTGGGGGTAGAGGAACCAGTTCCCACACTTGCTGTTTCTTGAACTGAAGTAGCTCAAGCTGCATGGCTTCAACCCATCCATTGTCTCTCAAAGCAACATGATAGTTCTTTGGCACTAGCTGACTGATGAAGAGAGCATAGAAGCAGAAGTTAGACAATTGACTTCTTGTTGAAACTCCAGCATTGATATCACCAATAATTTGAGGCATTGGGTGATTCTTCAGCTCTTGATAACAATGATATATGTGCAAGTGTTTGTAGAACCTTCAGGAGAAGCAGATGTTGATGCAGACTCTTGAAACCAAGAATTGATGGTAACTCAAAAGATGTAGAGGAATCAGAAATCCCATCAGCATTTGTTGTGGATGGAACTGCTGAAGTTACAGGAACATCAATTTTAGCAGACACAGGCAGTTGGTCACTAAACTTGAATAGGTGAGTATTGATATTATCATCATCATCAATACCACCAGGTGGAAGACATGCTGCAGAAGATAATTTAACCACATGATCTTCAACAGCTGGAGGTTGATAAGGAACATATTGCAGTATGTCCAAATCAAACAACTCCACAGGGTTTTGTGGAATCTTGTCCTTTGGAGATTCATTAAACTTCACATGCAAAGTCTCTTCAACTATCTTTGTTCTACAGTTGAAGACTCTATATGCTTTTCAAGTAGATGAATAACCAACAAAATACCTTGCATCCACCTTAGGATCAAATTTTTGGAGTTGATCCTTTGTGTTGAGAATAAAACAGGGACACCCAAATGCTTTGAAAAATGAAATTAGAGGAGCCAAGTGATGTAGAACTTCATATGGAGTCTTCATCAACCTCTGATTTACTAAGGCTCTATTCTGCACATAGCAAGTTGTGTTAACAGCTTCAGCCCAAAAGGTCAGTGGCAAACCAGAGTCAACCAACATAGACCTTGCAGCTTCAATTAGGGTCATGTTCTTTCTCTCCACTACTCCATTTTGTTCTGGAGTTCTTGGGATGCTAAACTGTCTTTTGATTCCCTTTGAAAGATAAAATTCATCAAGTATATGGTTTCTGAATTCAGTTCCATTGTCACTCCTTATACACTTGACTGAAAGGGAATACTGCTTCTCAACATACAACACAAAGTTGATAATCTTCTGAGCAACCTCATCCATTGAATGCAGAAAGAAAGTCCATACAAATCTGGAGTAATCATCCACAATTACCAGACAGTATTTCTTCTTTCCATGCTCATCACTCTCACAGGACCAAATAGATCCATATGCAGTAATTGCAAGCAGGCAGTGGACTTAGGCTCTTTAATAGGAGGGAATGAGACTTTGTGATGTTTTCCTTTTAAACAAACAGTGCAGGTTTCATCATAGTGGAACTCCTTTATTGGTAAACCTCTCACTAAACTATTGGGGATCAGCTGATTCATGTTTTTGAAATTAACATGACCCAGCCTTCTGTGCCACAGTTTAGATTCCTGAGGAGAGGCTTTGGAAAATAGGCAAGGGTGGCCTCTGAGATTTATTTTCTTGGAAAGATCTAAGGCATACACGCTTCCTGTCCTGTTGGCCCTCAGGAGAGTGTGATCATCCAACACCTATCAATCAAATTCAGAACTTTGGATGACAAAATCCTGCAGTTCTGACTGGTGAAAAGAGCAACATGGCCTTTATCACACATTTGACTGACACTCAAGAGATTGTACTTGAGATTTTCCACATGATTAACATCATCAAACTTTATTTCTCCATTGGAGACAAAGCCTTTTTCCAATGATGTAACCCTTAGCATCATTGCCAAAAGAAACAAACCCCTTCTTTCCTTGAGAGTAGTCATGAAGAAGAGAGTTGTTCCCTGTCATATGCATAGATCCCCCACTGTCTACATACCAGATGCTACTTTGGCATGTTGAAGAACCCTGCAATCATAAAGAATTAGTTAGTTTTTGAGACCCAAACCTTTTTGGTTTTGGGTCTGTTCATATCAACAGATGGTAAACTAACAGACTTGCTATGAATAACAGCCTGAGGGGATGGAGATGGTGAAGAAGAAGAATCCTTTGGCATGGATTTTCTTCTCTGTGGTTTCAACACAGGAGCATCTAATTGGTTGACTCTCCCCAATAGATGTTGAACCATCATAACAGTTGTGTCTGATTTTGTGATAAAGCCTTCAGCTCATCAGACACATTAGTGCTTGAGTTTGATGGGTTCCTGTGTGTACCATCTCTCTTTGAGCAACCTCAGCTGTTGCCTATTTAACCCCTTTCTTTTTGGATTTTGGGCTCATAGGTTTTGATGTTGCTGGTACAAATTTGGTTTCAAACTCAGTTTTCATTTTATCCATTTTCTCTTTAATGTTTTCATTATGTTTGAGTTTGGAGCTCTTTTTATACCAGCAATCATCAGTAAGATGATTGAATAAGCCACATATTTCACATGGCTTTTTCTTCATCTTAAGTTGATCATCTGCTGAAGAAGATGAAAACTGAAGACTTGTTCTTCAGCAGTTTGCTATCAGTACTAGCATTTTTCTTCCCTTTAGTACCTGCTTTCTTGATATCTTCTTTAGTAGTTTTCCCACCCTTTCTACTTGCAGTTTTCTTTCCTTTAGTACATGTAGTAGTTTGGGCTTGTTCTCCAGGTGTTATGAAATTCTTTTTAGTACTTTTAGTACTTTGTGAAATATCACCTGGAGTGATCAACTTTTTGATCATGTGAGTTTTAGCATTTGAACCATCAACATTAGCTGATAGGTTCTGAGAGGAATTAATGCTGACTTCTACTCCTGATGGTGCTGTATCAGATAGTAGATCACATGATGAAAAGGATTGGTTATTGCTTTCACCATCAGATTCTACCTCTGCTCTGGGAGTAAAATCTGTAGGAGGAGCAGTGTGATTATTTTGGACCAAAAGAACCAATGAGCCGGATCAGAAAAACCTTAAGTCCCACAGACGTCACAACAACTGCTGAAGTCCACAACAGCTGAAGACAAAGTCTGAAGACACAAGTGCTGAAGACAAAGTCTGAAGACAAGTGCTGAAGACAAGTCTGAAGACATAAGTGCTGAAGACAAAGTCTGAAGACACAAGTGCTGAAGACAAAGTCTGAAGACAAGTGCTACCGACAAAGTCTGAAGACACAAGTGTTGAAGACAAAGTCTGAAGACACAAGTGCTGAAGACAAAGTCTGAAGACACAAGTGCTGAAGACAAAGTCTGAAGACAAGTGCTGAAGACCAAGTATCAGTCGTTGTCACAACAACTGAAGAGGTCTTCTTCAGTAGTTGTGATGGTTTTCTTTCAGTAGTTTTATGTTTTTCTTTCAGTAGTTTTGTAAAACGACTGAAGAGCTTATTCTTCAGTCGTTGTAGTTTCAGTAGTTTCGTATCAGTAGTTTTATGTTTTATACTTAGCACTCTGATATTTCTCAGTAGTTGTGAACATTTCAGTAGTTTGTTAAGTTTTAGTTATTTTTGTAACAAATCTGCCAGATGTCACTATCCCGTGATATCAGCAGTGATTGCACTCTATATAAGGAGTGTCAACCTAATTGTAATCTGTGAATGATTGAGCAGAAACATTTGATATTATTGAAACATTCCTTTTCACAGACTTGTGATCACTGAAACATACGAATATCAAATTCTTGCTATAATTTGTCTAATTCTTGTTCTTATTCCACTGCGTTACACTCTAATCCATCAAACTTGTGATCACTGATCCTGTCAAATGGTATCAGAGCATGGTTAATCATTGATCGATCTAATAATTGATCATTGAAACTGCTATCCAAGATCCAAGTTTGATTGAATTAGCATTTTTGCAAGAAACGGTTATAGAGATTGAATTTTCTGTGTTTTTGGTCATTCATCCTGAGATTTATTCTTGGTTTTGATTGAGTCTGTTGTGGTCTGTGTAAAATCTTTTAAAAGCTTGAATTAAATTGTATTTGGACCTAAAATGACTACTCCTTCCAATGATCCTCACAATACTGGTTCCTCAACCAAGCCTCCGATGCTGGTTAGGAATGAGTATAACATATGGCAACGACGAATGCTCCATCACCTGTCTGTTAACAGCTCAGGTTGTTGGACATCAGTGGTACATGGTCCACACAAGCCTATGGTGAATAACCAGGAAACCAATCAAATGGTTCCGAAGAGGGAGCAATACTCAGATGAGGATAAGAAATTGTTTGAGATTGATGCAAAAGCCCATGGAATTCTGGCCATGGCACTGCCCAATGAAATCTATTCTGGCTAATGCATTATGAAACTGCCCATGACCTCTGGAATGCCTTGAAAGAACAATTTGAGGAACAGATGAGGTCTTGGCAAATAATAGAGAAATCCTTGCCCAACAATATGAGACATTCTCTCATAGGAAGGGTGAGACACTGACTCACAGTTTGAGTGGTTCTCTTGTTTGATCTCTGAATTAAAAATGGTCAAACATGAGTACACAAATAGCCAGATGAATAACAGATTTCTCAGATCACTGCCTGAGAGATGGGACACATATACTATTGTCCTACGCTCCAGTGCAAATTTGGACAAACTATCTCTCACCCAACTCCATGGGAAATTGCTCACATTTGAGAGAGAGATAGAACAGAAACGAAAACTGTCATCATCTGGAAAGCTCACTGATGATTTTGTACCAGGAAACACTGCCTTGGTAAGTCATGAGTCAGAGTATGCAGGATCAGAATGTCACTATGATGAGCATATTGATTTCACCTCAAACAATTCTAATCATGCCTTTGTGAGTGTTGATTGTCATTCTGGTAATAATAGTGACAATCTATGCTTTATCATGGATGATTTGAAGGGCATTGCTGATGATGATTTAGAAGAGATGGATATTTTGAGCCAAATGGCCTTGATCAATATCAGATCTCAGAAATTCTACAAGAGAACTGGCAGGAAATTTCCTGGACTCTCTGAAAACCAAAGTCGTTTTGACAAGAGCAAGTTGAAGTGTCACAAATGCCACAGGCTTGGACACTTTGCAAGAGAGTGTAGATCAACTGGATCTAACACTTCTGCACCCTTTTTGACTTTTCCAAATAACAATTCACAATCCAAAGGGCAACATTCTGCTGGTTCTAGTCATTCATCACACCTTAATCTCCTGCATATTTTGTTCCTCAGGGTCAAATACCATATCCTTATCCCTGCTATTATATGCCACAGTCAAATCAAGTTCAAGCTCCTATAGTACCACAATCTCATGCTCTACCAGAACCTCAACCATCTCCATATCAATCACAACCTCATCACAGCTTCTTCACACCTGGAGTCGTTGACTGGAGTAGGTTACCTGATAACTTGTCTGGTCACACTGAGCAATACTATGCTGGTGCTAGTCAACATGGTGGTGAACATCCTTTTGGAAATCTTGCTCTCATGGCCCTGGAGTCTACTGAGGGTTCCTGTTCAAATGCATAGCTGATAAGTTATGTTCTGAATCATGCATAGCTGCCTTTGTCTCTATTAGAGAGGCAAATGTACCATTAATAAATCAAAAACTTGAGCTTGAGAAAACCATTTTCAAAAGAAAAGCTGAGTATGCGTCTGCTCTTAACAGTAAAAGTGATGAGATTTATAAGCTTAAATGCCAATTAAATGATGAAAAGGCTAAGCTAGAGGTTATTCTGGAAGACCACAGGAGTCTCAAAGAAAAACTTGCAGTGACCCAAGTTGAGTGTGAACGCTGGGTCTCATCATGCAAGGGATTTGAAATGCTTCTTAGCAAGCAAACTGCTTCAAATGTGAAGTTTGGCATTGGTTACAACCATACTGCTCCACCAACAGACTTTACTCCTGACTCCATAGTTAAGTCTGAAAGTGAAAGCAATCTCCAAACCACATTATCGTGTGAGTCATTCTCCAATGATAATCTAAGATCAGAGAATGAAACCAGTGTTAAGATCTCAACAAATAAATTGACTGATGGTCTAACTACTGAGACTCATATGAAGCTGAGTACTTCAGATGTTGTTCCTCAATGTACCCCAAGTACTGAAAGAGACCCAACATCTGAAAAGCATTTCAAATCAGTTGAAATACAAGGACTAACAACTGCTGAGGAATCCATCAAACAGTCTATTAGGATGGATGGAAAACAGTTGAATTACCAGTCTTCAGCTGTTACAAATCCTTTAGTACCTAGTACCGATAGGAGGAAAGTACTGAAGATCACACCTTCAGTAGTTTCCACTTCAGTAGTAAAGATGTCCAAGATGAAGAATAAACCATGTGAAATTTGTGGTAAATTCAATCATCTATCTGATGAATGTTGGTACAAAAAGGGTTTAAAGCTCCAAAGGGATGAGCTCATTAAACTAGAAATAAATAAAATGAACTGAGTTTGAGACCAAGTTTGTACCACAATCATCTCAACCTGATAAACCCAAGGCCTTACCCAAATCCACTAAGAAGGATACGGTTTATCAGAAGACAGCTGATATTGTTCCTCATGATAAACATAAGACTAAGTCTGTGAAATCTAAGAAGGAGGAAATGGTGAGTCACAGGAACTCATCAAAAACAAGCTCTGGAGTGTCAAATGAACTGAAAGCTCGAGCTTCAAATCAGACACAGCTTGTTATGATGGTTCAGCATCTGTTGGGGAGAGTTAACCAACTTGAAGCCACTGTGACCAAACCACTGGAGAGGAATTCCAGGTCCAATCTATTTCAGCACCATCTCCATCTTCATCAGCTGTTAATCATGAGAAACCAACTATGGTTAAGTCTGTTGATAAAGTCAGTCCCAAAACCAAAAAGGTTTGGGTCTCCAAAGCTAACTAGTTTCTTATGATTGTGCAGGGTTCTTCAGCATGCCAAAGAAGCATCTGGTATGTGGACAGTGGAGGATCCATGCACATGACTGGAGCAGCTCTCTTCTTCATGATTACTCTTAGGAAAGAAGGGATTTGTCTCATTTGGAAATGATGCTAAAGGTTACATCATTGGAAAGGGATTTGTGTCTAATGGAGATATTAGATTTGATGATGTCAACCATGTGGAGAATCTCAAATACAATCTGTTGAGTGTCAGTCAGATGTGTGACAAAGGACATGTTGCTCTTTTCACAAGCCAGAACTGTAGGATTCTGTCTTCCAAGGTTCTGAGCCTGATTGACAAAGTACTGGATGATAATACTCTCCTGAAGGCTAACAGGATAGGAAGAGTATATGCCTTGGATCTGTCAAAGAAAATTGAGTTAAGAGGCCATCCATGCTTGTTCTCCAAGGTCTCTCTCCAAGAATCTAAACTGTGGCATAGAAGGCTGGGTCATGTTAATCTCAAAAACATGAATCAGCTGATCCATAAGAGTTTAGTAAGAGGTCTTCCAATAAAGGAGTTCAATTGTGATGAAATCTGCACTGCATGCTTAAAAGGGAAACAACATAAAGTTTCATTCCCAACCATAGAAGAATCCAAGTCTAATGCCTGCTTACAACTACTGCACATGGATCTTTTTGGTCCTGTGAAGGTAATGAGTATGGCAAAGAAGAAATACTGTCTGGTAATTGTGGATGATTACTCTAGATATGTATGGACCTTCTTCTTGCATTCAAAGGATGAGGTTGCTCAGTCCATTATGAACTTTGTGTTACACGTTGAGAAGCAGTATTCCCTACTAGTTAAGTGTGTGAGGAGTGACAATGGTACTGAATTCAAAAACCACACTCTTGATGAGTTTTACTTGTCAAAGGGAATCAAAAGGCAGTATAGCATCCCAAGGACTCCAGAGCAAAATGGAGTAGTGGAGAGAAAGAACAGGACCCTCATTGAAGCTGCAAGGTCCATATTGGCTGATTCTGGTCTGCCATTGACCTTTTGGGCTGAAGCTGTCAATACAGCCTGCTATGTACAGAATAGAGCCTTAGTAAATCAGAGGTTGATGAAAACTCCTTATGAAGTTTTACATCATTTAGCCCCTTTGATTTCATTCTTTAGAGCATTTGGGTGTCCCTGTTACATTCTCAACACAAAGGATCAACTCCAAAAGTTTGATTCTAAGGTGGATGCAGGGTTTGTTGGGTATTCATCCACTTGCAAGGCTTATAGAGTATTCAACTATCGGACAAAGATAGTTGAAGAAACCTTGCATGTGAAGTTCAATAGAATCCCCTAAGGATACAATTCCACAAAACCCTGTGGAGTTGTTTGATCTGGACATTCTGCAATATGTTCCTTATCAACCACCTGCTGTTGCAGATCATATGAATCCATCATCTTCTGTAGCTAGTCATCCATCTGGTGTTACTGATGATGATGATGATATCAGTAATCACCTTTTCAAGTTTAGTGATCAACTGCCTAATTCAGCTAGACCTGATGTTCCTGTAGCTTCAGTAGCACAATCCACAACAAATGCTGATGAGATTTCTACAACTTCAACTTCCTTTGAATTACCATCTACTGATTGGTTTCAAGGAAATGCTTCACCATCACCATCTGTTGCTGCTGAGCCTGCTACAAACACTTGCACAGATCTTATTGTGTACCAAGATCTGAAGAATCACCCTATGTCTCAAATCATTGGTGATATCAATGCTGGCGTTTCAACAAGAAGTCAATTGTCAAATTTCTGCTTCTATGCTCTCTTCATTAGTCAGCAAGAGCCAAAGAACTATCACATTGCTTTAAGGGACAATGGATGGGTTGAAGCCATGCAGCTTGAGCTTCTTCAGTTCAAGAAACAGCAAGTGTGGGAACTGGTTCCTCTACCTCCAGGTAAGTGTGCAATAGGCACTAAATGGGTGTTTAGGAACAAAACTGATGAAAATGGGCTTATTGTTAAGAACAAGGCCAGACTGGTTGTACAGGGGTTTTCACAAGAGGAAGGTATTGATTATAATGAAACCTTTGCCCCTGTAGCCAGACTGGAAGCAATTCGATTGTTTTTAGCTTATGCTGTTATCACAACCTTAAAGTTTTTCAAATGGATGTCAAAAGTGCATTTTTGTACGGGAAAATTAAAGAAGAGGTTTATGTATGTCAACCACCAGGTTTTGAGGACAATAAACATCCTAATTGGGTGTATAAGCTTGATAAGGCTCTCTATGGGTTGAAACAAGCTCCTAGAGCCTGGTATGAGACATTATCAAACTTTCTTCTGGAAAATAATTTCACTAGAGGCTCCATAGATAAGACTTTATTCATTAAGAAAGCTGGGCAGCATAATCTACTTGTTCAAATTTATGTAGATGATATTATTTTTGCATCCTCTGATCCACAGTTGTGTGATGCCTTTAAGAAGTTGATGCAACAGAAGTTTGAAATGAGTGCCATGGGAGAATTACAGTTCTTTCTGGGTTTGCAAATCAAACAAAAGGCTGATGGAATTTTCATTCATCAGTCCAAATACACAAAAGATCTTTTGGAAAAGTTTGATTTACAAAAGTGTAAGCTCTGTTCTACTCCCATGTGCAACACCACACAACTGGATACAGATCAGAAAGGTAAAGTGGTTGATGAAACACTTTACAAATGTATGATTGGGTCCTTGATGTACTTAACAGCCTCTAGACCAGATATTATGTTTGCTACATGTGTTTGTGCTAGATTTCAGGCTGCACCTAAGGAGTCTCATTTGATTGCAGTCAAGAGGATCTTTAGATATCTGCAAGGCACTCCATCTCTAGGTTTATGGTATTCTACTAGACATTCTGGTAAATTAGTTGCTTTTTCTGACAGTGACTATGCAGGGTGTAAGTTGACAAGAAAGTCCACTTCTGGAGGATGCCAATTCGTAGGCAACTGCTTGATTTCTTGGCAGAGTAAGAAGCAGACCTCAGTTGCTACATCAACTGCTGAAGCAGAGTACATTGCTGCTGCAAGCTGTACATCTCAGGTACTCTGGCTTCAAAACCAATTATTGGATTATGGCATAACAGAGACTAAGACCCCATTGTTAATGGACAACTCTTCAGCTCTTTGTATTGTCAAGAATCCTGTCCAGCACTCTAGGACTAAACATATTGAAATCAGACACCATTTTATTAGAGATTGTTTTGAAAAAGGTCTGATTGATCCAAAATTTGTTCCTAGTGCTGATGAGCTTGCAGACATTTTCACTAAGCCCTTGGATAGCACAACTTTCCAAAACCTAGTATTAAGGCTTGGTATGCTGCAGCTAGAATAAGTGACAACTCCTGATGATCTCAGCTCACAAGTACTGATGATCATTAGTTTATTATTGTCATATATATAAGTACTGAAGTTATTTTCCCTCCGGAAGTTTTCTTTAAACTACTAGAGCTTAACTTCTCAATACTCAAGTACTTTATTTGTTAAAACAATTGATGTAGTTACAACAGCTGATGTAGCTACAACTACTGTTGTCAGAAATACAAATACGTACTGATATCCTATGAAACATCTGAAAACAGATGAAAACGTCTGATGAGTACGTGTTGAGGACAGTATGAAACAGCTGAAAAGCAATGAATTGACGACAATTACTGATGAGCCTTTTTGTCTTCAGTAGTTTCCCAACTGCTGTTTCTTCTAAACAACTGAAGCAAAACCATGTCTTTAGTAGTTTCACAACTACTGATGACTAACACCAAGTCTTCAGTTGTTTACAACAACTGATGGTAAAACCAAAGTCTTCAGTAGTTTCCAACTACTGATGACTAATACCAAGTCCTCAGTTGTTTCATCACCTGAAGTCAAAACTGTCTTCAGTAGTTTTATAACTACTGATGACTAAATCTGAGACTTCAGCTGTTTCAACGTCTAACGGTTAAAACCAAGTCTTCAGTGTTTTTATAACAACTGCTGATCACACCAATATGTCAGTCATTCCAAACCTCTGAAAGTTAATACCACATCATCAGTAGTTTCAACAACTGATGACTACCACCAAAACTTCAATCGTTTTCTAACCCTACCCTTTAAATACCTTATCCCACCTTCAGAGTTTTTACTTTCTTCTCTTCTCAAACCTAACATTCAAAAACTCTGTAACCTCTCTTCATCAATGGCGACCATGCAACTAAAACCTCGACACAACTGTGTCGCACATCTCACAAAATCGCCATACTGGACCAAGTTTCACAACGCCATTGATTTAATGGTTCAGTCACCTTACGAAACGGCTTTTCTGTTAAATCCCACCATATATGCCGAATCTCTTAACCAATTCTGGACAAACGTCACTCTTGTCTCTGAGGAGAATGACACAGAGTCTCTTCAATCGTTTGTCCATCGTCAAAAAGTGGTCATTACTCCAGACACTCTTCACCAAACCCTCAATCTAGATGATGCCACTTTCCCAACTGGTTATCCAAAGGGCACAATAGATTAACCATTTGCCCACCATGGATACCAGGGTAACCTGAGTGCATCTACCATATTGAAGAAACATTTCCAGGATGCCGAACGTCTCATCTTTCACATGGTAAATGTCTGCCTTGCCCCAAGACTTCATCATTGGATCAAATGTCCACAAGGTGGCAACAGGTAATGTACTCCATCCTTGAGCAACAACCATTAAATTTTTCTGAAATACTATTTTTAGAGCTCAAGGATATGGCCCAAAAACAACTTGCTAACCGTTGGATATTATATCCTCGGTTCATAATGGCCATAATTGAAAACCAGCTTCAAGCTGAGGGACTTGTTGTCCTGGGAGTCCCTGCTACAGCTGTATTGCCTGAAGTATACTCCCGGCACAACTCTGACCAATCACTAAAAATGGCTGCCAAGCTGCGCAAACCCACGCAGCTGGAACCCACAGCCACCACCTCCAAATCCAAAGTCCCCACCAAACCCACTAAAAAGAAGTCAAAAAAGGCTACTCAGGGAAATGAGTCCCTGAGGATGCCCCTGCAACACAAACGCAGGCTATATCCACTAGTTATAACCCCCTAGTGGATACAAGGACTTCACCAGCCACAGCCGCTCAGGATTCCTATCAAAAGGAGCCTGCAGCAACCAAAGAAGGGGTACCCACTAATCTGGGATCTTCCTCATTTGAGGAGATTGCCATTGAAGAGCACCATTCTCCCCAGGTGCATACTGCGTTTACCCCATCTCCCACTGCAACCGCCCCACAAAGTCCTACTCTCATTATTGCAAACGTGCTGACTCAGCTGCATGCCTCTCCTCCTCCCCAACAAACACCAACAAAGGGGAAAACCACAGCAATTGAGGAAGAGGATCAACATGCTTCTGACAGCCCACAGCACAGGGTTTAACTGTTCTATCTCCTGGTGTGGATATGGAGACCAGAACATCTGGTGAGGCTGCCACCTCTTCTGAATCAGCACATGATCAGACTGAGGCTGGTAACATTGATAAGACCTCACCAGAGGCAACAGTGATGAAGGACATTGTCCTGAGGCTGGAAGTCCCCAGTTCCAAGAAAAAGGGGCACATGCTAAAACTGGTCTACACCCAGTGCATGTACATCCTGCTACAAGCAGGAGGTCAGGTGATTCAGCATCTGCTGATGATGACCTGGGCTTCTTTTATGATGTTCTGGCCCAGAACACAATTCTTGAGGAAGAAGTCAGTAGACTACAAAGACTACTTGACCAACTCTATCAAAAAGCAGTCCATCTGCACCAACATAAACCCACAGATGGCACCTTCACCTGAAGGTCTCCCACACACTCAGCCACTCAAAACTTTCGAGCCACCAGCTTCTATTTCTGGCACTGCTTCTCAGGGACAGAACCCTCTGAGCAAACAGCTGCTATCTTTCAGCAATCCCTACCTCTCATCACCCCAATGATCACAGACATTGTGATCAAAACCATGGATGAGAGGCTTCCCTCAATCATACAACCCCTGGTGGAGGAGATTGTGAGCACAAGGCTTTCTGCTACTCAAACCCATGCAACCAATGCAACCAAAAAGGGGGAGAGTCAGTCAGTGAAAGCAAAGAGGAAGAGCATAGAGGGGAAGAAAGAAAAGGAGACTGAGAAGGAAGAGGAGTTTGTGAAGGGAGCTGACATTGATCAAGTGGGTGAAAGTCACAAAGACTTTCATGTCACATATAAGAAGAGGAAGGTTGAGGAAAAGAAAAAGAACTCGAACTCGATGAGATGATCAAAATGGCAGATGCTACACACAGTAAATCAATGGACTCCATTATTGATCAACTGTATAGACAAGGGTTCGATACTGCACAACTTGACTCAGAGATTAGGAGACTTGAAGTTGAAGAAATTAACTCAAGATGGGCAAGTTATGATGCATTAGAAAGAGAAAGACTAGAGATCATGATCAGATTCATTGCAAAGTACCTTGGGAGATCTTTGATCGAGATTAAGTCATGGACCAGGGACAGTATCTTGGAAATAACCACCAAGATCTGTTCGTCTGAAGCATACACTAAGGGATTGGTGATTGAAGCACTAATGAGGCAGATGCTGGGAACAGAAAGGAACTAGCAAAACATTCAAAAGCCTCACTCACTACAAGAATGCTAGGACAACCTGCAAATCCTCCCACTTCAAAATCACCACTATCACAACCCACTAAACCAATTCCTTTACCCTCAAAACCAACAGCCGATGATGCACCCAAGAAGAAGAAGAGAAGGGTGTTGAGGCTAGAAGAAGAAGAAGAGGAGGAGGATGATGAGGAAGAAGATAGGCTGCCTCTTTCCACAGTCCTAACTTTGCCTAAAGCCAAACCTATGCCCATCACTCCCACCTCACAGATGGAAGCTGTGAGAGTAAAGATAGAAGAAGAACAGCAGCAAAAGCTTCATGATGATGAGATGCTGAAAAGCATAGACAAAACTTATGTTGCTTCTTCATCAATAATCAGTATGAAGAAAGAAGCTCTGAGATTATACACCCTTGCTAACACATTTCAATATCAAAAGGAAAAGGTGAGAATATGGCCTGATCCTAGGGTGGCTCACAGAATTGTGAAGAAAGACATTCTTCAAGATACAAGGGCCAAGTAAAAAGGATCGTAGATGAAGAGATCACAGTGGTCCTTTTAGTATCACCCTGGGAAATTGTAGAAGATTTCAAGAAGGCCTATGAAACTAAACAGCCACCCCAAAAGATGTTAGACAACTGAGTAATTAAAAAAGGGTTAGTCTACAAGAGGCTTGAGAACTTCAAACAAAATGAACTCAGTCTGTTACTTGAAGGTACTCACCTAGATGAGTTTGCATACAGACAGATTACAACAGTTGAGCTTAAAAATGGAAAACAGGCTAAGTACATTTCAGAGCTGTATGGGCGTGAAGGGCTGTTTGATAGTGGAGCTGAAAATCTTACCATGGAAGAACAAATTATGTTTCTCAGAGCATACACCAGAGAATCCTACAGGCTTATACATGGGAAGTAGATTTCATGGATAGGACCACAGCCCTGTGTCCAGTTCCCCAAAGTCAGGGCTCTTATCCATACTATGCCAACCAAATTTCAGAAATCTATTCCCAGGCCAGTGCTTAATTGGGTCATCTTCTTAGCTGATCAAGAAGGAAAAAGACCAATCTTATCGCCAACAATAAGTGGGACCTCAATAAAGTTAAGGTTTTGGCTGTATTGGTTCAGGGGGAGTTTGTTGGACCAAAAGAACCAATGAGCCGGATGAGAAAACCTTAAGTCCCACAGACGTCACAACAACTGCTAAAGTCCACAACAGTTGAAGACAAAGTCTGAAGACACAAGTGCTGAAGACAAAGTCTGAAGACAAGTGCTGAAGACAAAGTCTGAAGACAAGTGCTGAAGACAAAGTCTGAAGACACAAGTGCTGAAGACAAAGTCTGAAGACACAAGTGCTGAAGACAAAGTCTGAAGACAAGTGCTGAAGACAAAGTCTGAAGACACAAGTGCTAAAGACAAAGTCTGAAGACACAAGTGCTGAAGACAAAGTCTGAAGACACAAGTGCTGAAGACAAAGTCTAAAGACAAGTTTTGAAGACCAAGTATCAGTCGTTGTCACAACAGCTAAGAGGTCTTCTTCAGTAGTTGTGACGGTTTTCTTTCAGTAGTTTTATGTTTTTCTTTTTCAGTAGTTTTGTAAAACGACTGAAGAGCTTGTTCTTCAGTCGTTGTAGTTTCAGTAGTTTCGTATCAGTAGTTTTATGTTTATACTTAGCACTCTAATATGTTCTCAGTAGTTGTGAACATTTCAGTAGTTTGTTAAGTTTTAGTTATTTTTGTAACAAATCTGCCAGATGTCACTATCCCGTGATATCAGCAGTGATTGCACTCTATATAAGGAGTGTCAACCTAATTGTAATTTGTGAATGATTGAGCAGAAACATTTGATATTATTGAAACATTCCTTTTCACAGAAATATATTCTCTCGTTACAACCGTATTTGTTCTTAATGCATACGAATATCAAATTCTTGCTATAATTTGTCTAATTCTTGTTCTTATTCCACTGCGTTACACTCTAATCCATCAAACTTGTGATCACTGATCCTGTCAGATTATAACCAATGCCAAACTTCACATTGGAAGCAGATTGCTTACTAAGAAGCATTTCAAAACCCTTGCAAGAATTTACCCATCGATCACACTCTACCTGGGTAGTTGCAAGTGTTTCTTTGAGGTCTCTGTACTTCTCTAGAAGTATCTCTTCCCTAGCCTTATCATTAGTGATTTGGCATTTAAGTTTGTAAATCTCATCATTCTTATCATTAAGCACAAACTCAAATTCAGCTTTGCTTTTGGAAATTGTTTGTTCTAGCTCAATGTTCTTGTTAATTAAAGCTACATTTGCTTCTCTAATAGATGCAAATACGGCTATGCATGTTTCAGAACATAGTTTGGCTTTTGCCTCAGAGGATACCTATGATACCTGTGGTGTAGAGGCATTAGAGGATGAAGTATCAGCAGACTCCAAAGCGATAAGAGCTAGATTTCCAAAAGGACTGTCACCACCATGTTGACCAGCACCAGAGAACAGTTGTTCATGACAGACAAATCATCTGGTAAACTGCTCCAGTCAACAACTCCTAGGGTGAAAAAGCTGTGTTGTTGAGGTTGAGTTTGTTGATGAGATTGGGAAGGTTGAGGTTCAGGTAATTCTTGTGATTGTTGTGCAATAGGAGCTTGAACCGGATTTGGCTGAGGCATGTAATAGCAGGGAAAAGGATATGACATTGGACCCTGGGGGACAAAGTATGCAGGAGATATAGGGTGTGAATGATGACCACAACCAGCAGGATGTTGCCCTCTGTTTTGTGGACTAGTGCTAGGAAAAGTCACAAAGGGTGCAGAAGAGTTAGATCCAGTTGATCTACACTCTCTTGCAAAGTGTCCAAGCCTTTGGCATTTGTGACACCTCAACTTACGCTTGTCAAAACCGACTTTGGTTTTGCCAGAGAGTCCAGGAAATTTCCTGCCAGTTCTCTTGTAGAACTTCTGAGATCTGATATTAACTAAGGCCATTTGGCTTAGAATATCCATTTCTTCTAAATCATCATCAGCAATTCCCTTCAGATCATCCATGATGAAGCATAGATTGTCACTATTACTACGAGAATGACTATCAATACCAACAAATGCATGATCAGAGCTATTTGAAGAGAAATCAATATGCTCATCATAATTGCTTTCAGATGCAGCATATTCTGACTCATGATCAACCAAGGCAGTGTTCCCTGGTACAAAGTCATCAGTGAGCTTTCCTGATGATGATAGTTTCCTTTTCTGCTCTATCTCTCTTTCGAATGTAAGCAGTTTCCCATGAAGTTGGGTGAGAGATAGGCTATCTAGATTTGCACTGGAGCGTAGGACAATAGTGTATGTGTCCCATCTCTCAGGCAGTGATCTGAGGAATCTGTTATTCATCTGGCTGTTGGTGTATTCCTGTTTCACCATTTTCAGCTCAGAGATCAAACAGGAAAAACGCTCAAACTGTTGAGTCAGTGTCTCACCCTTTCTATGAGAGAATGTCTCATATTGTTGGGTGAGGATTTCTCTGTTGTTTGCTAAGACCTCATCAGTTCCACCGAATTGTTCCTTCAGTGCATTCCAGAGATCATGAGCATTTCATGATGCATAAGCCCTGAATAGATTTCATTCGGCAGTGCCATGGCCAGAATTCTATGGGCTTTAGCATCAATCTCAAACAGTTTCCAATCTTCATCTGAGTATTGTTCCTTCTTCTTCGGAACCATTTGATTGGTTTCCGGATTGTTCACCATAGGCTTATGTGGTCCATGTACCACAGATGTCCAACAACCTGAACTGTTAACAGACAGGCGATGAAGCATCCTTCGTTGCCATATGTTATACTCAGTCCTAACCAGCATCGGAGGCTTGGTTGAGGAACCGGTATTGTGAGGGACATTAGAAGGAGTAGTCATCTCAGATTCAACCAAATTCAATTAAGCTATAGCAGATTTAGAACAAAACACAACAAACCAAATTGAACCAAGAGAGATCTCAAAATGAATAAATGAAAACGGCAGAAATTCAATAATCTATAACCAGTTCTTGCAAATGTGCTAATTCAATCAAACATAGATATCAAATAGCAGTTTCAATGATCAATTGTTAGATCGATCAATGATTAACTGGCTTTGATACCATTTGTTAGGATCAGTGATCTACGTTTGATTGATTAGAGAGTATAGCAGCGAAAATCAAACAATGAATCAGCCAATTCACAAGAACATAAAAGATATTCAAGGTAAGAACAAACGGTTATAGACAGAGAAAATTCTGCAAAAGATATTTCATTCAATATTCGCTTTCGTGGTAACAGAATGTCACACATACAATTAGGTCAACACCTCTTATATAAAAGATGTGACGTCTGCTGATGTCACTTGATAGTGACATCTAACAGAATTATTCAAACTACTGAAAGTTAACACAACTACTGAAGATGTCAAACAGCTGACATCTTCTTACAAAAAATGCTAAGTGTTAACTATCACTACAACTACTAAAAAGAAACTACTGAAACTACAACGACTGAAGAACATGCTCTTTAGTCATTTTACAAATACTGAAACAAAAGAAAAACTACAGAAAGGAAACCATCACAACAATTGAAGAATGCTTCTTCAGCTGTTGTAACAAACTCTGAAGGCTTCAGTACTTGTACTTGAACTTCAGCTGTTGTCATCAGCTGATGTCTTCAGTCTTTGTACTTCAGCTATTGATCTTCAGTACTTTGTTCTTCAGCTATTGCTCTTCAGACTTTGGTCTTCAGCTGTTGAAGTCTTCAGTACTTTAGTCTTCAGCTGTTGAAGTCTTCAGTACTTTAGTCTTCAGCTGTTGATCTTCAGACTTTGGTCTTCAACTGTTGAAGTCTTCAGTACTTTAGTCTTCAGCTGTTGAAGTCTTCAGACTTTGTCAAACAGCTGATCAAGTCTTCAGTAGTTGTTGTGATGTCTGTGGGACTTAGAGGTTTTTCTGATCAGGCTCATTGGTTCTTTTGGTCCAACACATAGTTTTTTATGAGCTCCAACCATCACCTCTTCCTCATGTTTAAATCCTTCTGCTTAAAGAAGTACTTCAAGCTCTTGTGGTCAGTGAAGATGGTGCACTTCGTCTTGTATAGGTAGTGCCTCCATATCTTTAACGCGAAGACCACATCTGCTAGCTCCAAGTCATGAGTAGGATAATTAACCTCATGAACTTTCAACTGTCGGGATGCATAGGCTATAACCTTTCCTTTTTGCATCAACACACATCCCAACCCCGAATAGGAAGCATCTAAATAAACCACCAAATCTTCACTTCCATCTGGTAATGACAAAATAGGAGCTTGAGTCAACCTCGACATTAACTCCTCGAACTCCCTCTCTTGGGCTTGACCCCATACAAACTTTACATCTTTCTGGGTTAACTTGGTTAGTGGAGAAGCGATTTTAGAGAAATCTTGAATGAATCTTCTATAATAGCCCGCCAAACACAAGAAACTATGAATCCCAATTGGCGCCTTCGGAGACTTCCATTGCATCACTACCTCCACCTTTGCCGGGTCTACATAATCCTTTCAGGATTCACCACGTGACCCAAAAATTGAACTTCACGCAACCAAAATGCACACTGGAGAATTTAGCATACAACTTCTCCTTTCACAACGTCTCCAACACCTCTCGAATGTGACCGGCATGCTCATCCTTGCTCTTTGAATAAATAAGGATATCATCAATAAACATAATCACTGATTTATCCAACATCGGCCGACACACTCGATTCATCAAATCCATAAAAGCAGCTAGCACATTGGTTAAACCAAAAGACATAACGAGAAACTCGTAGTGTCCATAACGCGTGCGAAAAGTTGTTTTAGGAATATCCTGCTCTTTCACCTTCAACTGATGGTAGCCAGATCGAAGGTCTATCCTTGAGAACCAACTGGCACCCTGGAGCTGATCAAAAAGATCATCAATTCTCGGTAACAGGTACCGATTCTTCACTATCAGCTTATTCAACTCACGGTAGTCTATACACATCCTCATACTACCGTCCTTCTTCTTCACAAATAAAACCGGAGCACCCCAAGGAGAGATACTTGGTCTAATGAACCCTTTATCAAGAAGCTCTTGCAATTGCTCCATCAACTCTTTCATCTCGGTCGGAGCCAACCGATACGGTACCTTAGATATAGGTTGGGCACCCGGTATCAAGTCAATTGGAACTCAATCTCGTGGTTGGGTGGCACTCCAGGTAAGTCTTTGGGAAACACGTCTGGAAAGTCACACACCACCACTACGTCAGTCAGTTGTGGTGTTGGTGTATCCACATCCTTCATGTAGGCCAAGTAGGTACTACATCCACGCCTCAGGCACTTTCCCACCACCGCCATCGAAATCACTTTCGTGATCGTAGTGACTCAATCACCATAAACCATCACCGAACTCCCATCAGGCGCCATCAAACGAATCATCTTCTTGCGACACACAATGTTCGCCACGTAGTCCACCAACCAATCCATTCCTAGGACTACATCGAACCCGCCTATAGTCATCACAAATGGTCTAACAGGAAACTTGTGACCTTCTTGTTCTACGTCACAACCTTTTATCATCTCACAGATCCTGGTAGATTTACCTATGGTAGTTTCTACGTCGAAGGGCGTATCTATATTCTTACTACTAACAGGCAATTTAGCACAGAAAATAGCAGAAATAAAACTTTTACTAGCAACAGAATCAAATAACACAGAAACTAATGTTTGATTTACTAGAAACATACCTGACACAACATCAGGTTCCGTCCTAGCCTCCTCGTGCATCATCGTGAACACTCTAGTACTCACCTTTTGTCCTTCTCCTCCAGCCTTCTTCACTCCCGAACCTTCAGCCCTTGGCTTCTTGCAATCCCTACTCATGTGGCCCTCCCCGCCACAGTTAAAACACCTCCCACCCTACACTCTCTTGCCATATGGCCAGGCTTATCACATTTGAAGCACACATTCAATCCCTACCTACACTCGTCGGTGTGCTCCTTTCCACACTTGCCACACCTCTTCATCCCCGCACTAGATGTGACCACACGTCGGTCATCCACCCGTGAACCTTTATTGCTTGGAGTCACTTCCCATTCCAGTTCCGATCTCCACCACCTTTCTTGCTGCCTTCTGCCACCACTACAATCCTTTCATCATACAACCTCCCTACCAAGTCAACCGCCAACCTAAACGTGCTCGGTCGGGCAACGATAATATGCCTGCGGACATCCACTGGCAAGCCCTGGATATATCTCTTGATCTTTCGTGACAAGGGTGTCACTTGATCAGGCACCAGCAATGCCATCTTATTGAACTTTGGGGTGTATTGTTAATGTGTCATTGTTCCCGCCTCCAGCTACAGGAACTCACTCTCAACTTTGTCCATATCTCGGTGAGGAAAGAACTCCTCAATCACCAGCCTTTTCAGCTCTACCCACTTCATCCTTCCAATTTCCCGACTACCCTCGGCTTGGACAATATTGTCCCACCAACACAGAGCCGAGTCCACAAATGAGTGGGCGGCAAACTCCACCTTCTGTCCTCTCGGCACTCACTGATATCAAGTACTGCATCCATCTCTCTCACCCATTAGTGAGCAGTAGCAGTACTGCCGTTACCATCGAAGGTTAGGGGCTTTCATCTTTGAAATTCCCCGTAGTTGCAGCCTCGTGTCGCCTCTAGCGCAGGCTCTTCTTCCTCTTCTTCATCTTTGGAAATGACCATCTCAATTTTTGGTCTCTCCCGTCCTCCCGAGGATCTATTCCTCTCTCTTTTTTCTCCTTCTCTAACAGCCTTAATCACTTCAGTCGCCACAGATGGTAAGATCATCTGCATGACCTGGTGCACCTCCTCTACATTAGCCTCCTTCACCGAGGCCCTTAAGTTAGCACTCCCATCTCCGCCCTCTGGATGAGGGGTTTTGGGTTCTTCGTGAACCACCTTTTCGGCCCTAGGCCTTTCTCTTGTGGCCCGTGGTTCAGTACAACGTCCACCATGACCTCCACCACATGAAGCCTTCGATTATCTACCACTAGCCATCCTCTGACACACTATAAAATTCAAACACCAACACGATCATTCAATGGAATAGCTCAGTTCTTGTCAAGTATAGTAAGTCCCTCATTAGAGTGGCTAGTTATGATTAGCCACTTACTTTACTCTTCATACCCCAAGCATTTCCTATCCTGACTACATCAGTATCTAAATCTACTAAAGGCACATAGAACAAATCACACAACATGCGCATATAATGCCGGTTAACATTAAGAAAATACCTGATGGCACGCAGCTACTCGGACGGGCATCCCTTCCTTTTCTGTTCCATTTTCAGTTTAAGTTTAGGTTCATTTTGAAAATTTACTCGTTTCACCTAAACTTTGGCTCTGATACCAACTTGTAAGGCCCCGATCCCGGGACGCTCACAACTAGTCGATCATCGCACATAAAACATATATTTATATTAACTTAAATAATCATTGCTGGAGTTACATTAAAAACGACATTTCATTCATTATAAAAGATTTTGCAAAATAATACATTATTATCACATTACAAATACTTGTTGCATTACATCACAAAAGCATTATTAATTGGATGCCATCCAAAAAGAGCCAAGTAGTCGCCTCATGCCATCCTCAGCAACCTTGTTGGATCAAGAAGAAGGCTACTGCAACCAAAACTAGATCACTTAAGTTATTTTGGTGTTGCATGCAAAGGCTTTCGAAGCTTATCATGGAACTTCCGAAGGTTGTAGAGTTCTTCCGAAGACAAGGGAAAGTTCAACTTCCGAAGACAGAATTCTACTTCTGAAGACAAATGCATACTTCCGAAGTTCAAGACTTAGAAGAATAAAGTAAAGACCACTTCCAAAGTATGATGAAAAGAAGAAGTCTCCAAGTCTTGGAAGAAGCAGCCTCTTCCGAAGTATAAAGTGGCTTCGGAAGTACTTACTCTAAGCCATTTAACCTTCGAAAGACACTGCTATAACCAGTGGACACAAGTATGGTCTCTGACACTCCACTGCAGACTTCTAATACAGCATGGATTCTTCCTAAAGAACCATGTTGTTGACCATACTTTATTCCAATGTTTACCTTTTCATGATAGTACAGTTTCCATCTTTAGTTGGTGATAAAAGGTAAGTCAGGGACATGTCCTGACTACCAAATTTCAGATAAGACTTTATCCGAGATACCTTAACTATAGTCTTGTAGTATAGGCTTTAGCTAAAGGATACCAGCTGGTATCAAGTATATCCGGCTGTAGATAGTATTATATATAGGTTCTCCTTGTAACTCATAGAGGTAATATTATCATCTGCTTGTAAGAGTCTTTGTATCAAGAGTTGAGAATCAATATATAAAAGTATCTTGAAAATTATCTTTCTATGTTCTTAGTTACTTCTTATATTGTGATTAACTCTTATTGATTCTTACCCGAGTGTGAGTCTAGGTGAGTTTGAGAGAAAACCTTTATGTTTAAGTGACAAACACCAATCCTGCAATTGGTATTAGAGCTTCTCAGGCTCTTGATTGCGTGATCTAACCATCCAAATCACCTGTTTTCACTCCTCCCTACCACCCACTCACTCAATGGCCCTCAACAAATCTGAAGTAGAGATGGGGACGATGACCAAAGCACCTATCATCACCCCTGAAAACTTCAGGTCTTGGAGTATAAGAATGGAAGGCTTCATTAGATACCAAGACAGCAAAATGTGGAACTCTATTGTCAATGGACCGTACAAGCCAAAGGTGGCTTCACCTAGTGGAAACGGTGCCATGATAGAGAAAGTTGTCGAGGACTATTCTGATGAAGACAGAAAGAAGATGGACATCGATAGCAATGCTATGACTATTCTCATGACTGCAATACCGAACTCTATTATGGTGGGGTTCGAGCATTGCAAGACTGCCAAAGAATTCTTTGATGCACTTGCTCAGATGTACTCCTGCTCCAACGACTCAAAGAAGGACTCATGAAGCAGCAGTTCGAGAACTTCACTCATATTGCTGGAGAGACCCTCAACCAGCAGTACTTCAGGTACATGGATCTTATCTCTTCCCTTCAGTCTGTGAAAATCACTCCTGAACTTAGAGATCTCACCAGAAAGTTCATGAGTGCTCTTCCAAATGAGTGGACATTCTACTGTGTCTCTATCAAGAGAATAGAAAACTTGAACACTCTTTCCATGATTGAGCTCTATGGCATCCTTGATGGATACCGTCTAGAGATGGAGAGTAAGAAGGGCCACCAAACAAGCAGACCCATGAGTCTTCCTGCTAGCAACACTTTAATGGTTGCTGAAGGCTCCTTAACCCCTCAACCTCAGCATTTCCTGACTTATCAGCAGCCATCCTGTTCTTCTGGTCCTTACATCACTTATCTGAGACTCCAAGGTCTCAATAGGCTCAATACAATCCCTTCCAGGAAAGTTGTGCCTTTGTTCAGAAGGTGGACACTCAGGACATTTTCAATATTGCTTTGATGATCTTGAGTGTTTTAGCCCAGATGACGTAGAGTACGTGGACATTGTCCAACAAATGGCTCTCTTAACTTATAGAGCAAAGAAGTTCTTCAAGAGAACTGGAAGGCATTTCCCTCAAAACCCAACTACCAGCAAGTTCGGGTTCGACAAGACCAGGGCAAAGTGTTACAATTGTAACCAACTAGGTCATTTTGCAAGGGAATGCAAGGCTCCCAAGACCAATCTGGGATCCCCACAGGCCTCCACACATCCCTCAACCTCAAAGCCCACTCAGAAGTCAACTGAAACAGCCGCAATGGCTCAAGAAGTTGACTGGAGCTTTATGGTACAGGATGTGACTCCTGCTCAAGCTCTCATGGCCAGAACAGATGATGCCCATGTATATGAACATCTCTGCAGTCCATCCTATATAGCTAAAGTTAAACTCTTTCAGGATTACAATATGGAAATCAGATTTGACATTGAGTCTTTAAATATTCTAAAATCTGATTTTAAAAGAGCTAAATCTGACTATCAAAAGAAAATTGATGAGTTAGAGAAAACTGTATCTTTTTTGAAACATGAACACACCAACTACAAGACTCAATCAAGGATCTGATATCCAAATTATCTGAGGCTCAAGCCCAGCTTGTCACTGCTGAGGCTCAGGCCAGGAAGCATGCTATCTCTAAGCAGAACTTCCAACCTATTCTTGCATCATCCTCCCATTCCAAACTCTGTTATCAGAACAAAGGAGGGTTGGGAACCAATGAAATTGCTCCACCACATTCTATGAGTCTATTAGACAGCCAAGATGTGGTACTGAAGAGCAAGAGGTTCCAACTGCTGACCCTTTCTTTCCAGAGTTAAAGGATGATGCACCAATAATGGCTACCATAGGGAAGGAACAGGTAGATGTACCCATCACCTCCTGTGATGATCAAATCCTAACCACCAAAGCCAGAAGAAGCAGAGCTAAAGCTGCTAGGAGAACTGCTAAGAAAGTGGTTGAATCCAAACTGAAAATTGACCCCAAATAGAAGGGTGTCTTTGTCTCAGCTGGATTCCAAGTGTTAGGTACTTGGATTCAGGAAAGGAATGTAATACCAACATTCCTGTCCTACCAAAGGATCAGAAGTTAAAAGGAAAAGTTGCTGACGAAGAAAAGAAAACCAAGACACAACAATCCTCACTTTCCCAAAAGACTAACATTGCATGCATCATGTGTGGCCTGCAAAATCACATGGCAAAAGATTGTTACTACAATCCTGCAAGCACACATTATGCAAATAATGTTAGAAAAGAAGGAGTCAGGGAAGGTTTCACATTTGCACCATTCCATACGGTTCAAGTGTTGAAGAAGGGAAAGCTAGTTTCCAAAGCCAAGTTGCTTTCGGAAGAATCTCCTTCTTCCGAAGGGAAAGTGGCTTCGGAAGCAAAAGCTACTGAGGTTTGGAAGAACAAGAAAGCTCCCTTGAAACCATCCCAGAAGAAGACTACTTCGGAAGAAAAGGTGGTGAGGACTTCTTCTGAAAAGAAAGAAGCTTCGGAAGAAGACCATGCTACAAAAGCTTCAACAAGCTCATCCTCCAAGATCAGCCAAAGGGTGGACTGGAAGATCAAGGAAGATGCTACAGCCCAAACCTTTTATTCAAAGACCTCTGTTGAACCCCCATGCATATCATTTGGTTCACTCATGTCATTATCCTTGGAAGAACCCAAGACCAGCAAGGCTTGGGTATCCAAACAAAACTGAAATCTCATCTTATGTGCAGGAACATCCATTTGACAAGAACAACAATGTATGGATTGTAGATAGTGGATGCTCCAGGCACATGACAGGGAACAGATCTCTCCTTCAACAATTTCAACATTATGATGGAGGTCCTATCCAGTTTGGAGGTGAGGCCAGAGGATATATTTCTGGCAGAGGGAGTATATCCAATGGTAAGTTAACAGTTGACAAAGTTAACTTTGTCAAACAGCTTGAACACAACCTGTTAAGTGTTTCTCAATTCTGTGATCAAAAGCACCAAATGTTTTTCACAGAAGATGAGTGCATTATCCTCAAATCAGGGATGACAATTCCTTTGGAATTGGTGCTTCTTAGATCTCCCGGGAAAGGGGATATGTACAAGCTTGATATGAACAATGCTTCCTCAATAGGTGAAGTATCATGCTTTCTTTCCAAAGCTTATAGTGATGAGTCAACACTGTGGCATAAACGTATGTGTCATGTAAATTTTAAGACAATGAATAAATTGGCTAAAAATAACTTGGTACATGGTTTGCCTAAAAAGGAGTTTTTCTGCAAAGACAACTGTGTTGCATGCTGAAAGGGAAACAACACAGGACGTCTCATAAATCCAAATGTGTTAACTCTATCACTACTCCATTGCATTTATTGCACATGGATCTTTTTGGTCCCACAAGTATAATGAGCATTGGAAGGAAATCATATTGCCTTGTGATAGTTGATGATTTTACAAGATTCACATGGGTATTCTTTTTAAGAACTAAAGATGAAACTGCTGAAACATTAAAATCTTTTATTCTTAAAATAGAAAATCAAATTGATCACAAGGTTAAAATAATTAGATGTGATCAAGGGATTGAGTTAAGAACTTCGTTCTTGACTCTTTCTGTAACTCAAAAGGGATTGCCAGACAATATAGTGCTCCCAGAACTCCTCAACAAAACGGTGTTGCTGAGAAGAGGAACAGGACACTTATTAAGGCTGCTCGAACTATGTTAGCTGATCCAAAGCTACCTCTAACATTCTGGGCAAAGGCAGTCAGCACTGCATGCTATGTGCAAAACAGAGTTCTTGTAGTTAAGCCCCATGGAAAAACCCCTTATGAGCTATGGAACAAGAGGCCACCGTTCATTGGCTTTCTAAGGTCCTTTGGCAGCGGGTGTACCATACTTAACACAAAGGACAATTTAGCAAAATTTGCTGAAAAGTTGGATGATGCTATCTTTGTTGGATACTCTTCTAGCTCCAAAGCTTACAGAGTATACAACATTAAGAATCAACAATTTGAGGAGTCATCTAATATAGTTGTTAATGAGCACACTCCTTGTGTTAGGGGGAATGGACCTGATCACATCTTTGATTTAGAATTGTTTCCAAACTATTCTAAACCATCTTGTGAGAATGTTTCAGCTGGAATAGGTGCTCAAAATGATGTTGATGCTGCTATTAATGATCAACTTTTTGAGCTTCCTAGGCCTAGACCAATTTCTCCAAGTGTTGCAATACATCAAGCTTCCACTATTCACAGATCCGATAGTTTAACTATATCAAGGAATAGTGAAGCTTCAACAAGTGAGTCACCTACTGAGCCTCAAAACTCATCGGGTGATCCATTACAACACCAGGCAGAAGGAGGTAGTATCTTGAAGGAACAGGAAACTGTTAATACTACTTCACAGCCAACTATTGATGATGTTTCTCATTCATTCAATCAGTCCTCATTGAATGACTTTGAAATAGCAGCTGCACAGAGTGTTTTAGTTCCTGAGTAGAATATGTCTAATCTGGATCTATCTCTGCAACTGGAAGTGATTCCTCGTCTTAGGATTCACAACACTTAGAAAGATTTGAAGGGAAGTGATTCCCTGAGAACATCATAGGGAATGTCTCTAGGGCGTGAGAACAAGAGGACAGACTCATCAAGGGAATGTCTGTTTGTACTCATGTTTTCTAGCTCAGATGGAACCAAGAAGGTAGAAGATGCCTTGAAAGATAGTAGCTGGATTGAATCGATGCAAGAGGAGCTGCTTCAATTCAAGAGACAGAAGGTATGGAACCTATGTCCGCTACCATCTGGTCAAGTACCTATAGTCACCAAATAGGTTTTCAGAAACAAGAGAGATGATAGAGGCTTGATCATCAAGAATAAGGCAAGACTTGTGGTTCAAGGATACACTCAAGAGGAAGGAATCGATTATACTGATGTCTTGCACCAGTTACAAGACTTGAGGCAGTTAGGATCTTCCTTGCTTATGCTGCATCCAAGGACTTCACGTATACCAACTTGATATCAAGTGTGCTTTTCTATATGGGGATATAGATAGGGAAGTCTATGTATGCTAACCTCCATAATTTGAAGATCCACAGCACCCCAACTATGTGTGCAAATTGGATAAAGCTCTATATGGGTTGCACCAAGCACCTAGGCTGTGGTATGAGACTCTGTCTCAGTTTCTTCTGAAGAATGGCTATACTAGAGGTACCATTGATAAGACTCTCTACATCAGAAAGTCTGGAAAGGACATTTTGCTCGTACAAGTCTATGTTGATGAAATCATATTTGGTTCCTCAAATGACAAAATGTGCAAGGACTTTGAGAGCATTATGAAGAAGAAGTTTGAGATGAGCTCCATGGGAAAATGGACTTTTTCCTTGGAATTCAGGTAAAGCAACTAAAGGAAGGGTTCTTTATTAATCAATCTAATATGTCTCTAACATCTTAGAAATATTTGAAATGAAGGATTGCAAGCCTACCAAGACACCCATACCCAGAAACCGTAATCTTTGTCCTGACCTCGAGGGGGAGGATACTGATCAACATCAGTATAGGGTAATTATTGGTTCTCTGATGTATCTTACACCCAGTAGACCTGATATCATGTTTGCTATTTGCATTTGTGCAAGATATCAGGCTACTCCTAAGGTGTCTCACCTAGCTGCTGTAAAGAGAATCCTCAAATACCTTAAAGGAGCACCTAAACTAGGTCTCTGGTATCCCAGAAACAAGGATTTCAATCTTTATGGATACTCTGACAGTGACTATGGAGGCTACAATATTGACAAGAAACCAACATCAGGAGGATGTCAATTTCTTGGTGGAAGGATCATCTTATGGCAATGCAAGAAGCAATCCTGTGTCTCTACATCAACTGCTGAAGCTGAATACATTGCTGATGCTAGCTACTGTTCTCAACTACTATGGATTCAAAATCAGATGTTAGACTATGGATTCAACTTTATGAGTACTCCTATCCATATTGACAACAACAGTGCTATCTCCATTACTGGAAATCCGATGAAGCACTCCAAGACTAAGCACATTGACATCAGGTATCATTTCATTAGAGATATTCATGAGAAATTTTAATCAAGTTAATCAAAGTTGATTCAAATGAACAATATGCTGATATGTTTACCAAAGCTTTTGATGAACAAAGGTTTAAGTATCTCATAACAACTATTGGGATGATAAACATTGATTAATCTTATCTCTTTTGAAAACCTTTTAATAAGTAAGTCTTGTGTCAATACAATTTAAGCCCTGTTACAAGAAATTCTCTCTGAAATTTTCTAAGTGTAAATTCCTTTCGAAGAGAAATTAACCTTCGGAAGACATTCTCATATCTTCCGAAGCAAAATTTCTCAAAGGATAACTTTCTTCTCGGAAGAATTTTTGGTCTCGGAAGAAGCGATTGATTGTATATCAGATCTATTTCCGAAACTTACAAATTCTCTATTCGGAAGAAACTCTAACCTTCGGAAGCAAAGTTTTGGCTTCGGAAGTAAGAATTGCCTTCGGAAGACAAGTTACCTTCGGAAATGTTTTACACTCGGAAGAGAGATTTCACTGTGCAACGTAAATTTCTTGGGCCCCACACTGTAAAAAGCAAAGATTTTGTTAATGATGTCGGATTATTTAACTGATTTTTAACCTTACCACCACTGTCATTTCATCCACTAAACCATCACATCACCTTATCCTAACCCCCATTACCGCCATTCCACAATCTTTTAAATAATCTCGACTATTCAATTTCACTCTCTTACTTGCAAATTTTACAACCCTAGAAATTTCTCCTACTCAACTTTACCCAGCTCAAATCATCCCCATTCACCTTTCCAAATGGCCTTCAACCCTCAACACAACCAAGTCGTACTTCTTGATTCTTCAAGAGATGTTGACTTCTCAGATATCATCTCCTTTCTAACCCAATCTTCTTACTACACCGCTCTGACTGTAAACCCCACAATTTACTCAAACCGTATGTCTGAATTTTGGGCAAACGGTCAGATTGAAACCCTAAATGGGGTTTGTGTCATTCGATTGAGCATCTGTGGCCAAGAGTTGGTCATTTATGTGCAGATCATCAGGAAGCATCTAGAGCTTCATGATGAGGGCGCTCCAACGGAATTCCCCAAAGCAGATTTGGACAATTCTTATCTCCAAATGGGATATGGTGGAGACGTTAGCAGGTCAACTATCTACAAATTTAACTTCTCATACAAATGGAAGTTCCTGCGACATGTGGTCCTTCACTGCTTGTTGAATAAATCTGGGGGATGGGATCAAATCCCATATGAACTTGGGTTCCTAGTTCATGGGTTGGTAAAATGCCTCTGCTTCAACTATTCAAGATTTGTGCTGACTAACCTCATGGGAAATCTTCAGAAGGACACATTCTTCATGTATCCCAGGTTTCTCCAGCACATAATCAACTGCGAACTGGAGCAGAGCAAGCTTGTCTGTGCAGCTGCTCTGACTGCTCCTCAAATGAGGCCGACCATCTTCAAGACTTTGAAGAGAGTGTCCACCAACTTCACAGGAAGATATACTGCACTTCTTCCAGGTATGACTAAGCCAACGGCTCGTGGTGACATCCCTGTTTACCCCACAGGTGATGAACCCACACCAGTAACTATCCCCACAATGCCAACACTACCTTCTCCACCCATCACCATCACTTATCAGAGACGCCCCAAACGAACCCTTGTTAAATCTACTCTGATTGAACAAGCCCCTCCTGTTCAATCCAAAAAGACTAGAGTGGAAACATGGGCTCCCACTCAGTCAGAGGTCTCTCCATCCTTCTCTTTTGACCTCAATTTGGGTCTTGATTCTCCTTAGTCTCAGACCCATGAGCCCACAACCCAAGCTGAAAGCCCTCAGGGTGAGTCTCTATACTCCCCTGAGCAGCCAACAAAGGACAGCCCCACCAGAGGCTCAATGCATGTAGACATTGACCAAAGTCCCAGGTCAGTAGGTTTACCCATCCTATCTTTCATTGACCTTCTGTTTAAAACTGATCAAGAGATAACATCTCTCCATGTCAATGAAGTTGATCTACAACACCCTCTCCAAGATCAACAGAGCCTGGAAAAATCCCTTATCTCTAGCCCCTATCAGCATCCAACAACTGAGGTGAGCCCCACTGATGTGGAGGGGACTCATGTAGATTCAGCTGCCACTACAAAAGGTGCCTCAATGGACCTTGTGGATAGTGGTAACATTTCTCAGACTGAATCCACGGCAACCGAGCCCTTTGATGACTCTGAAAGAGACATCATTGAGCATGGGAAACCAGGGTGCCAAGAAACCACATCTGGTGGTGAGGCTGAACATACTAGGTATGTTACCTCATCTCCATGGAACCTAAGATTCAATTTGAAGGGGAAATAGCAACTGATGGCCCAGCAACTGAAACAGTTGGGACAGAATCTGCATCCCCTCTAACTTCCGAAGCTGAAGTTAAAGCCTCGGAAGAACAAGCTGAATCTTCGAAGCTGAAATGGAAGCTGCGGAAGGACTGTTCAAAATGTCCGAGGAACTGATCATCATAGATGCTATCCTGGAAATGACATCTGAAATGAGCACTGAGTACTTTCCAATTGTTCCTCCATCTCAGACACCATCTCAGACTCTCTCACAATCAGAAACATCTCTCCAAGAATCACCACACTCAGGATCTTCAAAGGATAAAGGAAAAAGGAAGATGACTACGAAAGAGCTTTAGGAAGAGGAGAAGATTGAGAAACTTAAGAAGAAAGGAATACTTCAGACTGAGAAGTTGCTAGCTGCCAGCACAAAAGCAGTTGCTTCCAATCTGGAGGTTGTCATCAATAAAAGAAGAGAGCAGATCATTGACCAGCTCATTGAAATGGGAGCTGCCAATAAAGAAACACTCATGCTACCATTAGAGGAGTTAGTGGATCTGGAGAAGGCAACCAGGCTGAGACTTGAAAAAGAAGTTAGGTTGGCCTTAGAGGTAAAGGAAAAGAAACAAAAGGAGGCTAAATTGCAGCTGAGGAGAGACAGGATAAACTTCCTACTCTCCAGAGGCTTTGATCTTCAAGAACTCTCTCCACACAACGATAATATGATCCTCTGGCTCTACAACAAAGAGCATGATCAAATGGAGAAAGAAAGGAAGAAGGCTGTAAAAGAAAAGGCCAGAGAGAAGAAGAAGAAAGAAGAAGAGGCTAGGGTCACTGCCTCCAAGAAGCTTACTGAGAAAGCCTGGATGAAGGACTATCTTCGTGCTCATGGCTTCTCTAGTAGGCAGGTGGGTCCTATGTCTGAAAGGACACTCCAACGGATTGTCAGTGAAATTAAGGCTAACATCCGGATGGGGAAAAGGAATGAGATGTATAGAAGGGTAAAAGGGATGACCTTCACTGCTTTTACCCAACCTCAACCTGAACCTTTCACCCCTGAACCCACATCACTACCTACTACTACTCCCTCACCTCAACCACCCAAACTTCCCATTATCCAACCCAAAAAACTAGCCAGAACCTTTAAACCTAAACCTACCCAATTACCTTCCAAACCATCCCTTCAGCCTTCTCAACATCTCTCCCTTGAGGAGTTTAAGGCAATCAAGATGAAGCTCACTAATTGCACTACTTTGAGCGAAGTCTCTTGTGTAGAAGACTCTGTTAACATCACGTATGTAGACGGATCTTCAAGTTCCCTCACAAGAGACAGATTCCTTGATTTGCCTAGAGGAACTTTGGACCAAACTGCAAGACTTTTGGGCCTCAATTCAGACTCTTTAAATGAGGAAGAAAAGAAGCTTAGAAGGAAATTGGTGACTCTACTGGATATAAGAAAAGAGGACAAGATTCCTAGTCAGTCTCTTGTGCCTAGAAGGAAGATAATCCAGTGGAGGTTCGATAAACCTTCTCACAACTTTGTTGTGGAAAGAGAGAATAGTGAAGTCAACAGACTCAATGCAACCTCTCTGTTACACTCCAGCAGATTCGACATTGCTGAGTTAGCAGAGAAACCATTCTCCAACCCCTCCAACTCTAAAACTGCTTCACTCATCAGAAATCATCTCAGCAGTCTTCATTTGCTGAGCTAACTGCAAAAGCAAATATTGAAGAAGGGTGAAGTTGAGAAGACAGAAAGACAAGGAAAGATCTCCCACCAAAGGTGCTGCCTTTCTACAGATGGTGGAAGGTCCTGAATTGGAACCTATAGTTTGATGGGAATATGATTACAGTTCCCATCAACTAACTCTTTTTCAGAGGGCAACAACAAAGGGTACATGTTATCCAAGGTGATAGACTGGATTTCCTGTCCACCAAGGATCTGTACAAGCTTCTTAGCACCACATCAGGGAATAACAAGGAGACAGACAAATATTTGCTCTCCTTGGTGCTAAAAGTTTTGAGAAGTCGAGATAAGTGAAGTTTTGGTAGCATCAGCCTAGGGGGAGTTTGTTGGATCAAGAAGAAGGCTAATGCAACCAAAACTAGATCATTTAAGTTATTTTGGTGCTGCATGCAAAGGCTTCCGAAGCTTATCATGGAACTTCCGAAGGTTGTAGAGTTCTTCCGAAGACAAAGGGAAAGTTCAACTTCCGAAGACAGAATTCTACTTCCGAAGACAAATGCATACTTCCGAAGTTCAAGACTTAGAAGAATAAAGTAAAGACCACTTCCAAAGTATGATGAAAAGAAGAAGTCTCCAAGTCTTGGAAGAAGCAGCCTCTTCCGAAGTATAAAGTGGCTTCGGAAGTACTTACTCTAAGCCATTTAACCTTCGAAAGACACTGCTATAACCAGTGGACACAAGTATGGTCTCTGACACTCCGCTGCAGACTTCTAATACAGCATGGATTCTTCCTAAAGAACCATGTTGTTGACCATACTTTATTCCACTGTTTACCTTTTCATGATAGTACAGTTGCCATCTTTAGTTGGTGACAAAAGTTAAGTCAGGGACATGTCCTGACTACCAAATCTCAGATAAGACTTTATCTGAGATACCTTAACTATAGTCTTGTAGTATAGGCTTTAGCTAAAGGATCCCAGCTGGTATCAAAGTATATCCGGCTATAGATAGTATTATATATAGGTTCTCCTTGTAACTCATAGAGGTAAGATTATTATCTGCTTGTAAGAGTTTTTGTATCAAGAGTTGAGAATCAATATATAAAAGTATCTTGAAAATTATCTTTCTATGTTCTTAGTTACTTCTTATATTGTGATTAACTCTTATTGATTCTTACCCGAGTGTGAGTCTAGGTGAGTTTGAGAGAAAACCTTTATGTTTAAGTGACAAACACCAATCCTGCAAACCTTTACCTGGCAACTGGAACACATAAAAGTCAGCATTGCTGAGTGAGTTCTAGTTTAAAAATAAAACATACTTTACTTTCGATTAAAACCATTCTTTACTTTCTTTCAATTCATATTATACTTTCGTACATGATCACACATCGTACGTACACATAGATAATAACATTATTATCTTCATCATTCGTTCATTAACTTTCTTTCATTCTATAAGGCCTGTTCCCGGGACGCTTACAGCTGGCCAATCATTGCTCATATAACATATAGCTTTATATTTAACATTCATTAAAACATCGCAACAGAACATAAATGTTCATTTCAAAACATCATTCGTTCGTATTACAATACAAAAACATTAAACAACAGAATGTCATCCAAAAGAGCTGAGTAGCTGCCCCGTACCATCCTCAACAATACTCACCTGCCAACTGGAAAATGCATAAAAAGTCAGTGTTGCTGAGTGAGTTCTAGTTTTACAATAAAACATACTTTTACTTTCATTAAACCATTCATTACTTTGCATGTGATCACATGTCATACGTACACATAGATAATATCATTATTACCTTCATTAATCATTCATTAACTTTCGTTCATTCATCGTATGTCATTATCATTCTCATTTGTTACTTTCATTCACATTAATTCATACTTCTTACTTTCATTTGTACGTTCATTTATTTCGATGACATGTACATTACCCCAAACATTGTGCACAAAGCTGGTAACTAGGCCTGAGGTCTTTCATAGACCTCGAACATTGTGCACGAAGCTGACTCCAACACCTAGGGCATGTACATTCACCATTTATCTTTTCTCTTTCATTTCGGATCAACGTCATATGCTATACCCCGAACATTATGCACGAAGCTGGTAACTGGGCCTGAGGTCTTTCATAGACCTCGAACATTGTGCACGAAGCTGACTCCAGCACCTAGGGAAAGCGGCAAAGATCCCATACTTATGGTCAATCACAAAGATTGGACCCCAGTGTGCATCCTTCTGGAGTAGCTAACCCACACACCGTTGAGCAAACACCCTTCATTGAGTTTGAACTTCCATACATTTGGTTGCAAGCCTTTCTTACATTCATTCATTCATTAATGCATGCATTCTTTCGTTACGTTCCTCTTTTCATTATCTTCCACTTTATGTTACATTATACTTTTATTTAATTCATTAACATTCAACGTAGAGCCAAGGGAAAATAATCATACATAATAAGGAACATAAATAGTTAACATCATCATACAAGGCATCATACATACATAGCATACATCATACATACCATCATGCATAAGCATCAAACATACATCATAACATGCCCATCATAACATCTATGACCTCAAAAGTCAACTTATATAATTCCTCGGGAACATCCCGAGTCAAAGCCTACATTCATCTTTTTCCCAGAAAGTCAGAAAAAGTCTAAGTGTTCATCCGCATTTACTATAGTTCATCCGCATTTACTATAGTTCATCCGCATTTGTCTTACTTCATCCGCATTTCCCATACTTAGTCAATGTTCATCCGCATTTCCCATTACTCATCTGCATTGATTACTTAGGAGTTAATGCTCATCCACAACTGTCATCCGCATTGACTTTTCCATACTCATCCGCATTGACTTCCCAACACTCATCCGCATTGACTTTCCAACACTTATCCACATTGACTTGCCAACACTTATCCGCATTGACTTTCCAACACTTATCCTTATTGACTTTCCAACACTTATCCGTATTGACTTTTCCATACTTATCTGTATTGACTTTCCAACACTTATCTGCATTGACTTTCCAATACTTATCCGCATTGACTTTGTATACTTAGGCAGATTCTACAACTTAAAATATGAGCCTTAAACATCAGTTTTCAGTTCCCAATCACCGTCCATCAAGTTCTAAGCTTAAATCATACATTCTAAGCCTTAGAAACATCATCACAGATCATCAAGCAAGAACATAACCACACCTCACATCATACATTCAACATACACAAAATCAAACATACGGGTCCGAAACCCAGTTTAATGAAAACATACATTCATGCATTTCCAGCCCAAAAATTAGTTAAAACATGTAAAAGAGGGGTCCTAGAACTCACCTTTGCAGCTCTTGAGTATGGCTTCTTCCAAACTCGTTTGCAATTGAGTTCAACCACCTAGAAACCCACTAAAAACATACCCAAACACATACAAACGCACATAAGCACAAAACCGAGGACATAACCGGTTAAGAACACTCTAAAACATGAATTCTTACCTTGAATTCACACTTTTCTTCTTGTTTCTCTTCAAAATCGTGAGTTCTTGCTTCCAGCTATTCTCTCTCTTTCTAAGACCTGAAGATTAGTAATGTGTGTGACATATGGGCGGCCATACCACCTTTATCACCAACTTTTAAACTCTTTTGTCCTTTTGACACTTTTAACCTCTAGACTTGGGTTTTATTTCTTTTCCTTCTTTTTATTTCCCTTTATTCATTCTTTCTTTGTCTTTAAAATAACCAGGTGTTACTCATTCATCGTACGTCATTATCATACACTTTCATTACTTTCATACATAACTTTCTTACTTTCATTCGTACGCTCATTACTTTCGATGACATGTACAATACCCCGAACATTGTACATGAAGCTGGTTACTAGGCCTGAGGTCTTTCATAGACCTCGAACATTATGCACGAAGCTGACTCCAGTACCTAGGGAAAGTACATTCACCAATTATCTTTTCTCTTTCATTCCGGACCAATGCCATATGCTATACCCCGAACATTATGCACGAAGCTGGTTACTGGGCCTGAGGTCTTTCATAGACCTCGAACATTGTGCATGAAGCTCACTCCAGTACCTGGAGCAAGCGGCAAGGATCCCATAAATATGGTCAATCACAAGAATTGGACCCCAGTGTGCATCCTTCTGGGGTAGCTAACCCGCGCACAGTTGAGCTAACACCCTTCATTAGGTGTGAACCTCTATACATTTGCTTGCAACCCTTTCTTACTTTCATTCATTCATTAATGCATGCATTCTTTCATTACGTTCCTCTTTTATTATCTTCCACTTTATGTTACATAATACTTTTCATTTCATTCATTAACATTCAACGTAAAGCCATGGGAAAATAATCATACATAATTAGGAACATCAACATGATCATACGAACATCACCATACAAGGCACCATCATACATACATAACATACATCATACATACCATCATGCATGAGCATCAATCATACATTGCCCATCTCATCATCTGTGACTCTAAAAAGTCAAATTACATAGCCCCTGAGAACCTACCAAGTCAAAGCCTACATTATACTTTTTCCCCAAAAATCAGAAAATAATCTAAGTCTTTAGGCACATGAATACTATACAGGCGCATGAGCACTATGCAGGCGCATGGCCTTTAAGACGCATGATAAACACTTAGGTGCATGGGAACTTTCAGGAGCATTGGCACTATTAGGGCGCATGAGCAACACTTAGTCTATTCTGGGTAATTCTAGGCGCATGGGCACTATGCAGGCGCATGAATACATGGGCGCATGAGCTATCTGGGCTCATGAACATTTAATCAATTTCAACCTATTTCTAGGCGCATGAGTACTATTTGGGCGCATGAGGTTTTGGGCGTGTGGGACACTTAGGCAATATTTCTGTTGGGCGCATGGGCTACTGTTTGGGCGCATGGGCTACTGTTTGGGAGCATAGGCAGACTATATCACACTTAAACATCATATGTCGTTCCCCAATCATCATCTATCATGTTCTAAGCTTAAATCATACTTTCTAAGCTTTAGAAACATAATCATAACATCATTAAACACATACATAACCCAAAATCAAACCCCACCCGAAATCACACACATAAACACATACGGGTATGAAACCCAACTTTTATAAAAAGTTCATACATGCATTTCCAACCCCAAAGCAGTTAAAAACAAGTAAAAGGAGGGTTCTAGTACTCAACTTAGTAGTCTTCTTTGGGTAAGACTTCCTTCAAACCCGTTCGCTACAAGTTCACACCTAGAAACCCACCAAAACACACAACCGAACACATACAACATACATAAGCATACAACCGAGGATAAAACTAGTTAAGAACATCTTAAACACATGAATTCTTACCTTGAATTTGAACTTTTCTTCTTGATCTTCTTCAAAACCCAAGAGATTTATGCTATTTTCTTTCTCTCTCTCAAAAATCCGAACAATGTGGGTGAAGAGAGGGTGATGGGGACCATCACCTTTATTAACCAACTTTTGAAGATTTTGTCCTTTTTGACACTTAGGTCCCTCTACTTGGGCTTTATATCCTTTCTTTCTTATTCTTCATTTTATTCTTTTGTTTGAGCCTTCTAAAAATAACTGGGTGTTACAACAGTATACTGACCCGGAGGGCAATGCTTTCCCCAACTTGGGTGAAATGTTTGGCAGTGGTACTTTTGAGAAGTTGGAGGAGATAGAGAAAGAAAAAGAAAAAGATGAAAGTACAACCCAAGCTTCGGATGCAAATGTTGATATAAGAAAGCTGAATGGGCAGCTTGTTTTGCTAAGATGAAAGCCAAGCGTGCACCCCTAAAGAAAAGTGCCTACACCAAGCCTTACAGAGTCAAAAGGCATCAGAAAGTGTCAGGAAAGATTATAGCGTGGGCATATTTTGAAGACTTGGATGTTTATGCTGTGAAAAGGGAAAAAGGGATTGAGTACTTCAGATATCCTCATGATCTGAAGACTCTTCTTGGTTTTGAGCTCAACCGACTAGCATGCTTAGATCTGTTATATGATAACCCAATAAAGATGTCAAGATGGTTTGAGGCTGCATTGAAGAAGGAATACCACACTAGATGGGTCAACCTCAGACCTCAACAACCTAAGAGGTTCATTCATAAGTCTGAAGTTGATCCTATATCTGGAAAGCCTAAAGTAGTGCTGAAGTGGAGTCCTCTGCACACAATGTCAAGATTCCCTTACGGGAAATGCCTCAGGACTTCACTCCACACTTCAAATGGTGGTATTATGACTAGAGGATAGGTGAAGCAGTCATAGTTTTGAACAGAGATTGGAAGATAGAGACTATAAGGGTATTCGACCCAATGTGGCTTACTAACTTGTCTGCTGAAGATGTCTATACTTTATACAAGTGGCCATTGTTCCATGACACGCAAGATATTGTACAAGCTCTTCAATTCCAACACGTCATACGACTTTGCTTTGCATTCGAGATACATGCAGGAGTCACAATAAAAGAGAAGTACAAGAAATTTCAAGAGCATGTGAAGAATGTTAGACAATAGGGTAAACTAGGTCTAAGGGGGAGTTTGTATATACATGTTGTTCCTAGTTTATGTGCTTAAATGTAAAAGTCTTTCATGCCTTACATATATGTAATGTGACGAAGTAATGAAATATGAATGTATGCTTTGATGTTTATTTATCTTTGATTCATATGCATGAACTTATTATATAGGTTTGAGTTTGTTGTGCATAGTTCTTACTCAATAATGATTAAATAATGTGTTTAATCTAGTCAGATGAGTATTCATGCTAATGGACCATACTTATGGACCATACACATGAATATATCATGCTTATAGATCAGTCGCACGACTCAACTAGGAGACTGGATCAGTCGTATGATTGAGACATAAGATTGACTCATTCGCACGACTAAACCTTCAGTCATGCATATGACTCAATCGCATGATTCAGTCGCACGACTGAACCATGCTAATGGTTTAGTCGTACGAATGGGAATCACTAACCTATAAATACCACCTACTTTGTGGAAAAACATAACACTTTGAGAAATACTTCGAATACACAAAAACCCTAGCCATCCAGAGCATCCCTAAGAACATGTCCAAGTTCATAGTTCGTTCTTGATTGATTCCTACTTGTTCTTAACGTTTAGTTCATTCTTAAATTAATCGGGTAATCGTTCTCACTGATTGGATCGCCAATCAAATATGATTCTGGACTATTTGATCTGGTATAACGCAGAATCAGTTAGTACTCCATATGAAAATGGTCCAAACACCTACTATCTCCCTAGTTCAAGAAAGTCTTGTACAAGAGGATGTGGTTCAACAAGAACCTTAGGTAGACAAAGAAGAAGATAGGATCAAAATGATCAACTACTTGAGTGCCACATACCTCTATCAGGCTATTGCACTTCTTCCCTTATCCTATGACTATATTGAGTTTAAGTACTCAAACAACTTGAACTTGAGATAGTCAAAGAAAGAAAGATCAGCAAAAGGAAGCTAAGGTAAGAGGCTACAAAGTCAAGAGCCATCATCTAGAAAAGTATGAAGAAGTCTGCTGGTAGGTAGAGGATGATGAGCTTCTTGAAACTGTATGGATTCTCCGGAAGGAGACTTGGCCCTATGTCTCTGTCCACTATGGATGAGCATATCAGGGTAATCAATCAGAAGATCAAGAGTGGAGAGCTAATAGACTTACACTCCCCTCCAAGTCAAGCTCCACCTGAAGTGGAGGTTAAGGTTGAACAACTTGAGACAACACAACCTGAACCTCTTACTGGGACTCAGCAAGCATTATCTTCTCATCCATAGCAGGTTCAAACTCCCTCTCCTTCTATGAAGTTGGCTGGATAGGTAGACATCCGAGCATGTTCTTGACGGAAGGATAAACAACAGCAAACACCAAGAGACAATCAATAACACGAACTATAAAAATTGGTCTCATTGATAAAACCTAATGATTACAAGCTCATTACAACATAAGAATCAAGACTCTTGGCAAGGGGAGATCGAGCATGATCTCCCCTCTCATCCGGCAGCCCTAGGCTCCCGGGCAGACTCCCTCTCTGATCCTTAATCTCTCTACATATTGAAACTGGTATATATAGGCCTCGGCCCATATTAGATGAGACGGGGCCCATTCGTGCGATTGGACATTGTGTATGGTTCAATCGTACGACTGGACCATGTGTATGGTTCAATCGTACGACTGGACCATGCGTATGGTTCAATCGTACGACTGGACCATGCGTATGGTTCAGTCTTACGAATGTCCCAATCGCATCTCTCAGTCGCATGACTGGTCCATTAGCATGGCTCAGTCGTACGACTGAGTCTCATTCGCATATGCTCCGGTGAATGACCCAGATTCATATGTTTACAACATATTAGGTGTATAACATTAAGCCTAGACTATTCGACAAGCGACGGACACACTATATATGACTATATATGCTCCAACACCTTCTTAACCTGTGAGGGAGGAAGACCCAACTGAGAAAGACAAAGAAGATCAATTAGGTGCTGCAGACCAGTTTTCTCAGTTAAAATGAACAAAAAGAAGAAAAAGGATGGCTTCAAAACCAAAGCCAAAGAAGAAGAAGGAAGAAGCATCCTTTTCAGAACCTCAGGATGAGTTAGAACATCCTAAGGATGTGCAACCAAAGGATGCTTCATCGTCTCCCATTCAAACAGCTCCGCTAGCATCCAAGAAGACTGTAACACCCGGATATTTTCTTTGAAGCCGACGAAAGAAGAAAAGAAATAAAGTCCAAAGTCGAGGGACCAAACTCGCCAATGAGAGAAAGTTGGGTGAATTGAAGTATTTGAAGGGAGAGGGCAGCCCTTACCCTCTCCCCACACCCAAAATCTTAGCAAAGAAAAGAGAGGAAAAGAAGAAAGGGAGAAAAGAGAGAAAAAGGTTTGTTCGGGTGGATTCAAGAGTGCAAAATCGTCGTGTAGCGGGTCTAAACGAAGCTCTATTTCTTGGTGTTGTTTGTGTGAGTTATAGGACCCTTCTTTTACCTGTTTTCAACTAATTTGGGGCTGGAACACATAGTGAAAACCCATTTTTGAAATATGTGTGTTTGACCCGTGTGTATGTGTTTGTGTATGATGCAAGTGACGTATGATTTCGGGCTTGTATGTGCTTGTATGGTGTTGTATTATGTATTCCTAAGGTTTAGGATGGTTGATTTATGCTTAGAATGGGTTTTGAAGAGCTTGGAGGTCAAAAATGGCAGATTGGGTTCGGGAGTGAGCCGTATTCTAAACAGTTAGGGTTATGCGACCAAATGGCATGTCAGTCATGCGATTGAAGTCCACACGCATGCCAGTCGTGGGATTGAGGTTCAATCACATGTGAGACGTACGACTGAGGCCCATACGCCTGCCAGTCGTGCGACTGAGGGTCATTCACATGGGGAGTCCTGCGACTGAGGCCCATACACCTAGTTCCATCCGCATTAGGTCCATTCGTACAAGTGTTCATCCATATTAGTTTCATTCGCAAGGGTATTCATTCGCATTAGTTCCATTCGCATGGGACTCATCTGTATTGAGTTCATCCGCATTAGGTCCATTCCCATGGGTGTTCATTCGCATAGGTGTCCATTCGCTTTGGCCCATTCGCATGATGTTCAGTCGCCTGAAGGCCATGCGACTAAAGGGTGCCCATACGCTTAAGTAGGGCTGGTGTACCCGAGGAAAACATAGGGAGATGTAAGTTATGACGTGGAAGATTCCCGTAAGTTCATGTAAGATGACTGTTGTGGCCTTGGAGGTTAGGTTGGGCATGATGTTGATGTTGATGATGTATGATGTTGTATGTTTATGCATGATGTATGTTATGTATGTATGATGATGCCATGTATGATGATGATGACTGTGTATGATGTTGTTCCTTATTATGTATGTTTATCTTTCCCGTGACTTTACGTTGAATGTTAATGAATAAAATGATAGTATTATGTAATGTAAAGTGAAATATAATAAAAAGAGGAACATGATGAACGAATGCATGCATTAATGAATGATGAAAGTAATGAAAGTCTTGCAAGCATTGTATGTCGGGACACACCCCTTTGTAAGGTGTTAGCCCAACGGTGTGCGGGTTCGCTACCCCATGAGGATGCATATCGGGGTCTTTCTTTGTCATTGACCATTTTTATTGTCTCTTGCCTTAGGTACCGTGGCCAGGAGGTGCTGTGAACCGTAACAGAAGGTCTATGATAGGCTTAGGTCTGGTACTATGAGGACTGAAGGGCATAGCACATAATAATGGTACACCTGAACTTTACCTTAGGTACTGTGGCCAGGAGGTGTTGTGCACCGTAATGGAAGGTCTATGATAGGCTTAGGTCCAGTACCAGGAGACTGAAGGGTAAAGTTCATGGTTGATGGAAAGAAAAAGATGTAATGAATGAATGAAGGAAAGTAAGAATGTATGAACGAATGGAAGATAACGAATGAATGATGAAGATAATAATAATATTATCTATGTGTACGTATGATGTATGATCGCATGAAAGAAAAGAACGGTTTTAACGAAAGATAAAGTATGTTTTATTATAAAACTAGAACTCACTTAGCAACACTGACTTTTTATGTGTTTCCAGTTGGCAGGTAATGATTGCTGAGGATGGCACGAGATGGCTACTCAGCTCTTTAGGGATGGTGTCCATTTTTATAATGCTTTTTGTGATTTAATGCAACATATATTTTGTAACTGGATAATGATGGATTGTTTTGCAAAAGCCTTTACAATGAAATGAAATGTCATTTTTGAATGTTTCCGTTGTAGCATTTATTTAAGATAAATGTAATTATATGTTTTATATGCAATGATTTACCAGCTGTAAGCGTCCCGGGAACGGGGCCTTACAAGTGCACCATTTTCACTAACCACAAGAGCTTGAAGTACTTCTTTGAGCAGAAGGCCCTAAACATGAGACAGAGACGATGGTTGGAGCTCATAAAAGATTGTGATTGTGAGATCCATTATCATCCGGGCAAAGCCAACGTGATGGCGGATGCCCTTAGTCGAAAAGAGAGGTCAAGCCAATTCGGTCGAAAGCGTATCAGCTAATCATGACCTCTGATGTGATGAAACAAGTTAAAGAGTTTCAAGATAAGGCACTGAAGGAAGATCATCTTAACTCGGAAAGAATGAGAGGTCTTGGTTGAAAACACACTTGATGTTAAAACCCGATTTGGACGGGTGTGGATTCCTCGTTGTGTGGATCTACGAGTGAAGATTATGGATGAAGCTCACAAGACTCGATACTCCATTCATCCAGGTGCCACAAAGATGTATCAATACAGGAAGAAGAATTGTTGGTGGTCGGGTTTGAAACGTGACGTGGTGGAGTATGTGAGTAAATGCCTTACTTGTCTACAGGTGAAGGCCGAGCATCAGAAGCCGTATGGGAAGATCCACCCTTTGGATATACCAGAGTGGAAGTGGGAACATATCACCATGGATTTCATTACAAAGCTACCACGTACTCCGAAATGGTATGATGCTATATGGGTGGTTGTAGATCGTCTGACGAAGAGTGCTCACTTCCTACCGATCCGAGAGACATATTCATCCAAGAGGTTAGCGGATCTTTTCATCAAGGAGATTGTAACTCGTCACGGTGTACCGGTGTCTATTGTGTCTGATCGTGACACCCGGTTTACATCCAAATTTTGGAAGAAATTCCATGACGCCATGGGGATGAGGTTACATATTAGCACGGCGTATCATCCCCAGACTGATGGCCAGTCCGAGAGGACCATTCAGACATTGGAGGACATGCTTCGGGCATGTGTTATTGGTTTTGAGGGAAGTTGGGATGATCACTTACCGTTAGCTGAATTCTCATACAACAACAGTTATCATGCCAACATTAGTATGCCACCTTATGAGATGCTATACGGTAGGAGATGCAGAACACCCGTTTGTTGGGGTGATATTGGTCAAAAAGAACTAGGGAGCGTCAAGGTAATCGAAGCTATGACTGAGAAGCTTGAAATAATCAAGGCTTTCATGAAGGCAGGCAAAGATAGACAGAAGTCTTGCTGATAAACGACGCAGACCGATTGAGTTCAAGGTGGGTGACCGGGTTATGTTGAAGGTCTCACCCTGGAAGGGTATCATTCGTTTTCGAAAGCGGGGCAAGTTGAGCCCGAGGTACATAGGCCCTTTCCAAATCAATGCCCGAGTAGGAGAGGTGGCCTATAGATTGGAGTTACCAGATGAGTTGAGTGAATTCACCCAACATTCCATGTATCTCATCTAAGGAAGTGCTCGACGGATGAAGATATGATTATTCCACTGGAGGATATCGAAGTAGACGAACGACTCAATTACATGGAGCAACCAGTGGCAATCATCGATCGAAAAGAGAAGAGGCTGAGAAATAAAGTGGTTCCTCTTGTGCGTGTATAGTGGAAGCACAGGAAAGGATCCGAGTCAATGTGGGAAACTGAGGAAGAAATGAGGCAGCATTACCTACATTTGTTCGAGGAATAACAGGTTTCGGGGACGAAACCTATATAAGGGGGTGGACTTGTAACACCTGAATATTTTCTTGAAGCCGACGAAAGAAGAAAAGAAATAAAGTCCAAAGTCGAGGGACCAAACTCTCCAACGGGAGAAAGTTGGGTGAATTGAAGTATTTGAAGGGAGAGGGTAGCCCTTACCCTCTCCCCACACCCAAAATCTCAGCAAAGAAAATAGAGGAGAAGAAGAAAAGGAGAAAAGAGAGAAAAAGGTTGGTTCGGTGGATTTAAGAGTGCAAAATCGTCGTGTTGCGGGTCTAAACAAAGCTCTACTTCTCGGTGTTGTTTGTGTGAGTTCTAGGACCCCTCTTTTACCCATTTTCACTGATTTAGGGCTGGAACACATAGTGAAAACCGTTTTTGAAATGTGTGTGTTTGACCTGTGTGTATATGTTTGTGTATGATGCGAGTGATGTATGATTTCGGGCTTGTGTGTGCTTGTATGGTGTTGTGGTATGTATTTCTAAGGTTGGTGTTTTGGGCTTAGAATGGGTTTGGAAGAGCTTGGAGGTTTGAAAATGGCAGATTGGGTTCGGGAGTGAGCTGTATTCTGCATAGTTAGGGGTATGTTACCAAATGGCATGCCATTCATGCGACTGAAGTCCACACACATGCCAATCATGCGATTGAGGTTCAATCGCATGTGAGACGTACGACTGAGGCCCATACGCCTGCCAGTTGTGCGACTAAGGCTCATTCATATGGGGAGTCATGCGACTGAGTCCCATACGCCTAGTTCCATCCACATTAGGTCCATTCGCACAAGTGCTCATCCGCATTAGTTTCATTAGCATTAGTTCCATTCGCATGGGACTTATCCGCATTGAGGTCATCCGCATTCAGTCCATTCGCATAGGTGTTCATTCGCATAGGTGTCCATCCGCATTGGCCCATTCGCATGATGTTCAGTCGCCTGAAGGCCATGCGACTAAAGGGTGCCCATACGCCCAAGTAGGGCTGGTGTACCGAGGAAAACATAGTTTATGTATTGACTTTCGGGGGAAGTACAGATGTAAGTTTTGACGTGGAAGATTCCCGTAAGTTCATGTAAGATGATTGCTGTGGCCTTGGAGGTTAGGTTAGGCATGATGTTGATGTTGATGTTGATGATGTATGATGTTGTATGTTTATGCATGATGTATGTTATGTATGTATGATGATGCTCTGTGTGATGATGATGATGACTGTGTATGATGTTGTTCCTTATTATGTATGTTTATCTTTCCCGTGACTTTATGTTGAATGTTAATGAATGAAATTAAAGTATTATGTAACGAAAGTGAAAGATAATGAAAAGAGGAACATGATGAACGAATGCATGCATTAATGAATGATGAAAGTAATGAAAGTCTTGCAAGCATTGTATGTCGGGACACGCCCCTTTGTAAGGTGTTAGCCCAACGGTGTGCGGGTTCGCTACCCCATGAGGATGCATATCGGGGTCTTTCTTTGTGATTGACCATTTGTATGGAACCATTGTCTCTTGCCTTAGGTACCGTGGACAGGAGGTGCTGTGAATCGTAACAGAAGGTCTATGATAGGCTTAGGTCCGGTACCATGAGGACTGAAGGGCATAGCACATGACAATGGTACACCTGAACTTTATCTTAGGTACTGTGGCTAGGAGGTGTTGTGCACTATAATGGAAGGTCTATGATAGGCTTAGGTCCAGTACCAGGAGACTGAAGGGTAAAGTTCATGGTTGATGGAAAGAAAAGATGTAATGAATGAATGAATGAAAGTAAGAATGTATGAACGAATGGAAGATAACGAATGAATGATGAAGATAATAATAATATTATCTATCTGTACGTATGATGTATGATCGCATGAAAGAAAAGAACGGTTTCAACGAAAGATAAAATATGTTTTATTATTAAAACTAGAACTCACTCAGCAACGCTGACTTTTTATGTGTTTCCAGTTGGCAGGTAATGATTGTTGAGGATGGCACGAGGTGGCTACTCAACTCTTTTGGGATGGCATCCATTTTTATAATGCTTTTGTGATGTAATGCAACATATATTTGTAACTGGATAACGATGTATTGTTTTGCAAAAGCCTTTATAATGAAATGAAATGTCATTTTTGAATATTTCCGCTGCAGCATTTATTTAAGATAAATGTAATTATATGTTTTATGTACAATGATTTACCAGCTGTAAGCGTCCCGGGTATGGGGCCTTACAAAGACCCATCTTGTCCTGGACATACCCCACAAATCCAAAAAGGTGGCATGTCATCAGAGATCAAGGCATTGAGAATGTCTACACATGGCAAGACATGTTCAATCTACCTTTGCATGATCTCTTTGACATGAGAAGACACTTTGAGAGTCTAAGTGATCCTTATCATCTCATGAAGAAAGGGATGGTCATCATCATAATGAGGAGTGTTGATATCTGAAGTCTTCAATGTGTTTTGTAGCATCAGCCTAGGGGGAGTTTGTAAGGATTAAATGTAAAGGCTGATGCAACTCAAACACTCAAAGTCTCCTGCATGCATGCACAAATGTACTGAAGTAGAATGCTTTGGAAGTTTTACACCAGCAACAAAAATATTCTAAGTGTGAAATCTTCCAAAGCCAAGACCAATATCTTCCGAAGCCAAAGATGAGGTCTTCCGAAACTTTAAAGACAAAGTCTTCCAAAGCCAACACTAGAAGACAGATTTCTTCCAAAGACTTTTAGAATACATGTTTTATCTGATTTACTTTACATAAAGCTGGACCCCTTTCCGCTGCAACTCTGTAAAGTCACCAACTTACATAAGTTGGTGAAAAGGTGTATGCTTTTGATAACTGTAAATTGAGGTCTTGAGTCTGTAACTTTCTACTTCATGTAATTATCCTTTTTGTAATATATTAGGATGTGAGCTATGACATGTTATAGTCACTAGTCAAAAGGCAATCTGACTTTTGACTTTACAATTGATTTTGTTTGTGACATCCGTCACCTTAAGGTCCGTCGAACGACATAAATAACATGGAAATATTTTAATTAATCTTCCTTTTCTTCATGAACTCCTGCTTCACGGAGTCATGTCTGCTTATTTTTCCCTTGTGCCTGTACTTCCTTCGAGAACGTGTGTTAAGCATAAAACTCTTATAAATTTCATCACCATTACCGCCAAATATATCATTTTTAATTTCGACCATTGTCACTAATAAAACCATTTTAGGCTATCAAATGCCAATAAATACGCTTTTAACCGTAATATAACGAACATTTTAAGATCGTAATCAACCGAAACAAATTTTTGGGAAACTCGAGGGTTAAGTGCAGGGACTAAACTTGTAATTTTGCAAACTTGGGCTGGGTATATAAGCCCCATTTCCAGCCATCCATCCTCATATTCATCTTCTTCACTTTCAACCTTTTCTCCACTTTTTCTCTCGATCTAGCACCAAAAATCGTCACGTTTGTCGCGTTTTCACTACCAAATCTTGGGTATCATCGTGTGTACGCGTTCCTAGCAGGTAGACAACCTTGTTCAACCCGTTTTTGGTTCGGTTTTACTGCTGCGTTTTCTAGGGTTTCGGGTGCTCGGGTTCATCCGAGCACATGAGGTCGAGTGGGTGCGTGTGAGGTCTTTCTGCTTGTGTTTCATGTTTGTGTATGTTTGTTGAGTGTTTCTGGAGGTCCTCGTGGTATAAAACCCGCGCTAGAGCAGCTCGGGGGCTGCTCAGCCCGACCACAGTCGCGATTCTACAGTTCGGGCGACTGGGTCTGTCATGCGATTGAGCTGTGCGACTGAGTGGGTCGTGCGACTGAATCATGCGTCTAAGTTGATCGTGCGACTGAGTTGTGCGACTAGGCATGTCGTGCGACTGAGTCGTGCGACAGGGTGTCTGTATGCGATTGAGTCATGCGTGTGGATGATTGTGTGCGATTGAGTCAGGTGACCGACTGAGTGTATGCGATTGTGCGTGTTCGCACGACTGGAGTCCAATCGCACGAATGAAGGTTCAATCGCACGAAAGTAGCTAATTCGCACGATTGAGGGTTGATTCGTGCGCATGGAGGTTGGGTCGTGCGAATGGGTGTGTTGTGTGGTGCGACTGAGTCCAATCGCACGAATGAAGGTTCAATCGCACGAAAGTAGCTAATTCGCACGATGAAGGTTGATTCGTACGAATGGAACGTGGGTCGAGCGTCTGGTCCCGTCGTGTGTCTGATGATGCGTGTGTCCGCTTGTGTGTGTGCTACCCACGACCGAACCGATACAACCCGAACCGACCAAACATTACTATACGCTTTATACATGTCATTAATGCTTGACCATAACTGTCAATAGGTGTTTGACCGATCATTGCATTCAACTGTTGGAAATCTCGACCTTTCATACTTACCACTTAACAAGTGAGTTTCGTGGCCCCTTTTTATGCTTATACTATTTTACAAACATTTACAAACATGGGGGAAAAGTATGCTCGCCCGTTTTCTATGCTGTACTACATACATACAATTTTCATACAAGGAATCAACGTGATACTGTGTTGCAAGTACTTATCTGATACATGCTTGGGTCTGCTGTGTGGTTCTATCTTTGCAACTATTTAATTCCAGTGTGGGAACCGACGGTTAGGTATTGGTAGTACTACTGGGTTGACACCCCCACCCTCGTGTTGGTATACTAGTTAGTACCAACAATAGCCAGGTACGGGTCTTGGGTGAATATACGCAACAATCTTTGTGTACGTCGCTAGGGTTGGTTGCAAAGCTCATGTCATGTGATTTTACTTGTGTATATAACTGTATTCACGGTATTCCATATCATTTACTTTATACAGCATCACTTACATTTTATTACTTAAACCTGCGAGCTCACCAACAATTTGTTGACCATTTTGAGCATATCTTTTCAGGTGATCAAGCTAGCTGAGGTTCTAGGTGTGCTGCCTTAGTGGAGACCCTAGGATGCATTTTTGGACTAAACATGTTTGACAAACAGTTACTTTGAACAATGTTGAACTGTGTAAACAATTACAATCTTTTGAAACTTGTTCCCGGGTTGTGGGAATTTACATTACAATTTCATCTTTATGTGATTATGTGAATCGTTTATCCTGTTATGCATATGGCTATGTTGTCGTGAACATTGACTATACACGACACAAGTCCCCTTGTTGTCGGGTGTCGTCATGACACGCTTGTCATCATTTTATTATTGCATCTCTATCGCTTACCATGTGTTATGACGATTCCCGTCTCGTCGCAACCCCGTGTTTCCGCTCTTAGCGGGGGTGTGACAGACTGGTATCAGAGCCATTGGTTATAGAGAATTAGGCAATACACTTGACCTAGACTATAACCTAGGAACCTTCATGTAGATTGCATGCCAGGGTTGTGTGCATTTTGTATCTCATACGTGTTCTCATTACTTGTTCGTTATCTATCTATTTTGTGATCTTTCACCCTATGAGAGAGCCTTGTGCTCACTCTTTTATGGGATGCTCCTATTAGATCTTCCGTTCCCTCTGCGCGCCAAGTTATCATAACCAGATTCGGGTATTAAGACCCGAAGAGATCTTCACAGATCATATACTGCGCTTACCTTGGATACTGAGACCGACCCGAGGAGGCTATGTCTGAATCCTTTAAGGATGCGAGATAGGCAACCTCCACCAGACTATACGTGATTACGTGCTTGGGCTCTCAGTTGACCTGATGGATTATTATGGATATGATGTAAAGGAAAGTCGGATGTCATGTAACCGGATCGGGCATCATTCTCGGTACATCGTGGGTGTGGTGGGAACGCTGCGGGGAACCCTATATATAAACATCACGGTATACCGAGAATATGCTTGAAATGGGCTGCATGGTGATCTTGACCGACCGGAACATGAACATTGGAACTTGATAAACGGAATACTTGTGTATCATATGGTGACTAAAGCTTACATGTTATCCTTTTATGAATAGAACATGCCGCCTCGAAGATCTACTCGCAGTAATAGTAGCGGAATTGAACCCCAAGAGGCAGAGGCAGAGGCAGGGGAAGAACCCCAAGAACAAGTGATGCTCCAACCAGTAACAATCAAGGAACAGGGAACACTGATATGGCAGCCCTGATCGCTCAACAGCTGGCCGCACTAATTCCGACATCGTGGCCCAAGTGAGTGATGCTCTTCAGAATTCTCACCCCCACGGGGACGGTGGCAATGAAATGAGGATAACGGTAACCCGACTGGGAATGAAAGCAATCAGGAGACCGGAAATGGTGGTACAGCCGGTAACGAAGCTGTAATTGTTAATGAGACCGGGGTTGTGAATACTAGACGGGGATGTTCGTACAAGGAATTCGTGGCTTGTAAACCACGAGAGTTTGATGGCAAAGGTGGAGCCATAGCTCTGACCAGATGGCTTGAAAAGATGGAGGCCGTGATCGACATCAGCGAATGCCTCGACAGCAAAGAATAAGTACGCCACTTGCTCACTACAGGGCAAGGCACTGACGTGGTGGAACACTCAGATTCAGGCTAGGGGAAGAGAATCCGTGATGCAAATGTCGTGGGATGAGTTCAAGGCCCTAATCACCGAGGAGTACTGTCCTCTCAATGAGATGCAAAAACTTGAGCATGAGTTCTGGAATCATGCCATGGTGGGGGCTGGGCACGCAGCTTACACCGATCGTTTTCATGAGTTAGCAAGGTTGGTTCCACATCTAGTCACCCCGGAATCAAAAAGGATAGAGAGGTACATTTGGGGACTTGCGCCTCAAATCCGGGCAATGGTAACCGCTACGCTCCTCCTACTATTCAGAGCGCGATTCTAAAGGCTGGCGCTTTGACTGATGAAATGGTGAGAACGGGAGTTTTGGGTAGAGGAGCAGAAAAGAGAAAGGATTTTGGGGAAACGAGCCGGTCGAGTGCCGGGAAGTTTGATAAAAGAGCCAAGACAACCAGAAACTTTGTGGCAGTGACGCAGGGCAGGCGAGAGTATGTGGGTCCGCACCCCAAATGTGACAAGTGCAATTATCATCATCCCCCAGGAACGCAGTGCCGGGTGTGCGCGAATTGTAGACGCCCGGGGCATCTTGCAAGAGACTGCAGAACAGCGCCGAATATGGTTGCACCGGTCAACGCGGTTAACCCCGCGGGAATGCAAGGGCTTGTTATGAGTGTGGAAGCCTTGATCACTACCGAAACATGTGCCCCAGGCTGAATCGGGCACCGGGTCAACAAGGAAACAACCAGCAGCAAGTGATGGCTATAGCTGGAAATCAAGGCCCGACCAATCAGGGGAATACAGCTCGGGGACGTGCATTCGTCATTGGAGCCAACGATGCTCGCCAGGACCCGAATGTTGTCACGGGTACGCACTTACTCAATAATCACTTTGCATCTATACTGTTTGATACTGGAGCAGACAATAGCTTTATATCTTCTGAGTTTGTGCAATTGCTTGATTTGAGCCCTAGTAGGCTAGAAACTAGCTACTCTGTAGAAATGGCCAACGGTAGGATTTTCAGCCGATGAAATTATTAGAAAGTGCTCGATAATATTAGAGGACCACACCTTCGATATAGACTTGATACCCTTTGAGCTAGGAAGTTTCGATGTGATTGTGGGAATGGATTGGTTGTCGAAACACGGGGCCGAGATTGTCTGTCGAGACAAGGTAGTGCGAATCCCTATGTCAGACGGGGGAGTACTCAGAATTCAAGGAGAAAGACCGGGGAGAAACTTAAAGCTTATTTCCTGCATGAAAGCACGCCGGAGTTTACGAAAACAGTGCTACTCTTCTGGCTCATGTGGTGGAAAAGAAAGAGGAGGAACAGGAATTGGAAATATCCCTATAGTGCGGGATTACCCAGATGTATTCCCAGATGACTTGTCTGGTTTGCCTCCTCCACGACAGGTGGAATTTCGTATTGATTTGGTTCCTGGAGCTACACCGGTAGCAAAGACACCGTATCGGTTGGCACCGTCTGAAATGCAAGAGTTATCTAGCCAGTTACAGGAACTACTGGAGAAGGGTTTTATTCGGCCGAGTCACTCGCCTTGGGGAGCACCAGTGTTATTTGTCAAGAAGAAGGATGGGTCGTTCCGTATGTGCATCGACTACCGTGAGTTGAACAAATTAACTGTGAAGAATCGGTATCCTCTCCCCAGGATCGACGACCTGTTTGATCAGTTACAAGGAGCTTCGTATTTTTCCAAGATCGACCTTCGGTCTGGATATCACCAACTAAGAGTTTTCGAGGAGGACATACCGAAGACAGCATTTAGAACTCGTTATGGGCACTATGAGTTCTTGGTCATGCCGTTTGGATTGACTAACGCACCAGCTGTGTTCATGGACTTGATGAATCGAGTGTGCAAACCTTACTTGGATAAGTTTGTGATCGTATTCATCGACGACATACTTATCTACTCTCGATCGAAGGAGGACCATGAAGAACACCTTCGGGCAATACTGGAACTGTTAAGAGAAGAGAAACTTTTCGCCAAGTTCTCGAAGTGTGAATTCTGGCTGCGAGAGGTGAAGTTTTTGGGTCATGTGGTTAACAAAGACGGGATTCATGTAGATCCCGGCAAGATCGAAGCGGTAAAGAAATGGGATACACCCCAGACACCTTCAGAGATACGGCAGTTCTTAGGATTGGCCGGATACTATCGTCGTTTCATTGCGAACTTTTCAAAGATCGCTCAACCGTTGACATTGCTGACTCAGAAAGACAAGAAGTTTGATTGGGGAGATGCGCAAAACGGGCGTTCCAAACGCTGAAAGATAAGTTGTGCAATGCACCGATATTGTCCCTTCCAGACGGAACTGATGATTTTGTGGTGTACTGTGATGCTTCGCATCAAGGGTTGGGATGTGTACTAATGCAGAAAGATAAGGTGATCGCCTACGCTTCGCGACAACTTAAGGTGCACGAGAAGAACTACACGACTCATGATCTTGAGTTGGGCGCTGTAGTATTCGCACTTAAGATATGGAGGCATTACCTGTATGGAACCAAATGCATCGTATACACAGATCATAAAAGCCTTCAACATATTCTGGATCAGAAGGAACTCAATATGCGACAGCGACGTTGGGTAGAGCTTCTTAGTGACTACGATTGTGAAATCCGGTATCATCCGGGGAAAGCTAACGTGGTGGCTGATGCTCTAAGCCGCAAAGAACGCGTGAAACCACTACGTGCTCGAGCTTTGGGATTGACCATTCAAACAAATTGAAAGCTCAGATCCAAATTGCACAAAGTGAAGCGTTGAAAGAAGAAAACCTTGCGGGAGAAGAATTCGAGGGTTGGATAAACAACTGATGTGCAAGGACGATGGCGTACAGTACTTCGTGGACCGTATATGGGTACCCAAGTGGGGAGGTGTACGTACCTTGGTCATGGATGAAGCACATAAGACACGATATTCTATTCATCCTGGCGCAGACAAGATGTACCACGATCTCAAAGATCTGTACTGGTGGCCAGGCCTGAAGAAAGACATTGCCACGTACGTCAGCAGATGCTTGACATGCTCGAAAGTTAAAGCTGAACATCAGAAACCATCGGGATTATTACAGCAACCTGAAATTCCCGAGTGGAAATGGGAGATAGCCATGGATTTCATTACCAAACTCCCTAAAACAAGCAACGGGCATGACTCGATATGGGTCGTAGTGGATCGAATGACGAAATCAGCACACTTCTTGCCAATCCGAGAAGACTACAAAATGGACAAGTTGGCGAGATTGTACATTAAAGAGGTCGTGACAAGACACGGAGTGCCGGTGTCGATCATCTCCGACCGTGACGGCCGATTCACTTCACGATTTTGGCAAACACTACAGAAAGCAATGGGCACTCGATTAGACATGAGTACCGCCTATCACCCTCAAACAGATGGCCAAAGTGAACGAACCATACAAACGCTAGAAGACATGCTGAGAGCGTGTGTAATCGACTTTGGTGGTAGTTGGGATACTCATTTGCCATTGATTGAATTCTCATACAATAACAGCTACCACACCAGCATTGGGTGTGCTCCGTTCGAAGCGTTGTACGGAAGGAAGTGTAGATCACCCGTTTGTTGGGCCGAGATTGGTGAAAGTCAGCTAACAGGCCCAGAGATCATCCAGGAAACAACCGACAAGATCTTCCAAATCAAAGATAGACTGAAAGCCGCTAGAGATCGCCAAAAGAGCTACGCCGACAATCGTCGAAAGCCTCTAGAATTCAACGTTGGGGACCGAGTGTTACTCAAGTCTCTCCTTGGAAAGGAGTTGTTCGGTTTGGAAAGAAAGGGAAGTTAGCCCCAAGATACGTTGGACCATTCGAGATTACAGAAAGAATTGGTCCAGTGGCTTACCGATTAAGGTTACCACAAGAACTCAACGGTGTGCATGATACTTCCATGTGTCGAACCTCAAGAAGTGTTTGGCTGACGAATCACTTCACATACCCATTGACGATATCAAAATCGACGAAAAGCTTCATTTTATTGAGGAACCCATTGAGGTCATGGATCGTAAAGTCAAACAGTTGAAGCGCAGTAGAATACCAATTGTTCGCGTAAGGTGGAATTCGAAACGAGGGCCAGAGTTTACATGGGAACGGGAAGATCAAATGAAACTCAAATACCCACACTTATTCGTGGATGACACTCTTGGACCTAACTCCAGCTGAATTTCGGGACGAAACTCTCTCAACTGGGGGATACTGTGACATCCGTCACCTTAAGGTCCGTCGAACGACATAAATAAATGGAAATATTTTAATTAATCTTCCTTTTCTTCATGAACTCCTGCTTTACGAAGTCATGTCTGCTTATTTTTCCCTTGTGCCTGTACTTCCTTCGAGAACGTGTGTTAAGCATAAAACTTTTATAAATTTCATCACCATTACCACCAAATATATCATTTTTAATTTCGACCATTGTCATAATAAAACCATTTTAGGCTATCAAATGCCAATAAATACGCTTTTAACCGTAATATAACGAACATTTTAAGATCGTAATCAACCGAAACAAATTTTTGGAAACTCGAGGGTTAAGTGCAGGGACTAAACTTGTAATTTTGCAAACTTGGGCTGGGTATATAAGCCCCATTTCCAGCCATTTATCCTCATCTTCATCTTCTTCACCTTCAACCTTTTCTCCACTTTTTCTCTCGATCTAGCACCAAAAATCGTCACGTTTGTCGCGTTTTCACTACCAAATCTTGGGTATCATCGTGTGTACGCGTTCCTAGCAGGTAGACAACCTTGTTCAACCCGTTTTTGGTTCGGTTTTACTGCTGCGTTTTCTAGGGTTTCGGGTGCTCGGGTTCATCCGAGCACATGAGGTCGAGTGGGTGCGTGTGAGGTCTTTCTGCTTGTGTTTCATGTTTGTGTATGTTTGTTGAGTGTTTCTGGAGGTCCTCGTGGTATAAAACCCGCGCTAGAGCAGCTCGGGGGGCTCAGCCCGACCACAGTCGCGATTCTGCAGTTCGGGCGACTGGGTCTGTCATGCGATTGAGCCGTGCGACTGAGTGGGTCGTGCGACTGAATCATGCGTCTAAGTCGATCGTGCGACTGAGTTGTGCGACTAGGCATGTCGTGCGACTGAGTCGTGCGACAGGGTGTTGTATGCGATTGAGTCATGCGTGTGGATGATTGTGTGCGATTGAGTCAGGTGACCGACTGAGTGTATGCGATTGTGCGTGTTTCGCACGACTGGAGTCCAATCGCACGAATGAAGGTTCAATCGCACGAAAGTAGCTAATTCGCACGATTGAGGGTTGATTCGTGCGCATGGAGGTTGGGTCGTGCGAATGGGTGTGTTGTGTGGTGCGACTGAGTCCAATCGCACGAATGAAGGTTCAATCGCACGAAAGTAGCTAATTCGCACGATTGAAGGTTGATTCGTACGAATGGAACGTGGGTCGAGCGTCTGGTCCCGTCGTGTGTCTGATGATGCGTGTGTCCGCTTGTGTGTGTGCTACCCACGACCGAACCGATACAACCCGAACCGACCAAACATTACTATACGCTTTATACATGTCATTAATGCTTGACCATAACTGTCAATAGGTGTTTGACCGATCATTGCATTCAACTGTGGAAATCTCGACCTTTCATACTTACCACTTAACAAGTGAGTTTCGTGGCCCCTTTTTATGCTTATACTATTTTACAAACATTTACAAACATGGGGGAAAAGTATGCTCGCCCGTTTTCTATGCTGTACTACATACATACAATTTTCATACAAGGAATCAACGTGATACTGTGTTACAAGTACTTATCTGATACATGCTTGGGTCTGCTGTGTGGTTCTATCTTTGCAACTATTTAATTCCAGTGTGGGAACCGACGGTTAGGTATTGGTAGTACTACTGGGTTGACACCCCCACCCTCGTGTTGGTATACTAGTTAGTACCAACAATAGCCAGGTACGGGTCTTGGGTGAATATACGCCGACAATTTCTTTGTGTACGTCGCTAGGTTTGGTTGCAAAGCTCATGTCATGTGATTTTACTTGTGTATATAACTGTATTCACGGTATTCCATATCATTTACTTTATACAGCATCACTTACATTTTATTACTTAAACCTGCGAGCTCACCAACAATTTGTTGACCATTTTGAGCATATCTTTTCAGGTGATCAAGCTAGCTGAGGTTCTAGGTGTGCCCTTAGTGGAGACCCTAGGATGCATTTTTGGACTAAACATGTTTGACAAACTGTACTTTGAACAATGTTGAACTGTGTAAACAATTACAATCTTTTGAAACTTGTTCCCGGGTTGTGGGAATTTACATTACAATTTCATCTTTATGTGATTATGTGAATCGTTTATCCTGTTATGCATATGGCTATGTTGTCGTGAACATTGACTATACACGACACAAGTCCCCTTGTTGTCGGGTGTCGTCATGACACGCTTGTCATCATTTTATTATTGCATCTCTATCGCTTACCATGTGTTATGACGATTCCCGTCTCGTCGCAACCCCGTGTTTCCGCTCTTAGCGGGGTGTTTTGTGGGACATTGTTTGTGTTATGTCATGTATCCAGCTGGCCTCAAAGTCCCATGGGACGTCTGTAGGCAATGCACAGTTATGTATCTCAAGTACTGTAACTTTCGAATAGCTTGGAATACTTGAATAGAACTTCAGAAAGCAATATACTGCAACTTGAAAAATCAAATTCTATGTGGTTTGTTACTTGATATGTCTCATATTTAATTGTGTTTTAGGATTATTACAAGAGGTTAACCAGTTCACTGTTTGATCAGTTAAGTGTTTTTTAGCAACTCTCTCATTGTGTTGTTGTGTGGTAAGTGCATATCCTTCACCGGTCCTGCCAATCCGTCACTAGACATAGTGTCACCTTGTGCTTCAGGCACTCTTGAAAAACCTTGTTTTTCTAGTTTCACATTACAACATGGCCAAGGAAATCTTAAAAAAGTCCTAAAAACATGTTCCATAAACATTGGATGTAAGGATTAAAACCACTGAATATGGGTAACTTACAAATTTAGTTCCCTAGGTATAAAAAGTTAAAAGCGTCCGTCAGATAACAAAAGATACAAACAATGCTAGATAGTTTTATAGACAAAAATGACTGAAAACTTTAGGGACAAAAATTCTAAAGTTTCTTTGATAGTTAGTATATAGTTGTAACCCCAAGGTTTCATATTTAACGAACTTGTAATAAGATTTTTTTTTGTGTGTGCGTTGTCGTATTGTGAAAACTAAAAGGAAATTGTTTCGTTCACTTTATTTGAATATCCAAATAGAGAAAGTTAAAGCAAGATCATGAGGCTAAGCGAAAAGAAAGAGATGAATTGTACAATTGTGGCGTCCTAAAAACTGTATTTAATCTATTTAACTTTGTGTTTGGGTCTTGTTTTTTCTCTGTTTTTATTATATGTATATAACATAATATCGGTGAAGTAGTTTGGATAAGGACATTGGTGTATGGCTTGAGCCGGGTCAAAGATCCAGGACATGTCTGTCACCCAAGTACGTACAGATAGGAGGACTAGAAGATCCGAACAAACGCAACGATAGGATAAATAAAACCCACACACCATATATCCATCCACATGGATGATTTCAATTCACTCGCGTGATAATTTGATAATCTCAATCTCAGGAGCAAGAGATCAGCAACAATGGTGTTGATTTCATTCCTCTCAACGCTCCCACCTCTGCTTCCAAACGCTCCGTTATCTTCCCCCGGATGCCCAATTCCTCATGTGTGCTTTCTCTTCAATTTCCAAGTTTTTGATCAACTGTGTGTTGCTTTTATAACCTTCTGTGTTGATTTCATTCATGATCAGGGTACGATTAATTGCAAAATTGAAGATGGCGGTAGCAATGAGATCGATGGTGTTCGAAGGAGGGACGTTCTTAAGTCCTTTGGGATTGGGGCTGCCATTAGTCTGGTAATTGTGCTTCTATTTCACCCTTTTCAGTTCTATTAGCATCGTTAATGGCTAGTATCTACATTTTGAAAGCTCAAATCAAAATGTAGAAATGGTGATACGTTTACGGGATATAGCTACACCCACATTCATCATTTTGTGAACTATAACAAGTGCAACTCTGATATAACAAGTAATGCATAGTTCTCACGTGAATTAGAGTGATGTGATCATGAGTTTCTGCCAGTTGTTCTCTCTTCATAGGAATTCGTAGCAAGCTCCAGCCCAGTCCCTAGCCACTTTGTCCAGGCAGCCAACGCTGCTGATCTTATACAACGAAGGCAACGTTCTGATTTTCAGTGTAAGCTTCTGAATTCTCAATTAATTTGGAAACATAGGTTATCTTTTGTATGCTACCGTTTGACATGCATTAGTTTACGCTATTTTTGTTTATGTTATCATTAGAGATAATACATAAGCTGAACCAACCTGTTCCCAAGTATATCAGATGAAATTGCTACATCTATTTTATATCCCATGGTCATATCAACATTTAAAAATGGGAGTAGTTGAACCTTTACCCAGTAAGAAAACCTTTACCCTATATGCGTTTAATACTTCACTTGTCAATAGTTGTAGTTCAGAGCTTACGTATAATGTTCTATACTTTATTATTTTACGGAAAATTGCGTTAGATGAGAATCTACTATTCAACCTTTTCATTAAGGCAACATAACTATTGAAACTATTTAAGTATGCATCTAGGTTTGTTCGTACCAAATAATGACCAAAAGTATGTAGAATGACAAAAATTTTATTCGATTTTTTTACAGGTTTGATGTTTTTCACTTTGTAGAATGACGAAATGTAACCAAACGTATTTTTGTTTTCTCGAAAGTGTTAAGATTCTATTCATTGTCCAGCATGTTTTTTGCTGGATCTGGTATAAACGAAACTATATGCATACTTGGTGGAGTATAAAATAGTTTGAATACTTAGGTGGCCTTAATGAAACAGTAGACACACAGATTATATTTGTAAATAATTCAACTTTAAACTTTGTTTGTGTTTTTTCTCTCTAAATTTACAGCAAGTATAAAGTCAACTCTCTATACGGCAATCAAGGTGAATCAAATAATTATCTTTATTCTAGATACGATTGCTTACCCTTTTAGAGAAATCTCACATCACATATTGTTTATGTTTCAGGCAAATCCAGATCTAGTTTCTCCTCTGTTAACATTAGCGCTTAATGATGCTGTAACATACGATAAGGTTGATTTTTTAACACATCACTCTGTAGTTTCATTAAAAATGTTAATTAGTAAAAGTACTTTGTTCATCGTTAATCTTGTAGGCTACAAAATCTGGAGGCCCGAATGGATCCATACGGTTCAGGTAAGCCTGTATCTCTCAGTCCAGTATGTTTCTAGAAAGATTCTTTCTCTAAATTTATCTATTTGTCCTTTAGCAACTATTACAGGATATCAATCTAGTAAGATGGGATGGTAGTCCACAAGTTTTTCCACCTTTTATGTAAATGAGCGTTTTAGGTATATGGTGGCGATTCCTGAGACAACCAGAAACATGACATGAACTTAATCGGGTTTTGGGCTGCCATTTCTAGCTCGTTAGTGTTTATCTGTATAACCCATTTAATTAAGCAGGTCGTGTTCAGGGACGTGTTTAATAAATTAACTAGGTTGACCGTCAACTTGTTTAAAATTAGAATTAAAAAATATTTTATAAGGACAACAAGCCAAACCGTTTATTACCCATTTAACCCATTTATTACAACCCATTTACTATCTCTTAATTATAAACGCCACATTTAACTTCTCTACTTCTTTCTATATATTTTGGTTCAAAAAATAAACAAAAGCAACTTTTGGTTTAGTGGTTGGAGGTGTTTGATTCCTCGCTGGAGGGCGGTTTTCGATCCTCCATCTAAACATTTTTATTCTTTTTTTTCCTACTTATTTTGTTCTTAAATTTCCTTCTTTCTTTTATTCAAAATTTCCAACATTATATACAACACAATTACTAATTTTACCACTACTTTAACTTTTTTTACTTGACGCTTAAACTTTCAAGTTTAACCGCCAAAACTTTAAACTTAAACCTTTAATGTTCTAATATTTCAACTTGCCTCTACTATATATAATATATGCTTTTAGTCTATAAGTTTTTTTTACTCCACTGCTTTAACCTTTTCAACTCGACTCTAATGTTTCTTCTATATGTTAAACCATGTTAATGTTACTGCCGGTCTGCCGCAACACACGTGAGGAAGTTTGTAGACACGACGCATCGCGCGAGTTTAATTTCTAGTTTAACACATTTAGTACCCGTCAACTTGGTTGACTCGTTTAACCCATTTACAACCTGCCAACCCATATATGATCATTAGTTAAGCCTGTATGGAATATTGTATATTTTTAACTTGGAGCATATGTTTTTCTATAGGTTTTAGCTCAAATGTTTAAATATATACTTTTTGCATGAAGCTCGGAGATCAGCAGACCAGAAAACGAAGGACTCTCTGCTGCTTTATCTATGGTCGAGGAGGCCAAAAAAGAGATCGATTCTTATTCGAAAGGTGGACCGATCTCATATTCTGATCTCATCCAATTAGCAGGTTGGCATCAAAGTTGTTCATTTTTTGTCAAACTTGGTACTTCTCAAATTCAAATAACAACCAAGACTTTTGAATTTTAATATCTAAAATATTCCTTTTCGCTGATCTTAATATACTTTTATGTGGTCCATTTTCTTTCTATTCATAGATTATAAGTTTAGTCAGTTTTGATGTCATTTAACTTTTGAAAGTCAAATGTTGACTAGTTCACACTTCTTGTAGCTCAAAGTGCTCTTAAAGCTACATTTTTGGCTTCGGCTATTCGAAAATGTGGTGGCAATGAAGAAAAAGGAAATCTGTTATATTCAGCTTATGGTTCAACTGGACAGGTTAGTTTCTCTCAATAAATTCATGCTTCCTGTTTTTGCTTTTATTGTTGTGGTATTTTGTACCACGCGTAGTTGAAGTGTACTTTGCACCTAATTGATCCGTATTATCCTTGGAAAATTGTGCAGAACTGTATGTTCAGTTGATTTGTGCACTAACATCTGTTGTTTCAAAATCCTTTTTTGTTGCATAGTGGGGATTGTTCGATAGGCAATTGGAAGGTCAGATGCTCAAGAGCCTGATCCTGAGGGAAGAGTACCCGACTGGACAAAAGCGAGTGTTCAAGAAATGAAAGACAAGTTTACAGCCATCGGATTTGGTCCTCGCCAGGTAAACTTCTAATTTCACTCTCCACAAGAGAACCATAATCGCAGTTGATTATTCACGATCATATGACTATCCGAGTCGTAGATATTCTGACCCTAATGACTTACTGAGCTTTAAGAGCAGAGTCAACAAGACAAACAATGGTGGCAAGATGATTCTCTAATGCATGTCGAAATGGGTTTGGTTGGGTTGAGTTGACCCGCCAACATTTATTTTTCATTTTCATTTGCCTTGATTTTTTATTATTTTCTAATGTAAAAATGCGATGAAAAGATCATATTATCATGATATTAATGTATTTTTTAGTTATAAGGTAGAAAATTATTTAAAAACACTACAGGTTAGTTCAACCCAGCAAGTGTTTATACCCATTCAAAAACTTGTTTTTTTAGCTTATCTGTTTGACCTGTTAGACATAAAATGTAACCCTAATAAATTCATTTCTACTGCAAACTGTTACAATTTATCACCTCTACAGACAACTCCAAGCCCGTCCTGTGGCAAAACCAGACGATTTATAAAGTGGACAAGAAAGTTTTAAATTTCTTTTAGGCACATAATTATTTATATTATGATTTTCTCACTTTTAACTAGTTAAGATTCTTTTACAGATCTAGTAAACCTGTCTTCATTAAATTTTGCAGCTAGCAGTAATGTCTGCATTCTTGGGTCCTGATCAATTGGCCACTGAAGCCAAACTAGCAACGGATCCAGACGTCTCTAAATGGGTTGAAAAATACCAACGGAGCAGAGAAACAGTCTCCCAAACCGACTATGAGGTTAGCACCTCATGCACATATTTGGGCCACATTTTTTACTGAATAGGAAGGTCTTGTTATACACATCTGCACCAATGGACATCCGGCTCATAATAGAATTTATATCTTGTTTTTCAGGTTGATTTGATCACGACTCTTACAAAAATGAGCTGTTTGGGTCAAACCATTAACTACGAGGCGTACTCGTACCCTGTCCCTAAAGTTGACTTCTCAAAACTCAAGCTGTAAAAGCCTTGATATGGCAATTTATGTGATGATATGAGTTAAATGAGTTGACTTGATGATACGATCTAATCGGGATGGAAATTTACTTTGTGGTTAGAAGGTTATTCAATCGCAGCATATACATCCAACAGGAGTATGGTTTGTTTTCTTAATAGTGCAGAGTAACTTTGTATTAAAACTTGGGTAAAATTGACGTTCGTGTATGAGAAGAGTAACTATTAAAAAAAATTTATTATTATTTTTTAGAATTCTGTTTGGAGCGAATGAATTGAACTGAAAGTCACGTGTTCGTTGGCCTGTTCAAATTCAAATGCATTTCCTCCGTTAAAGAGAAAAACCGAAAAAGTAGAACCAAAATGATATGATTCCATTTTTTATTGTTATTTGAAATAAACATCTAAAACTTTTAATATGTTATACATAAGAAAAGTCATTATAATTTTCTTTTATTAATAACAGATCAATAGTCACATATTTTCTTTTACAATCTAAAACATCGTCAATTTATTACTTCATGTAATATGTCTTTTGATTTATTAATTAAAATTAGCTTAAATTAACATACATGTCTTTTGATTTATTAATTAAAATTAGCTTAAATTAACACACGCCTAAGCAATGATTGATCGAATTAACTATCTTTCCTAATAATTGAATTAACTGAGTTGTTTATAGCCAATGGAGCCAAGTCACTACAAGATGTGGTTTTGGGATCAGGTGGGTGGAACGTTGAATTTGACTCGTGCAAGCTCTAGTTTGACATGTTTCAAGCTCTATATCTAATTTGGTTTTGGTTTAGATTGTTTCTTATTTACTACTGTTATAACTTTTTTATTTTTATTTATAATTTTAAATGTAAATATAATTGCATTTGTATTACAAAATATATAATATTTAGTTAAATATTATCACAATTATATAATATATTTATCATGTAATTATACAAATTTAATTTATTCATAAAAATACTAGGCTTGTTTAGGCTCACGCAACAAGTCAAGTTTATATATGAAGTTTAGGCTCGAGCTCTTGTATTAGGTGTGTCGAAACTGCATTCTAGCACTTTCAAGCTCGACTTGGTTCAAGAATTTAGTAAGCTGATCCCGATTAACTCACGATTGGATCGGCTTGTTTATACGTACGTAGTTATGAGCTAGCTCAAGTTGATTGCTAGCCAAATTTGAGCTCATCATTCAAGCCAGAGCATATTTACAAGCCGAGCGAGATCGATTCATATTGTCATGACCTCGATCTCGAGCAAACCTAATGTTGATACATATGTACCTAAATTTGGATCTTAATGTAATATGTCTTGAATGTCTTACACTTATGTAATGCTTGGGTGTTTAATGAAATGAGAATATCTGGTTGTGCTTTATAATGTTTAACATTTCATTAATGAGTTGTGTGATGCATACTGACTAGATTATATAGGTTTGTGCTTGTTTGAATTGGTATACATAATGTTATAATAATGATGCAGGAACGTTGAAGGGAATAAGTTACAACACAACAACACAAAGAGGAGATAAACTAAACTTAGATCAAACAGTAAACTGGATTAACCAAGTAGTGACACTAAGAACACAAGTAATATAAGAGACAGAACACAAGTATTTGGTTTTCAAGAATGCAGTATATTGCCTTCTCTATGTTCTATTACAAGTGTTACAAGAGCATATTCGAAAGATACAAGAACATGAGATACTTATACAACATCCTACAGCCGGCTATACTTTGAAAGCCAGCTGGATACAATTGACTAGAGACACACAAAATCAATTGTAGAGTCAAAAGGCAGATTTCCTTTTGACTTGTGACATGACATGCCATAGCTCACATCCTTATCTATTACAAAAAGGATAAAGTACATAAAGTAGAAAGTTACAGACTCAAGACCTCAATGTACAGTTATCAAAAGCATGGACCTTTTCACCAAACCATGTTAGTTGGTGACTTGCAGAGTTGCAGCGGAAAGGTGTCCAGCTTTATGGAACAGTACATCAGGTAAAGCATGTTACTAAAAGTCTTCGGAAGAAATCTGTCTTCATGAACTTCAAGCTTCGGAAGACTTTGTCTCTGAGGCTTCGGAAGACTTCATCTTTGGCTTCGGAAGATGTTGGTCTTGGCTTCGGAAGATTTCACACTTAGAGTATTTCTGTTGCACATGTGAAACTTCCGAAGCATTCTACTTCAATGCACTAGTGCAGCATACAGGAAAGACTAAAGATGTTTAGGTTGCATCAGCCTCTTCATTAGACTCTACAAACTCCCCCTAGGTTGATGCTACCAAAACATTTAGAAAACTTCAGATATTAACAGTCCTCATTAGGATGATCACCATTCCTTTCTTCATAAGATGATCAGGATCCTTCAGGCTGTCAAAGTGTTTTCTCATGTCAAAGAGGTCATGTAGAGGCAACTGAAACATATCTTGCCATGAATAAATGTCTTCAATGCCTTGATCTCTAATAACATGCTACCTTTCTGGATTTGTGGCGTATGTCCAAGACAAGATGAGTCTTCCTGATGCTAGAGGAGCTACTGAAGTTGGAGTTGATTGAGCATCCTCTGGCTACACATCCTCAGGCTGTTCTGATTCATCCTGAGGTTCAGAAGGGGATGCAGGCTTCTTCTTCTTCTTAGACTTTGGTTTAGAAGCCATCATCTTTCTTCTCTTTCCAAATTTTAACTGAGAAGACTGGCCTGCAGTACCAGATTGATCTTCACTGTCTTTCTCAGCTGGGACTTCCTCTCTCTCAGGTTCAAATGGAGAGGGAGGTTGACCCTGCTGTGGATCAGAAGATGAAGCTTGCTGAGCATTAGCAGGAGGTCCGGGTTGTGTTGTGTTTGGTTGTTCAACCTTAACCTCCACTTCAGGTGGGGCCTGACTTGGAGTGGAGTGTAAGTCAGTGAGCTCTCCACTCTTAATCTTCTGCTTGATTACCCTGATATGTTCTTCCATAGTGGATAGAGACATGGGTCCAAGTCTCCTTCCGGAGAATCCATACAGCTTCAAGAAGCTCATCATCCTCTGCCTATTAGCAAACTTCTTCATGCTCTTTTGGATGATGGCTCTTGATTTTGCAGCTTCTTCCCTCAGCTTCTTCTTTGTTGCTTTTCTTTCCTTGACTAACTCAAACTCAAGTTATTTTAAGTATTCAAACTCAATATAGTCATAAGGTAAGGGAAGGAGTGCATTTGCCTGATAGAGGCCTGTGGCACTCAAGTAGTTAATCATCTTGATTCTGTCTTCTTCCTTATCTACCTGAGGTTCTTGTTGAACCACATCCTCTTGTTCAGGACTTTCTTGAATTGGTGAGAGGGTAGGCATACCTTTGTATAGTCTTTTTCTTCTTCTCTCTTCTTTGACTTGTACTAGGAGTTCTGCATCTTTTGCTTCCTTCTTCTCTCTTGACCTTTCCAATCAACCAGCTCATTCAATTCATCCAAGGGGAGAGAGATGACACTATCTATATCATAGTTCCTAGTCTGTAGATAGTTAATCCTGGCTGCCCTTAACTCATCATTCTGAGTATCTGGTCTGGGGCCAACCCTGATTGCAGACTCCATGAGTCTTGGAGACTCAGTAGAGGAACTTTCTCCCTTTAGCCTCCTTTTCCTCTCTCTCTCCTCCTCCTCAATCTCCTCAGATGTCATCTTTCTTTTCCCTTTGTCACTCACAGACCTTTGTGACTCAGGGTGGAGAGAGCTTTGGCCTTCATTGCTCGTTGCAGCATCTAGCTTAGGCCAGAGAGAGGTTGAGAAGCACCTTCACCATTAGGTGTCTAGAAGGAATATGGATCTCTGCAATAGTAGGAGATGCTCAGGTTCTGTTACTGGGCCTTCAGTCAAGGTTTCCCCTATGAAGCTAATCTTAGGGTCTGCCTCAACATCCAGTTGACTGATGACATTGCCTGATTGCCTTAGTCTCCTTCTTAGGCTGAACTCTGCAATGATCCTGTTTTGGATTCTTTTAGCCAGTCTGTCAGCTTGTCTTGATTGGCTTGGGTTCACAAGTGGCATGTTGACTAGATCTAGACCTTCATAGTAGTCCAAGTTTTGAAAATTTAAGACTTCTTGCTGTCCTTGAACTCTTATGATGATGAGGGCCTTCCTGTTGTTGCATACCTCCACCCAATGATGTGATTGAAGGATGGTGAGGGTGACATAGCCCTTGGTATCCCATCCTCAAACAGACTCTGTATGAAGGAGTCTGTGTAGTCCACATCAATGTGAACTAGAGGAGGTTGCTAAGAATGCACAGTTGCAAGTGAGGATGGTGAGTCCTCAATGTCCATTCTCTCAGAGGAACTCCCAGGTTCTGTGGTTGTAATGACTTTCTCCCCCTTTTTGGTAGCATCACCCACTTGCATAGGTGAGCTGGAGGATAGGTCAATCACATCCACAGGTTCTTGTGTTCCTGGTTGAGCTCTACTTAAGGGTCTCCCAGCTAGTTTTTCCTTAAGATATAAAATCTCAAGTTGCTGATCATTGAGCCTGTTTTGTAAGGTAGTCACTTGAGATTCAAGGTGACTGACCTTTGAGACTAGGTAAGTGCATGTTTAGACCGTTTTTGCACTTTTAGTCTCAGATCCCCCTCATCTTCATCAGAAGAATCATTGGGGGTGGAGAAGATTGGACCAGAGTCCTTTCTCTCATGACCAGTTCTAAGTTATTGGCTACTGGATTTCCTCTGCTCATTGGTAGTCTTAGTTGAGATGTCAGTGGGCTGAGTTGCCATGGTTGAGGTCTTAATGATGTAATCTCTTTCAGAAGTGAGAGCCTCTTCCATATGGACATCCTGAACAGGTTCAGGAGTGTCCACCTCAGTTGTAGGTGATTGATGTGGGATAGATGTAGGAGACTCAGAAGTACTCATCTCTCTTTGAGTAGAGGGAAAGAAGAAAGATTCATTATACTCACTAAAACCTATATCTTCATCAGTATAGAACTCAAGGTTGGGAATGGGTTGTTTTATATCTATAGGCTGGGGATGGTAACTGTCCCCTAAAGGTTGATCACTGAGTGTTGAGACTCAGAGTGATGGCTTAAGGCAGTAGGGCTAATGAGCTCATCAGGCTGAGCATGAGGAAGCTCAGCATTGATTCTTGAAGAGATGGGAGTGGTTTGCTCCTCAGGATAAGTGGGAGCTCCAGTGTCCACTTCCTCTTGTATGGGTGAGTATATGGGGGCCTCCACAGACTGAATAGTCTGAGCAGGGGTTCGTTTGGATTTTCTTGGTAGGTGATGGAGATTTGAGGCTGTGTGGGTGGTTGGGAAGTAGCAGGTGTGGGTTTAACACTAGCTTGTGCTGCTAGGTTGTCAGTATTTTAAAGATGTCGGGCTTCATCTGTCCCAATTAAGAATGTTACCTGTTTCCCTTAACTATGAGCCCAGTTCACAGTTAAGAATGTACTGGACATATCGAGGAAACATGTAATATTCTAAGGAGTCTAAGTTTGCAAGTAAATTTGTATAAATAAACTGAGAGTACCTAAATTTGACCTTTTAAACCATTCCATGGACTATGAAGGAGAGATCTTCAGGAATCTGGTCCCATCCACCATGCTTGTTTGATAAGCTGTGGATGACCACATGGAGCAGGAATCTCCATTGGGATAAGACCTTCCCTTTCCTGAAGGTCTTTACAGAGAAATCTCCCTCATACCCTGTCCATAATGACCTCTTGGCAGGTCTTCCAGAATTCAAGCAACTGATCCTCATAGAGTGGAGGATCAATGGTTAGGGAGGTGAAGTAGTTGGAAAGAGATAAGAAACGGCAAACCTCTAAGAAATGAGGATCTTTCTCAGAGCGTAACAGAGCAACTTGATTGTTGTCTGTGTAGCTGCATGGTAAAGTTGGGATCATTTTTGTGACCAAGGTTGGCCATTTTGAAGTAGCTTAGGGATGAAGAAAGAAGAAAGAAAGAAATTTCAGAGAGAAATTTGGGGTTTTAGGTTGGAGGAAGAACAGATGATAGAAAGATGAGGGAAACCGTTGGGTTTATATGTGAGAAGGATTTCAGATAAAGTTTAATGAAAGAGGATAAACTTTGAAATCCGGATGTCGGTCCCACCTCTGAAAAAGTAGTTTACTTTTTGCTCAAAAAGTAGTTTTCTTGGAAAACAAAAAGCTTCCGAAGGTTAATTATCTTCGGAAGTTTTAATTAAAAAGCTTCTGAAGCTAAAATGACTTCGGAAGAATTTCTTGAGAGGTTGAAAATTTTGCTTCGAAAGAAAAATTAAAACTTGAGTGCTTTGTGTATAAACTAACAAAGCTTCCAAGAGTTAATTTTGCTTCGGAAGTAAATGGTCCTTGAAAATGATTAAGTGTCTGAGACAAGTATTTTAGCTTGGAAGATAAATTTGAGAACTCTTCCGAAGGTAAATTTCTTAGACAGTTATTAATTTGAAGGCAAGATTTACTTCTGAAGTTAAAAACATAACTTCGAAGTATCAGAAATTTTCAAAAAATCTAAGGAAAATCTTCAAAAAGAAATTTTCATCCAAAGAAAACATGAGCTTATGAAAGTGATGAACTAGACAACTTAGGACACACGTATTTTAAGAAATAATAAGAATTAGTTTTAACAAAGATCTACTCAAGGTTGATCATCCCAATAGCTGATATACGATATTTAAATCTCTGTTCATCAAAAGCCTTTGTAAACAAATCAGCATATTGTTCATCTGTGTGAACCTTGATTAGTTTAATTAATCCCTTTTCATAGTTATCTCTTGTTAAATGATACCTGATATTGATGTGCTTTGTCCTTGAGTGCTGCACAGGGTTTTCTATGATTGAGATAGCACTGTTGTTGTCTATGTGAATGGGAGTCTCCTTGAAGTTTAACCCATAGTCCAACATCTGATTTTGAATCCAAAGTACTTGAGCACAGCAGCTTGCAGCAGCAATGTATTCAGCTTTAGCAGTTGATGCAGAGACACAGGATTGTTTCTTGCATTGCTATGAGACAACCCTTCCACCAAGAAATTGACATCCCCCAGATGTAGACTTTGCAGTCATGTTGCAACCACCATAATTATTATCTGTATAGGCATACAGATTGAAGTCAGAATTCTTGGGATACCATAGTCCAAGTGTTGATGCTCCTTTGAGGTATCTTAGAATCCTCTTGACAGTGATAAGGTGAGACATCTTAGGGTTGGCTTGATATCTTGCACAAATACATGTAGCAAACATGATATCAGGCCTGCTAGCAGTAAGATACATAAGAGACCCAATCATAGCCCTATATAAATGCTCATCTACACACTCCCCCTCAAGATCAGGACCAAGAGAGTGGTTTCTGGCTATGGGTGTCTTAGCAATCTTATAGTCAGTCATATTAAACCTCTTGAGTATGTCCTGAACATACTTTGACTGACTTATGAAGATGCCATCTTCAACTTGCTTCACTTGAATTCCCAGAAAGAAATTGAGTTCCCCATGGCACTCATTTCAAATTTGTCTTTCATCAGCTTCTCAAAGTCTTTGCAGAGCTTTGGATTAACTGAACCAAAGATGATGTCATCCACATATACTTGAACTAGCAATATGTCTTTTCCTTGTCCTTTGATGAAGAGAGTTCCATCTATAGTACCCCTTCTGTATCCATGTTTACATAGATATTCAGACAGTGTCTCATACCACTTCCTGGGTGCCTGATGCAGCCCATAGAGGAGCTTTGTCAAGCTTGCAGACATAATCAGGATGATCAGGATCTACAAAACCAGGTGGCTGTTTGACATAAACCTCTTCATCTATCACTCCATACAAAAAGGCACACTTCACATCAAGTTGAAAGACCTTGAAGTTCTTGGACGCAGCAAATGCTAGAAATATCCTAATGGCTTCTAATCTTGCCACTGGAGTAAAGACATCAGTGTAGTCAATCCCTTCTTCTTGTGTGTATCCTTGAACAACCAGTCTAGCTTTGTTCTTGATGATGATGCCTCTATCATCTTTCTTGTTCCTAAACACCCATTTGGTTCCAATGGTAGTCCTCCCAGAAGGAAGAGGACAAAGGTTCCAAACTTTTTGCCTTTTGAATTGAAGCAGCTCTTGTTGCATAGCTTCAACCCAACTTCCATCCTTTAAGCTTTATCAACTTTCTTTGGCTCTATCTGGGATAGAAAACAAGAGTGAAGACAAACATTTTCTTTATGGGTTTGTCCTCTTGTCTTTACCCTTGAGAAAACATCTCCAATGATTTTGTGGTAGGGTGAGACTTGTGGATCCTAAGCTGAGGGATCACAGCAAGTTGTTGAGAAAGGTCTAAATTTGAAAAATTTAGATCTAGCATAGATGTTTCTCCCACCACATCAACACACTTTTCAAGTGAAAGTTGATCCAAGCAGTGTGTGACATCATTGATGTTCTCATCTATGGTGTGGTTAGTGGCATCAAGAAATTCTTGGTCACTGTCACCATCAGCATTGTTGTATTCCACAGTTGAGGTGTTCTTTTTTGGTTGTAGAGCCTCTGAGCTAGAATTTAAAGGCATACCAGATGTATCAGCTGAATTTGTCATTGTTGGGCTGATAGAAACCTCATTTGCAGAAGTGGTTCCAAGTGGAGCTGAAGATATATGTCTTGAAGATCTTCCTAGCTCAAATCTTGGATCAGGATCTTCTGTATTTAAATTTTCTGCAGATCCTGAAACATTCTCACAAGATTTGTTAAAACAGTTGGTAACCAAATCAAGATCAAACAACCAATCCGGACCAAAACCAGCAATACAAGGCTTGTGAGATACCTTATGTTGCTTCCCTTTCAGGCATGCAACACAGTGGTCATCTCTTGTAAACTCTTTCTTTGGCATTCTGTTACCAAATCATGCTTAATCAGTTTATTCATGTTCTTAAAGTTTACATGGCATATTCTTTTATGCCATAGGAAAGACTCATCACTGTTGGCTTTAGACAGAAAGCATGAAACTTCTCCAGAGGGAGAGGTTTCTTGTAAATCCATCTTGTACATGTTTCCTTTCCTGGGGGCTCTAAGCAGGATATGCTCATGGGGAATGACCACACCAGGCTTAAGAACAATGCACTCATGCTTAGTAAATAGCATGTTATGACTCTGATCACAAAATTGAGATACACTCAGAAGATTGTATCCAAGCTCCTTTACAAACTTTACCTTTTCTATGCTGAGCTTACCATTTGTGACCTTGCCCCTTCCAGAAATGTAACCACCTTCATCTCCTCCAAAAGCAACTGGTCCTCTATCAATCCTTTCAAAGTTCTGGAGTAGTACCTATTGCCTGTCATGTGCCTGGAGCAGCCAATTTCTATGATCTAGACATTTCTGTCTGTCTTTAGCTGTCCCCGCATAAAGAGAATGATTAGTTACATCTGGAAACCCAAGCCTTGCTAGTCTTGGGCTCAATTGCAGAAGGTAATTCAACAGTAATAGATCCTATGGTTGTACTAAGAGGATCTTGAGCTGTTGTTGATGGAGAAATCTCAGTCACTTGGTCTTTCTTAGACGTCCACACCACCTTTGGAGTCTTGGACTTGACCTTCAAAACTTTAGAAGCTTTTGGAACTTCAGAAGTTTTGATGACTGAACCTTCAGAAGATTCTACAGACACTGCAGCAGACTTCAGTGCTTCAGAAGAACTCCTTTCTTCTGAGACCAAACATTCTTCCGAAGAGAATTTTCCACTTCCCTTCTTGTTAGATTTGGAACTTCCAAAGGAAACTGGTTTTCCTTCCGAAGCTTGAATCTTCTTAGAACTCTTTGAAGCCTTTGTTTTGGCCATATGGACAGTACCTTTAGGATTGGGGACAATTCTTGGCAATGTGAGTGGTGTGGTTTCACCATAACACAATTCATCATCTTCTTCACAAGAGCCTTTTCTTGAGAGTAAGACAGTCTTTGGTCACTTCCTTCTCCACCTTCATCTTTGCAGATGCTAAGACAGTCCTCTTGGGCTGAGGACTGTGCTTGGAGTTTGATGGTCCAGGCTGTGCAGCAGTGGTACACAGCAGATCAGTTTTCTTCTTGCTACTGAGATGAGTTGAACAAGAACTAGAACTCTTAGCAGAAGAGTTTTGGTTGATGTCTTCAGTCCCTACCACTTTAAACCCTGCAGAAATAAAAACTTCTTTCTGCTTGGAGTCAAAAGTAGCCTTGATCTCTTGAGCCTTCCTTGCCTTTCTTTTGCTCTTTCTGATCAAGTTCTTTCTCATGGACTTGGTCATCACAGTTTTCACTTACTCCTCAGAAGGATAGTGGCCCTTTTTGGAATCCTCCTCTTCACTCTTTGTAGAGGGATATTCACTATCTCTTCTTCATCCTCCTCACTCATTGGATCTATGAGAGGAAGCTCATCTTCACAAGTTCCACACCTAGGAGATCTTACTGATAAGATTGTGTGTGGAGGAGCTATCTCATTCGATCCCAGTCCCTGCCTGTTTTGATAGCACACTTTGTTGTGCAGGGATAAGGATATCATGTTCTTGAAGGTCTCCTCTTCAAGAACACTCTTTTCTGCCCTGGCTTTGCTGATCATAAGCTCAGCCTGGCACTCAGTTAACTTGGTTATGAGATCTTTAATTTGAGTCCTAAAATCTGTGTGTTCATGTTTTAGAACTGAAATGGTTTTCTCTAAGTCCTCTATTTTCAGCTTATAATCATTTTCAGACTTTCTAAAATCAGATTTTAAAATGTTTAAGGACTCAACATCATATCTCAGTTCCATGTTATAGGACCTGTACCTGTTAACTTTAGCAATGCATTCAGGAGTACAGAGATGTTCCAATACCTTGGCTTCATCATGATCTGCCATCAGTGCTTGGTTTGGAGAAGCATCTTCCACCTGAAAGCTCCAGTCAAAGCCTCCTTCTTCATCAGCAACAGCAGCTTGCTGCTTTGACTTCTCATTATGGAGAGCTTTATCAGTGTAGTTTGGTCTGGATTGTGTTTGGCCACCATTTGTTCAAGGTGCCTTACACTCTCTGGCAAAGTGGCCCATCAAGTTACAGCTGTAACACTTGACTTTGCCTTTGTCCAGTCCAAACTTTCCACTGGTTGCAATGCTTGGAAACTTCCTTCCAGTCCTCTTGTAGAACTTCTTGGCTCTGTGAGTGAGAAGAGCCATCTGCTGAACTATTTCCATATATTCCAGATCATCTAGATGGATACAATCCAGGTCTTCAAGAGTGAAAAGAGAGTTGTCACAGCTTTCATCAAAAGACACAAAAGCTTGTCTCTTGGAATGGGCTTCCTTGAGTGTAGTTCTCCTTTGGTGTCTCTGGGTAGGTGATGAAAGGACCCTTGGGTGAGTTGTCAGGGTAGCATAAGAGATTATGTTTGGGTTCTATGCTATCCCTTTCAACCACATGTAGGGCTGAACCCATTTGATTGTTGGAGTTGCCAGATGAACCTTGCTTGTTCATCTCCATCTGGTAGCCACTGAGAATCCCATATAACTCTGTCAGAGTAAGAGTTTTGAGATTTTCAGTTCTCTTGATTACCACATAGTAATGTGTCCATTGCCTAGAAGTGAGGACATGAACTTCCTTACAATGTCTCTGTTTTCAAGAGAAACTCCTCCATCCACAAGGGTATCCACAATCTCAACATACCTGAAGTACTGCTGAGTCATGGTCTCACCTGTTTTGAAGGTGAAGTTTTAAAACTGCTGCTTCAGGAGATCCTTCTTGTTCTCCTTGGCTTCAGAAGAACCCTTATACATCAGTTTCAATGCATCCCACAGCTGCTTGGCTGTTTTGCATTTCTTGAAACCTCTGTACACAGAGTTTGGAAGGGCAGTTTGAAGAGTTATCATGGCTTTTCTGTCCATCTCTACTCTCTTCCTATCTTCATCAGAGTAGTTAGCCACATCTTTGGGACTCATACCAGCACCAGTAGCAGAAGCTGTGCTGGGTATGAAAGGTCCATTCTCAATAGACTCCCACATTCTTGAATCAAAAGACCTGATGAAACCTTCCATTCTTAAACACCAAGTGTCAAACTCCTCAAGAGTGATCAGTGGGGACTTGTTCATGGTTCCAGTTTCCATATCAGCTTTGGAAATGGCTACCATTTAAAAGTTTAGTATTTGTGTGTGTGAGGGATCTTAAGATGGTGAGATCTTATATCAAGAGCCTGGAATGCTCTGATACCAAATGCAAGAAGTTGAAGGGTATAAGTTACAACACAACAACACAAAGAGGAGATAAACTAAACTTAGATCAAACAGTAAACTGGATTAACCAAGTAGTGACACTAAGAACACAAGTAATATAAGAGACAGAACACAAGTATTTGGTTTTCAAGAATGCAGTATATTGCCTTCTCTATGTTCTATTACAAGTGTTACAAGAGCATATTCGAAAGATACAAGAACATGAGATACTTATACAACATCCTATAGTCGGCTATACTTTGAAAGCCAGCTGCATACAATTGACTAGACACACACAAAATCATATGTAGAGTCAAAAGGCAGATTGCCTTTTGACTTGTGACTATGACATGCCATAGCTCACATCCTTATCTATTACAAAAAGGATAAAGTACATAAAGTAGAATGTTACAGACTCAAGACCTCAATGTACAGTTACCAAAAGCATGGACCTTTTCACCAAACCATGTTAGTTGGTGACTTGCAGAGGTGCAGTGGAAAGGTGTCCAGCTTTATGGAACAGTACATCAGATAAAGCATGTTACTAAAAGTCTTCGGAAGAAATCTGTCTTCTGAACTTCAAGCTTCAGAAGACTTTGTCTCTGAGGCTTCGGAAGACTTCATCTTTGGCTTCGGAAGATGTTGGTCTTGGCTTCGGAAGATTTCACACTTAGAGTATTTCTGTTGCACATGTGAAACTTCCGAAGCATTCTACTTCAATGCACTAGTGCAGCATGCAGGAAAGACTAAAGATGTTTGGTTCCATTAGCCTCTTCATTAGACTCTACAAATGATACATTCAAATTTTGTTAAATGAAGTTCTCATGCGTCCGACTGGACCATGCGCCCCAACATTGGTCATGCGTCCGAATGGTCATGCGACTGAGTGTCCATGCGCCTAAATAGTCCATACGCCTGAACAACTTCATGAGACTGACCCATTCGCACGACTGAACACTCAGTCGTGCGAATGGACTAACCGTATGACTCAATCGCATGACTAACCATGTTAATGGTTCAGTCGCCCGAATGAGCAACCCTAACCTATAAATACCACTTAATTCGTGGAAAAACGTAAGGATTGAATACACTTCGACTCCACACGTACCCTAGCCGTCCAAAATCCTCTAAGTTCGTACTCCAAGTTCATAGATCACAGTAGATCGATTCCTAATCGATTCTTGACGTTAGATTCAATTCATAGTTGTTTCTACGTGCGTTCTTACTGATTGGATCACCAGTCAAATAGGATTCCGCACTATTTGGTTTGGTTACACGTTAATCAGTTGGTATGTCGTTCATATACCAATCCAATAAAGGGAAGTGGGAAATGAGAAAGTAAAGTTTGATAAGGTAAACTATGTCCAATAATTACAAAATAACTTACTTTCTGTTTCTCAAATATGTGATAAAGGCTTCAAAGTAGTCTTTGACAACAAGAAGTGCTACGTTCTGAAGAAGGACTACGTTATCCCGGAGGACCAAGTCCTAATGTCAGCTTCAAGATATAATGATCTTTATGTCTTGGATCTTTCAAAGGCCTCCACAACGGATAATGAAGTCTAATGCTTTTTATCCAAAGCTACAGAAGGACTCCATCTCCTGGCATAGAAGAATGGGACATATAAATCCAAGAAAAATGAATCACTTGATCCAGAATGATCTTGTGAGAGGAGTAAATGTCAAAAATTTCCAACTCCTGGATTTCTGTGTTGCGTGCAAAAAGGGTAAACAGACGAAGAAGTCTCATAAGGAAAAGGAAGTTCATTCAATAGAACTTCCTCTTGAGCTCCTTTAAATGGATTTGTTTGGTCCAGTCAGTACAAGAAGCATCGTAGGCAACTTGTATTGCTATGTAGTTACTGATGACTACTCAAGATTCTCTTGGGTAATGTTTTTGAAATCCAATCAGACACATTTGAATTCTTCAAGGAATTGGTAACTACACTGGAATCCCTATACAAGCTGAAGGTATGACAAGTGCGCTCAGACAACAGAACCGAGTTCAAGAATCAGTGGATGGAGGTCTATTGCAAGAAAAGAGAATTGTGCATCAATTTACCTCTGCCTACACTTCTCAGATGAATGGGGTTGCTGAACGGAAGAATCACAGCTTGATAGAGACAGCACGGACTATGCTGGCAGACTCGAAACTGCCTATTCAATTCTAGAATAAAGCAGTGGCAAATGCATGCTATACACTTAATCGAGTTCTGGTAGTTAAACGCCAGGGAAAAATGTGCTACGAGTTATTACAACAACGTAAACCTAACTTAGAGTATCACGAGCCGTTTGGCGCTCCGTGCACCCTGTTGAAGAAGACTCAGGAGGGAAAATTCAGTGAGAAGGTTGATAAAGGGATCTTTCTAGGATATAACATACTGAACAAGAGAGTCTACAACAACTCAACGGGTCAAGTAGAGGTGTGGTGTAACGTTGATGTTCAGAGATACATCACACCACCTGCTGGAAAAGGGCCTGCTTACTTCTTTGACTATGATTTATTCTTCAAGTCCTTCAACATACCTCTTTCTTCTTCAGAAGACGAGTGGCAAACAAGATGATGTATGATGTCTTGAACACACCGTCTCAAGATCCAACACCATTCAGTTTACAAAGTAAATTATCTACCAACTCTGGGGGAGCACTTGATGTGAGTGACTCTTCCTCTGATAAAAAAATGAGAAAAATGATCAGAACAACCAGGATGTACAGGTTCTGCCTACCACAAGTCCACAAGCATCTGATGTGATGCTTCTGAGCCTCAAACTCCTATTACCTTAGATCCAGACCAAATGTTCACAATCTTGATTCTGAGGTACTTGTTCCCATAGCTCCTGGCTCACGTCTAAACGTCTATCATCCTTTGGATAACGTTATTGGAGATGTGAGGTCAGGAGTTCAGACTAGAAATTAGTTGTACTTAGCTGATTATGCCTCTGTGATGGAAAAGGGATACCTTCACGACGGTGCCTATCGTTGCTTTGTGTCTCAGTTTGAGCCAAAGTATGTTAGTGAAGCACTAAATGATGAGGCTTGGGTGAGTGCCATGCAAGAAGAACTTCTTTAGTTTAAGAAGTTGGGTGTATGGACTCTAGTGGATAGACCTAAAGGTGCTAAGGTCATTGGCACCAAATGGGTCTTGAAATGCAAGAAAGATGATCAGGGAGTGATCATCAGAAACAAGGCTCGACTTGTTGTTCAGGGTTTTCGACAAGTTGAGGGTATTGACTACAATGAAGTGTTTGCACCTGTGGCACGGATGGAAGCCATCCGCATCTTCCTTGCCTATGCATCTTATATGAAAATCAAAGTTTATCAACTAGATGTGAAGAGTGTGTTCCTTCATGGTGAGATCAGAGAGACAGTGTACGTGAGTCAACCCGAGGGATTTGAGGATCCATATCATCAGGATAGAGTTTACAAACTCGACAAGGCGCTATACGGACTTCACCAAGCTCCAAGGGCCTGGTATGAGAAACTCTCGACTTATCTTGTGAAACACGGTTTTCCCAGGGGAGTCATTGACTGTATATTTGTCACACCCCAACCTTGACGATTGGAGTAGTTGTGGTTCTCATCTTCTTCATAATACTATCCATGATTTCAATAGGTTTCTCAACAAATTGCAATGACTCGTCGATCTGGATGTCTTCCATGGAACATGCAGACTCTCGTCGGCCAAACACTTTCTCAAATTTGAGACATGAAAAACAGGATGAACTCCACTAAGGTTGAAAGGTAGTTCCAGTTTATAAGCCACTTTCCCAATCCTTTTCAAGATTTTGAAAGGTCCTACAAATCTTGGAGCTAGTTTACCCTTCTTTCCAAAGCGAACAACACCTTTCCACGGTGAAATTTTAAGAAGAACCATGTCGCCAACTTGGAACTCCAATGGCTTACGACACTTATCGGCGTAACTATTTTTTCAACTTCTTGCCACTTCAAGGTTCTTGTGGATTGTGGAGACTTTATCGGTCATTTCTTGTATAAGTTCAGGACCAGTGATGAAATTTTCACCAATGTCAGTCCAGCAGATCGGTGATCGGCATTTACGACCATACGAAGCCTCGAATGGTGTCATCTTGATACTTGAGTGATAACTATTGTTATATGAAAAATCTGTGAGTAGTAAATGCGTATCCCAATCACCACCAAAGTCAAGGACACAAAGACGCAGCAAATCCTCGAGGGTTTGGATTGTTTGTTCGGTTTGACCATCGGTTTGAGGATGGTAAGCCGTACTTAAATCCAATTGAGTACCCAAGTGTTCTTGCATTGAAGACGAAAAGTGTGAAGTGAAGTGAGCATCTGGATTGGAAATAATGTGTAAAGGCACGCCATGACGACTCACAATTTCGTCAATATAGATGCGAGCCAGCCTTGAGACTTTGTATGTATCTCGTATGGGTATGAAATGTGTCGTCTTGGTCAAACGGTCAACAATGACCCATATGCTATCATGTCCACGAGGAGTACGAGGTAACTTGGTTATGAAATCCATGGATAGATGTTCCTATTTCCACATAGGGATTTCAGGTTGCTCAAGTAAACCACTTGGTCGTTGATGCTCGGCCTTGACTCTTACACATGTGAGACACTTGGAAACATAAGATGTGATATCCTTCTTCATTCCAGGCCATCAATATTGACCACGTAGGTCCATGTACATCTTATCGGAGCCGGGATGAATGGAATATCAGGTTTGATGGGCTTCATTCATAATGAAGTGCCGAAGGTTATCACGATTCGGAATCCAAAGTCGATTCAAAAAGTAACACATGCCATTCGGTTTTGTCTCCAGTTGTGACCGAACGTTAGGCATCAAATCTTCATCTTTCCCTTCGTCGGTTAGTGCCGCTTGTTGAGCCTCGCGAATGCATAACTCGAGGTCACTATCGATCCTTCTGTTTTGAAGCATGATAGTAGCCTCGTTGACATCCACATGAATCTCGGTATCAAATTCTCCTAGCATATCAAACCATTGCCTTCGATCTCGAATTTCTTGGAGCGAGACAGTCTTGTTGTGGACCTTGCGACTCAACGCGTCGGCTACAACATTCGCCTTTCCAGGATGGTAGCGAATGTCCCAGTCATAGTCACTAATCAACTCGATCCAACGTCTTTGTCTCATGTTGAGATCCTTTTGGTTGAACACGTGTTGGAGACTCTTATGATCAGTGTAGACTATGCATTGCATCCCATATAGATAGTGTCGCCAAATCTTTAATGCAAAAACCATAGCACCAAGTTCAAGATCGTGAGTCGTATAGTTCACTTCATGAACCTTCAATTGCCTCGACGCGTATGCTATAACTTTTCCTTGTTGCATGAGAACACAACCAAGACCTTGATTAGAAGCATCGCAATACATGGTAAAGTCATCGTTTCCATCGGGAAGTGTGAGAATAGGAGCGTTACACAACTTGCGTTTTAATGTCTCGAAAGCCTCTTCTTGCTCGGGACCCCATTCAAAGAGTCGATTCTTTTGGGTTAGTGCCGTTAACGGTTTAGCAATCTTCGAGAAATTAGCTATGAACCTACAATAATATCCCGCTAAACCCAGAAAAGAACGAACCTCGGTTGGGGTTGTGGGAACACACAATTCTTCACGGCTTCAATTTTAGCAGGATCAACATGAATTCCTTGGCTATTCACCACATGCCCTAAGAATTGAACCTCCTCCAACCAAAATTCACACTTGTAAAACTTGGTGTATAATTGCTCTTTCTTCAAAAGTCCAAGGACTTGTCGCAAGTGCGTCTCGTGATCGATTTTTGTCTTGAATAAATAAGAATGTCATCAATGAACACGATCATGAACTTATCCAAATACGGTTTGCATACTCGATTCATGAGATCCATGAACATGGCAGGTGCATTGGTCAAGCCAAAAGGCATGACCATGAACTCGTAGTGTCCATATCGAGTATGAAAAGCGGTCTTTGGAATGTCATCATCATGAACACGTAGTTGATGATACCCAAAACGTAGATCGATCTTTGAGAATTGAGTTGCTCCTTGAAGTTGATCGAAGAGATCATCGATTCGAGGAAGAGGGTATTGGTTTTTTTGATAGTAAGCTTGTTGAGTTCTTGGTAATCGATGCACATATGAAATGAACCATCCTTCTTCTTCACAAACAGTACAGGTGCACCCCACGTGATGAACTAGGGCGAATGAAAACCTTATCAGTCAACTCTTGCAGTTGACTAGCGAGTTCTTGCATTTCAGACGGTGCAAGACGATAAGGCGATTTAGCCACAGGGTTTGCACCAGGGATTAAGTTAATCTTGAACTCAACTTCTCGTACGGGAGGTAGCCTTTTAAGATCCTCGGGAAAAACCTCGGAAAGTCCCGCACGACAGGAATGTCTTTCAACTCCTTACCCTTGGCTTTTGTATTAATACATATGCCATGAAAGCCATGTAGTTTTTACTTAAGCACTTGCCGGCCTTGATGCAAGACATGAGTTTGAGTCTTTGGGATGATTTCTCCCCAAAGACCTTCAAAGTATCACCAGTCGGTAAAGGAATTTGGATACACTTCTCGAAGCATAAAATTTCCGCATGATGTTTGGCTAACCAATCCATACCAATGATAACATCAAAGCTTCCCAATTGCATAGGAATAAGGTCGACGAAGAACTCGTGTTCATTAAGGCTGCAGTCACGTATTACGACGTCAACGACGATAGATTTTCCATCGGCGACTTCGACCGTGAAAGATCCTTCCAGATTAACACGCGGTTTAGAAAGAATAGGCTCGAATTCCAGGGACACAAAACTCCTATCGGCACCCGAATCAAACAATACGGAAGCATAATGACTATTTACAAGATACATACCTGTTTGGTAACAACCTATTATTGGTATGATGAACATAGATAGGAATTTTTGCAAGACAAGAAAGGACTAAAAGAAGTTCAACGATGTACCATTCACCACGTCGTTGTTGGCTTGTGCTTGGTTGGCGTTGATGTCGAAAGCCCTTCCACGAGCCGGTGGCACAGTTGCCGCATTGCGAGGACGTTGCGGACGAATATGACCAGGCTCACCACAGTTATAGCAGGTTCGGTTGGTAAGCATGGCAGTGTTGTTTGGTGCACGAAGACAAGTAGCCACCAAATGACCATATTTCCCACACAACGAGCAGACTCGGCATGGGATGTTGCTTGCATGGTGGTACTTGCACGTGTTACACATGGGATATGGAGCAGCATAAGCTCTAGCCACGGGGGCTTGATTTGCAACCACCATTTGTTTTTTAGGAGCATTGGGTGCGGTCACAGCGTAGTTGCGCGTCGGGGTGAAGTTACGCTTCTTGTTTTGGGAAGATGACTCGGCCTTTACCTCCTTTGTTGCCTCGGGTGTCATCTTCGCAGTAGACTTGGAACCCTTTGCCGACATCGTGCCAACTCTTATATGATTCTCAGTGAGTTGTGCAGTGATAGTAATCGCGTCCTCCAAAGTTTGGGCCTACTACCCACCATGGCATCTTGAATTTGAGGTGGCACCCCCTTGATAAATTTCTCAATGTTACGGGGCACGGTGTCCACCATGTGTGGTAGGAGCATACTCAACTCATGATGCCGGGTGGAATAAGCCAAGTGATTCCCACCATCTTGTTTGAGGTTCCAAAACTCGTCCTCCAGCTTTTGCAACTCGCTCCTTGGGCAGAACTTTTGGATCATGATATCCTTGAATTCTTCCCAGGGCAATGCCATTGCAACCTCAGTTCCATGGTTTCTCTTTTCACTATTCCACCATATTAGTGCCCATTGTTGAAGAACACTTGTGGCATAGCGAACCTTGAACTCGTCAGGGCACTCGCTAACAATGAATGTGTTCTCCATACTTTCAAACTACTTGAGAAGTCTAGTGGCTCCTTCTTTTCCACTAAGTTAGTGGGTTTGCACGAGTTGAAGTGTTTGAAAGTGCAAATACGATTGTTCCCGTTTTGGTTGTTGCTATTCTCTCCATGAGCACCGCTATTGTTCCCATTGGTGTTGTTGCTATTAGCCATTAGGGTGATATTAAGTTCAGCAACCATGGTCAGGATGATGGCAGCCATTTGCCAGGCGATCATTGTAGCTAGTTTATGGTTGGAACTTCCACGCTTTCCATGGTGACGAGACATGTTGGATGTACAAAGAATGAGTTAGTTACGGGAATGAGGATAACAATGGATAATTCAACAAGGATAAGACAAGAGTTGTAAGGCACTTGGAATTATTCCATTTGGTAACGCATTACCATTTGGAAATGTTGACACTTCAAGGTAAGTTGACCCATTCGCCTTAGAAATTTGTGCATATTGACCATAGTTTATCACTCATCCTAGAAATCCCCAGGTAAGCATAACTAGTCCTGTAAGATTTATGCGATATGCTTGCCTTAGCCCGATGGACTTTTTCCAGGAAATCCAGAATACAGGTGTCTATGTGTCACACAATATTTCTTAGGTTCTTGGAATCAAAACCTTGATGAGATTTATATAGATTAGACATAACGTGTAAAGATCCAAGTCATAAGCATAAGAATAAGTTTCCACATGTTGTCGAGAATAAGATTAAGAGATTTCATGTTCGGGGAGAGTCAAAGAGTCAAAGTTAAGTTTAGGGAGACAAGTAATAATGTTTAAGCAATCCTATGCTAAGGCATCAAATTACAATAAGTGGGTATAGCATTATGTAGCATGCAAACTATATATTTACAAGATAGAATTATAATTCTACAAGGTTCATGCATACTATAGTTTACGTCACCATTTCTAATAACCTAGATCCCTATAGTTATGGGCTCTGATACCAATCTGTCACACCCCACCTTGACGGCGGAAACGTCAAGGAGTGAGAGTTAGATTGTTCACAGCCACATAACACTATTAATAACCAAATATATATATATTAATCATAGTCCCAATTGCACCATTACAATCATAAGTCTCAAAGAAATTTAAAAGCATAACATAAGATGTAACAAGTCATTTTATTTCCTTTATTTAACTAGGGCCATTCCTAGATGCGTAAGCTTCAAAGAGTAGCAATCAAGCTTGAGTTCCTGAAACATGTTAAAAATAAAAGGTCAACAATAATGTTGGTGAGATTTCTATAGTTTGCAATACATAAGTATATAAAAGATGGCAATTCATGTTGTAAGTTAGAGAACAAAGTAAACTAGGGATGTAAGACAGAATGCACAATCAAACCTTGACAAAGTTTTACAAGTCTCAAACGTTTACAAGCATATACGATTAGCTAAGTGTACTTGGATCAACCAAGCAGGCTTGCCAGGCCCATAGATCTATGACGTCGCCAAGCTAGCAATAGTTAATGATTGTACATATAATTCGACATTACATGGTAGCTACAAAGTTCAACTAACCACAACACACTAGTAAATTGCCATAAGTTTACAAGAATCAAACGTTTACAAGTGCAATGTTTATAAAGTAAACATGTTTCACCCAAAAGTGTGAAAATATGAAAAAGGGGTATAGAAATACTCACATGATCAAATGTATATAAATGACGATTATAAGAATAATAAGCAATAATTTCAACGAAGTTCTTCACAAGGTACCTAAGTGTGAATATATGTACAAGATTTAGGTTAATGATTTAACATGATCTAGAGTTTCGATGGAATTTGGGGGTTTTAATATTTAGATAACGTTAGTTAGTAAGATCTTATATATTTTAGTCCAAGAACAATATCATGTATGAAATTTTAAAGGAATTAATTCTTTATAGTAATTTTATGAATTTAACTTATAAAATATATAATTCTATAGTAATCATGATTAACCCATAAATATAAATGTTTAGTGTCCAAAAATAATTAAATGATTTAAAAGAAAATATTATATAAAGTCTATTTTTACATGATTAAACTAGGCAAAATATTTGTTAATATTATTTTATAAGAAAATTGTTAAGGTATTTATGGTGATAAATTTATAGAAAAATAATGGGATAGCTTTAAAAATAAACAAAGTTTACAAAACTATTTTTTATAATTTTCAGATAATTTTATATATTTTTTAAAGGCTGAAAAAGCCTAAAAAATATATTGGAGGTCGCCAGGTTCGAACCCGGGACCTCTAGTATAGAATGTGAGTAGGGAACTAGTGAACCAAAGGCAGATGCCGCGACATGAAACAGTTTCTAATTCTTAAAAACGAACCTTAAGCAAATCCCCAAATCACATAAACCCTAGAATCATCCATGATCAAATTGAAGTTTAATTTGATTCGGATTGCAACAATAATCATGGGGCTTTTGTTCCTCACATGATTTCGAGTATGTGTGTATGAAATTACCCGGTATCGAAGCTTGCAACGTAAAGTATGCTGAAGAACAAGCTGCGACGGAGTTTGGACTCAAGTGTGCAAATGCTTATGGAAATCAAATTAACTTCGTGAGTAGTTTCGTATGGTGATAAGGATTAAAAGCCCTCTAAAAATTTCACGTTTTGAAGTCCCGAAAGTGGTGTTCGAGTGCGTAGCAAATCGCGATGAAAAGAGTAATCGAAGGAGATGTTTGTGTGGGTTTCAGGTGGAATTAAGAGCGTAGATAGATCAAGGATTGTTAAACAGTTCACTATGATTGATTAATTGAGTTATTATTGATTCTTATGGCTCAACGGTTCGAGATTAAAAGCTTTCGGTTACCCATTCGATTGGGTGGTAGCCGACGTTTAATCCTTAATTATTAGCTGCATTAAGGTTCGAATCACGCACACGAAACAATTTGAAATGGTTTTGGGCTTCGAAATCGTGTAGTTTTGGCGTTTTAAAGTTTGCCGGAGCCATAACCGGCGGTGGCCGGAGGGCCGGCCGGAAAAACGTGAAAGGGAAAGGGGGGGTTGGGATTTAACAATTTACACATTCAGTCCCTTCAATTTCGTTTTATTAATTTATGCTCAAAACAACATTTAAAGTTTATTAGATTGACAAAACCTCCCCCTTAACTTCCTTGATTTAAGTTTTAATTCACTTACAACTTATTACTTATCTAACTTTTATTAGTTATATTCCTATTATTATATTATTATTATTATTATTATTATTATTATTATATTATTATTATTATTAGTATATAATTAACATAATTATTATTACTTTTATAATTAGTTATATTTTATATCATCATTATTATTATTATTATGATTAGTGTTATTGATAATATAATTATTATTAATTAGTTATTATTATGATGTTCAATTAAATAGTTAAAATATTATATTTCAAAAAGATTTAAAGAAAACAAATATGAATAGCACTCATAGTTATACTAATGACAACAATGGCCTTACAAGGTTATAACAAAGCTAATTTTTTTAATAACCAAAATTACATGATGTTACAATATTGTTTATCAAAGAAAAAGATGGAGACTTACTGCTGGTACAGATCTATGTCGATGACATAATCTTTGGTTCAAAGAACGAAGGATTATGTAAAGAGTTTGAAGCAGTAATGAAGGTGGAGTTTGAGATGAGTGCAATGGGAGAGATGAAGTTCTTTCTCGGGTTACCAGTGGATCAGACACAAAATAGGATTTTCCTACATCAGACCAAGTATGTAGGTGATATACTCAGTCGGTTTGACATGAAGAATGCTTCTGCAGCTAGCACTCCACTTGCCACAAACCATGATGTAGCATCCGACGAGAATGGTGATCTGGTTGATGCCACTATGTACCGAGGGATGATTGGATCTCTCATGTATCTCACTGCCTCACGACCTGATATCATGTATGCTACATGTTTATGCTCACGATATCAGGCAACGCCTAAGGTGAACTATCTTATTGGGGTCAAAAGGATTTTTCGTTATCTGAAGGGCACACCCACACTTGGGTTGTGGTATCCTCATGATGATGACTTGGACCTTACAACATATAGTGACTCGGATTACAGCGGCTGCAAGATGAACTACAAGTCTACATCAGCAGGGTGTCAGTTCTTTAGGAAGATTAGTAACCTGGCAGTGCAAGAAGCAGACCTCGGTTGCACTGTCAACTTGTGAAGCCGAATACATTGCTGCTGCAAGCTGCTATTCTCAAATCATATGGATTCAACAGCAAATGCGGGATTACGGTTTGAATTTCTCTTCTACTCCTATCTTTGTTGATAACTCTGCTGCAATTGCAGTCACTAAAAACCCGGTCCAACATCCTAAGACCAAACACATCGGAATTAAATATCAATTTCTACGTGATTGCTTTGAAAAGAACTTAATCGATGTGGTAAAAATAAACACAGATTTTCAGCACGCTGACCTCTATACAAAGGCTTTTGACAAACCACGTTTTCTATATCTGTTAGAGGTCAACGACGTTAAAAAGAAAAGTGAGGTCATTCCTGAAGATGACCATGTGTAGTTCGATGTGTTGTGTAAATTTTCTTTTATTTTTTATTTTTAATTTATTTGCTTAATTTTAAGTTGGTTAGTTAAAATTGGTCTTATTGTTTTGCCTATTAAAATCCTGAAACGCTAATCCATTACGGTTTTAAAATTTTAGGGGGAGAATAGGTTTAGACATAAAAAAATGAGGGAGGAGTAGAGGTAGCTGATAAAAATAAGATCGTATGTGTGATACCAATTCAGTCTTTGGAATATGATAGTACACAGGAGCAAATCATTTGGAACTTTAAAATTTAAATTGAAAATGATGCAAAGCTCAAGTATAAATCTGTGTAGTCTGAGCAAAATAAAAGGAAATATGATAGATAACTAGCTACTACTAAGGTAACACAAAGAAAGTAGACCTATAGGTTGCTAGATCACAGATGATATATCGGTAGATTCAACACAATAGATGACTAGACCTTTTGGTGATCTCAAGAAGCTAAAATGTTGACTAGCTATGGGTAACACTTATCTTGGTTAACACAATCAACAAGATTCCAATAAGGGGTGACGAGCAAAAAAACGCCACGAATGTGTGCGTAAGACCAAGCATGAGCAAAAGCACATAAAAATGCAAATACAATCAAACTGATAACCATATTGTTGGTGAGATCTGTGCAAAAAGAAAAATTGCTCAAACAAGAAGATAGGTTATGTGCCTCTCTGCAGTGCGGTGGCACTGACCTGAGGATAAGCATAACCTATATATTCTAGAATTCATTGTTGTTTGCCACCTCTCTGCTGTGCGGTGGCACTGACCTGAGGCTTGGCTTCTCTTTAAAAGTTCTATGAATAGTTTCTTCTTGAATACTACCCTGAGACCGCTAAAAAATCTCCTGAGGAATGTTGATTACCATATAAGTGTGGGATCCACAAATGCTTGTTGAAATAAACAAACGTTAAACCATCACCAATCTGTGTTGAAAGTCTGTGTATGGATTTAAGAGGACAAGTATACTGACAATCATTATGGCTACAATTCTTGAAAGTTCAAATCAGAGTGGGGACCTAATAGTACTAGTATGATTTCCTAAATTTGCTAAATGACTCTAGATGAAAAACAAGAATAGAGCATCAAAGGTTTTAGATAACTTGTCTCGAATGATTTGAATATCCTGTATGATTCCAAATTGAATTGGTCCATGTATGGTTTAAATGAATTGAAGCTATCTTTTAAGAAAAAGAACTCCTTAGATTTACATCTTAGGATTTAACCCTCACAAAAACACAATAACATGTGTTAGTTTTAAGTTTCAGTGTTATTTCTTTTATTCTTGTTTAAATTTTGTTAATTTTAGAGTGTTTAATATCGGACTATGTCATGAAAGTTGATAAGGAACCTTATCATCCAAAAGGTCACGTTTGAGGTGACCACACATGCTTTCAAACAAAAATGGGTCACGTATGAGGTGGCAAAAGTTTTAAAAGGATCACGTCTGAGGTGATCAAAGGTTTTTCAAGATAAAATGATCATGTCTGAGATGATCAATGCTCATAACGTTTATTCAAAGTTAAACTGAGAATATGTGGAATGGTCATAAAGTCAAATTCATGAGTCTAACCCATTCGCACGAATGGACATGAGTATAGACCAATCTTACGAATGGACCATACTCATTCATTAAACAGCCGAATGGATATGAGTATGAACCATTCACCCGAATGGCTTATCAGAATGACCCATTTGATCGAATAAGAGTGTGCGAATGAGTCAGTCGACCGACTGAGCTCCAGTCGGCCGACTGAAAGTGATCGACTGAGCCAATCGCCCGACTAAGGTCCATTCGCCCGAATGAACAGAGCGAATGGGTCCAGTCGGCCGACTGAACTCAGATTCAGTAAAATAGGGCACAGTCAATCGCATTCAACTCATCACCCCCAATCGCCCTCATATCGCATAGCCTACTGTTACGCTGTCCAAATTTCATCAGACCACGATTATACATCCTTATTGATCTTCTAATGTGTGTGTGCATTTATGTAGGTGTAATAAGATGAAATCTCACAGAAATCAGGAGAAATGGTGCCCTAATTTGTGATGTTCAATTGAAACAAGAACCGAACCACTAAATGGACTAATGACCTACTCAAACTAAGTAAACTGTTAAAACTAATGTTATTAGGTCTTTAGTTAAGAGATTGCGAGTCTAAAGAACCAATGCACAACGTTTAATTTCACAAATTGGTCAAGATTCGAACCTCAGTCGACCGAATAGTGGGTCATGCGACTGGTCGTCTGGATGAACTCCAATCGCACGATTGAGCTGGCCGAATAGCTCAATCGGCTGAATGTATCATACGAATGAGCTCAGTCGGCCGACTGAACCAATCATAGGCTCAGCAAACCGATTGAACTCAGTCGCCTGTTTATTCACCGACTGAACACAGTCGCATAGTTCATTCGCATGAATGAACCAGAATGAATTCTATCAAGTTACTTAGAACTGATTTGTGTTATGTGAGTATTTAATGTTTATGTATCTTGTGTTACAGATCTATGGCTGATAGATGGTCTATCAACCCCAAGCACAACATATGTGCTCACTTAGACCACACAACTCGAAAGGGCCGAGTTTGCAGGGATCATCGCCTTTCTAAGCGATCCGGGATCCACGAGCTATTTCACAGTGCACCCCTTACAGGTCTATTCAACAAACCTTCTGAGAGAATGCTTCAGTGGATAGATCACGAGAGCCATACAACATTCGGAGCTCCATCTTTGTATGGACATAGAGATTACAGCTGAAGACATTCAACGTGTACTTGGGTTGGGAGATGATGCTGGCCACCCCACCAGACTTCACCCACTGATGGTGAGAGGGTGTTTCATGAGGATAAGTACTCTAGGGACATAAAATCAGGTGTGCTGAACAAGAGCAACCTGTGACCCCAGTATAAGTACTTGGCACACGTCATCCTAAAGTGCATAGCTTCATGAAGGGGTGGATTTGACGACCTCTCAAACCAGATACAAAATGTCTACGTGGCGCTGGTGCTGAACCACCCCTTCAGCTTTTCGAGCATGATCTTCTCTTACCTTATAGAGAACTTGGAGGCAAAGGGCAAGGAGGGTTTCTGCATGTACCCTCGGTTCTTACAGATGATTTTTGACGAGAAGCTGCCCTCGCTGCCAAAGGAAAGCCACGACGTTGTGGCTTTAGAGATTATGGATGATACAACACTGGGTCATATGAGGGTTTACCGGGGAAAGCAGGTCAAGCCCCCGGTAAAAAAGACTTATAGGTCATCTGGCCAAGGTGGACTACGTGGCGCCGAGGAGGTGAAAATGGCGTCACGTAGACAGTGACTCAGAGATGAGCAGTTACGGCTCCCGGAGGATGACTCCGATGACGACGATAGTGGTGATAGTGGAGATGCAAGGGCCACTCAACCAAAGGCCCCCACTGCTGATATAGCATCTTGACATCTACCCATGACGGAGCAGAGACTGCAGGATTCCACCAGGACTTCATACTGATAAGGAGGAGGACACAGATGAGGAGCCTCTAACTCGGACTGTTGGCGGTAAGGTTGTTGCCACAGAACGAGGGCTCAGGGCGGTTGGTGAAAGCCCTGGCGGGTCGGGAGAGACTAACACTAATCTTACATTTGCTCCCGATCAGCCAAGCCGTGTCCTAGAGGGAGCATCCTCCTTGAAAGAATCAAGGAAGAAAAGGATTGCTCAGCCCCATCGCGTGAAAAAGAAGAAGAGAAGACTAATCTTCATCACCACCACCACTACTACATCCACCACCACTATTCCACCTACCACCTCTACAGCCACACCATCTACCATCACATCCTCTACACCCACACCACCACCACCACCTTCATCTATATTAACCCTAATCTTCACCCCTACTACCATACCACCCAACATCATACCACACCCTCTACCCCAAGCCTTCAGAGTTTGTTACAACAACTGAAGAAGCATTCTTCAGTTGTTGTGATGGTTTTCTTTCAGTAGTTTTCTTTTCTATTTCAGTACTTGTAAAACGACTGAAGAGCATGTTCTTCAGTCGTTGTAGTTTTAGTAGTTTCTTTTCAGTAGTTGTAGTGATAGTTAACACTTAGTATTTTTGTAAGAAGATGTCAGCTGTTTTGACATCTTCAGTAGTTGTGTTAACTATCAGTAGTTTGAATAATCTGTTAGATGTCACTATCAAGTGACATCAGCAGACGTCACATCTCCTATATAAGAGATGTTGACCTAATTGTACTGTGACATTCTGTTACCACGAAAGCTCATATTGAATGAATATCTTTCGCAGAATTCTCTCTCTCTATAACCGTTTACTCTTATATCGAATATCATTGTGTTCTTGTGAATTGTCTAATTCATTGTTTGATTTCTGCTGCAATACTCTCTAATCAATCAAACGTAGATCACTGATCCTAACAAATGGTATCAGTGCAGGTTAATCATGATCGATCTAACAATTGATCATTGAAACTGCTATTCGATATCTATGTTTGATTGAATTAGCATATTTGCAAGAATTGATTATAGATTATTGAATTTCTGCTGCTTTCGTTATTCACTTTGAGCTTTCTCTTGGTTCAATTTGGTTTGTTGTGTTTTTGTTCTAAATCTGCTAAAGCTTAATTGAATTTGGTTGAATCTGAGAATGACTACTCATCTAATGACCCTCACAATACCGGTTCCTCAACCAAGCCTCGATGCTGGTTAGGACTGAGTATAACATATGGCAACGAAGGATGCTTCATCACCTGTCTGTTAACAGTTCAGGTTGTTGGACATCTGTGGTACATGGTCCACAAAGCCTATGGTGAACAATCCGGAAACCAACCAAATGGTTCCGAAGAAGAAGGAACAATACTCAAAGAGGATGGAAACTGTTTGAGATTGATGCTAAAGCGCATGGTATTCTGGCCATGGCCTTGCCAAATGAAATCTATTCAGGGCTTATGCATCATGAAACTGCTCATGACCTCTGGAATGCACTGAAGGAACAATTCGGTGGAACAGATGAGGTTTAAGCAAACAACAGAGAAATCCGTGCCCAACAATATGAGACATTCTCTCATAGAAAGGGTGAGACACTGACTCAACAGTTTGAGCGTTTTTCTTGTTTGATCTCTGAGCTGAAAATGGTCAAACAGGGAATACGCCAATAGCCAGATAAATAAAGATTCCTCAGATCACTGCCTGAGAGATGGGACACATACACTATTGTCCTACGCTCCAGTGCAAATCTGGATAGCCTATCTCTCACCCAACTTCATGGGAATCTGCTTACATTCGAGAGAGATAGATAGAGCAGAAAAGGAAACTGGCATCATCAGGAAAGCTCACTGATGACTTTGTACCAGGGAACACTGCCTTGGTTGGTCATGAGTCAGAATATGTGCATCTGAAAGTAATTATGATGAGCATATAGATTTCTCTTCAAACAGTTCTGATCATGCATTTGTTGGTGGTGTTGATAGTCATCAAGCTGTAATAGTGACAATTTATGCTTCATCATGGATGATCTGAAGGGTTGCTCATGATGATTTAGAGAAAAGATGGATTTCTAAGCCAAATGGCCTTAGTTAATATCAGATCTCAAAAGTTCTACAAGAGAACTGGCAGGAAATTTTCTTGGACTCTCTGGCAAAAACAAAAGTTGGTTTTGACAAGAGTAAGTTGAGGTGTCACAAATGCCAAAGGCTTGGACACTTTGCAAGAGAGTGTAGATCACACTGGATCTAACTCCTCTGCACCCTTTGTGACTTTTCCAAGCACTAGTCCACAAAACAAAGGGCAACATCCTGCAAGTTCTGGTCATCATTCCACCTAATCTCCTGCATACTTTGTCCCTCAGGGTCCAATGTCATATCCTTATCCCTGCTATTACATGCCTCAGCCAATCCGGTTCAAGCTCCTATGGCACACAAAAACCACAAGCATTACCTGAACCTCAACCTTCCAATCTCATCAACAATCTCAACCTCAACAACACAGCTTTTTCACCCCAGGAGTTGTTGACTGGAGCAGTTTACCAGATGATATGTCTGGTCATGAACAACTGTTCTCTGGTGCTGGTCAACATGGTGGTGACAGTCCTTTTGGAAACCTTGCTCTTATGGCTCTGGAGTCTGCTGATACCTCATCCTCTAATGCCTCCACACCACAGGTATCACAGGTATCCTCTGAGGCAAAAGCCAAGCTATGTTCTGAAACATGCATAGCCGCATTTGCATCTATTAGAGAAGCAAATGTAGCTTTAATTAACAAGAACATGAGCTAGAACAAATAATATCCAAAAGAAAAGCTGAATTTGAGTCTGTGCTTAATGATAAGAATGATGAGATTTACAAAACTTAAATGTCAAATCACTGATGATAAGGCTAGGGAAGAGGTACTTCTAGAGAAGTACAGAGACCTCAAAGAAACACTTGCAACTACCCAGGTAGAGTGTGATCAATGGGTACATTCTTGCAAGGGTTTTGAAATGCTTCTTAGTAAGCAGTTTGCTTCCAATGTGAAGTTTGGCATTAGTTATAATCACACTGCTCCTCCTTAGATTTTACTCCAGAGCAGATGTAAAATCTGATGGAGAAAGCAATAACCAATCCTTTTCATCATGTGATCTACTATCTGATACAGCACCATCAGAGGTTGTAGTCAGCATTAATTCTCTCAGAACTTATCAGCTGATGTTGATGGTTCAAATGCTGACACTCACATGATCAAAAAGTTATCACTCCAGGTGGTATTTCACAAAGTATGAAAGTACTAAAGAGCATGTCATAACACCTGGGAACCAAACCCAAACTAGCATGTACTAAAGGGAAGAAAACTACTTGTACTGATAGCAAACTGCTGAAGAATAAGTCTTCAGTAGTTGTATCTTCTTCAGCAGATGATCAACTTAAGATGAAGAAAAAAGCCATGTGAAATATTTGGCTTATTCAATCATCTTACTGATGATTGCTGGTATAAAAAGGGCTCCAAACTCAAATAATGAGAACATTAAAAAGCAAATGGATAAAATGAAAACTGAGTTTGAAACAAATTTGTACCAGCAACATCAAAACCTGTGACCCCAAAATCAAAAAGAAATCTAAAAAGCAAGGGGTTAATCAGGAAACAGCTGAGGTGTGCTCAAAGGGAGATGGTACAACACAGGAATCCATCAATTTCAAGCACTAATGTGTCTGATGAGCTGAAGGCTTTATCACAAAATTAGACAAACTTGTTATGATGGTTCAACATCTATTGGGGAGAGTCAACCAATTAGATGCTCCTGTGCTGAAACCACAGAAGAGAAAATCATGCCAAAGGATTCTTCTTCTTCACCATCTCCATCCCTCAAGCTGTTATTCATAGAAAATCTGTTAGTTTACCATCTGTTAATGTGAATAGACCCAAAACCAAAAAGGTTTGGGTCTCAAAAACTAACTAATGTTTATGATTGCAGGGTTCTTCAGCATGCCAAAGTAGCATCTGGTATGTAGACAGTGGAGGATCTATGCATATGATAGGGAAACAGCTCTCTTCTCATGACTACTCTCAAGGAAAGAAGGGGTTGGGTTCTTTTGGCAATGATGCTAAGGTTACATCATTGGCAAAGGCTTTGTCTCCCAATGGGGAAATAAAGTTTGATGATGTTAATCATGTGGAAAATCTCAAATACAATCTCTTGAGTGTCAGTCAAATGTGTGATAAAGGCCATGTTGCTCTTTTCACCAATCAGAACTGTAGGATTCTGTTATCCAAGTTCTGAATTTGATTGATAAGGTGTTGGATAATCATACTTTCCTGAGGGCCAACAGGACAGGAAGAGTGATGCCTTAGATCTTTCCAAGAAAATAGCTTTCAAAGGCCATCCTGCCTATTTTCCAAAGCCTCTCCTCAGGAATCTAAACTGTGGCACAAAAGGCTGGGTCATGTTAATATCAAAAACATGAATCAACTGATCCACAATAGTTTAGTGAGAGGTTTACCAATAAAGGAGTTCCACTATGATGAAACCTGCACTGCTGTTTGAAAGGAAACACCACCAAAGTCTCATTCCCTCCTATTGAAGAAGCTAAGTCAATGCCTGCTTGCAGTTACTGCACATGGATCTTTTGTCCTGTGAGAGTGATGAGCATGGCAAAGAAGAAATATTGTCTGGTAATTGTGGATGATTACTCCAGATTTGTATGGACTTTCTTTCTGCATTCAAAGGATGAAGTTGCTCAGAAGATTATAAACTTTTGTTGTATGTTGAGAAGCAGTATTCCCTATCAGTCAAATGTATAAGGAGTGACAATGGAACTGAATTCAGAAACCATACACTTGATGATTTTTATCTTTCAAAGGGAATCAAAAGGCAGTTTAGCATCCCAAGAACTCCAGAACAAAATGGAGTAGTGGAGAGAAAGAACAGGACCCTAATTGAAGCTGCAAGGTCTATGTTGGCTGACTCTGGTTTGCCACTGACCTTTTGGGCTGAAGCTGTTAATACAGCTTGCTATGTGTAGAATAGAGCCTTAGTAAATCAGAGGTTGATGAAGACTCCATAATAAGTTCTACATCACTTGGCTCCTCTAATTTCATTTTTCAGAGCCTTTGGGTGTCCCTATTTCATTCTCAACACAAAGGATCAACTCCAAAATTTGATCCTAAGGAGGATGTAGGGTATTTTGTTGGTTATTCATCTACTTGCAAGGCATATAGAGTCTTCAACTGCAGAACAAAGATGTTGAAGAAACTCTGCATGTGAAGTTTATGAATCTCTAAAGGACAAGATTCCACAAAACCCTGTGGAGTTGTTTGATCTGGACATACTGCAATATGTTCCTTATAAACCTTCAGCTGTTGCAGATCATGTGGATAAATCATCTTCTGCAAACATGTCTTCCACCTGGTGGTATTGAAGATGATGATATATCAATACTCACCTATTCAAGTTTAGTGATCAACTGCCTGAGTCTGCTAAACTTGATGTTCCTGTAGCTTCAGCAGTTCCATCCACAACAAATGCTGATGAGATATCTGATTCCTCTACATCTTTTGATTTACCATCTAATTCTTGGTTTCAAGAGTCTGCATCACCATTGCTGTGTTGAAGGTTCTACAAACACTTGCACAGATCTCATTGTTTATCAAGAGCTGAAGAATCACCCAATGTCTCAAATCATTGGTGATATCAATGCTGGAGTTTCAACAAGAAGTCAATTGTCTAACTTCTGTTTCTATGCTCTCTTCATCAGTTAGCTAGAGCCAAAGAACTATCATGTTGCTTTGAGAGACAATGGATGGGTTGAAGCCATGCAGCTTGAGCTACTTCAGTTCAAGAAACATCAAGTGTGGGAACTGGTTCCTCTACCTCAGGTAAGTGTGCAATAGGCACTAAATGGGTGTTTAGGAATAAAACTGATGAAAATGGGCTTATTGTTAAGAACAAGGCTAGACTGGTTGTACAAGGGTTTTCACAAGAAGAAGGTATTGATTATGATGAAACTTTGCCCTGTAGCCAGACTAGAGGCAATTAGATTGTTCTTAGCCTATGCTGCATTCCACAATCTTAAAGTTTTTCAAATGGATGTCAAAAGTGCATTTTTATATGGAAAAATAAAAGAAGAGGTTTATGTGTGTCAACCACCAGGTTTTGAGGATAATAAACATCCTCATTGGGTGTATAAACTTGATAAGGCTCTTTATCGGTTGAAGCAAGATCCTAGAGCCTGGTATGAAACACTTTCCAATTTTCTTCTTAAAATATTTTCACTAGAGGCTCCATAGATAAAACTTGTTTATTAAGAAGGTGGATCAACTAAGCTACTTGTTCAAATTTATGTTGATGATATTATTTTTGCCTCCTCTGATCCCCAGTTGTGTGATGATTTTCATGTTAAATGAAACAAAGGTTTGAAATGAGTGCAATGGGAGAATTACAGTTCTTTCTAGGCTTGCAAATCAAACAAAAGGCTGACGGAATCTTATTCATCAGTCAAAATATACAAAAGATCTTTTGAATAAGTTTGATTACAAAATTGTAAGCCCTGTTCTACTCCCATGTGCAACACCAAACAACTGGATGCAGATCAGAAGAGGTAAAGCTGTTGATGAAACACTTTACAGATGTATGATTGGGTCTTTGATGTACTTAACAGCTTCTAGACCATATATCATGTTTGCAACTGTGTTTGTGCTAGATTTCAGGCTGCTCCTAAAGAGTCTCATTTGATTGCAGTCAAGAGAATCTTTAGATATTTGCAATGTACACAATCTCTAGGTTTATGGTATTCCACTGAACACTCTTGCAAATTAGTTGCTTTTTCAGATAATGACTATGCAGGGTGTAAGTTAACCAGAAAATCAACTTCTGGTGGATGTCAATTCCTAGGCAACTGTTTGATTTCTTGGCAGAGTAAGAAACAAACATCTGTTGCTACATCCACTGCTGAAGCAGAGTACATTGCAGCTGCAAGTTGTACTTCTCAGGTACTCTGGCTTCAGAACCAACTTTTGGATTATGGCATTATAGGACTAAGACTCCATTATTAATGGATAGTGCTTCAGCTCTGTACATTGTCAAAATCTGGTCCAGCACTCTAGGACCAAACACATAGAGATCAGACATCATTTTATTAGGGATGTTTTGAAAAAGGTCTGATTGATCCAAAGTTTGTGCCTAGTGCTGATGAGCTTGCAGACATTTTTACTAAGCCTTTGGATAGTTCTACTTTCCAAAACCTAGTGTTAAGGCTCGGTATGCTACAGCTAGAATAAGTGATAACTACTGATGATCTCAGTAACTAAGTACTGATGATCATTAGTAATCATATCACATATAGTACTGATTCTGTTAAAACAACTGATGATATTAGTAAAAACAGATCAATTATTGATGTCCTATGAAACAACTGAAAATAGCAAAAAGACTGATGAGTAAGTGTTGAGGATAGTATGAAACAGCTGAAAAGCTAAGAATTGACGAAAACTACTGATGAGAACTTTCTACTTTCTCTTCAGTTGTTTCTACAACTGCTGTTTCACCCTAAATAGCTGATGACAAAACCATGTCCTCCGTAGTTTCACAACTACTGTTGACTAACACCAAGTCTCAGCTGTTTACAAACAACTGATGACAAAAACCATGTCTTTAGTAGTTCTACAACTATTGATGACTAAAACCAAGTTATCAGTTGTTTACAACACCTGAAGACACAACCAAGGTTTTCAGTAGTTTCACAACTACTGATGACTATAACCAAGTCTTCAGTTGTTTTCAAACATCTGAAGCCAAACCATGGTCTTTAGTAATTTTATAACTGCTGATGCCTAAACCCAAAATTCAGTTGTTTCACCTCTGACCTTTCAGTTGTTTTCTAACCCTGACTCTATAAATACCTAATCTTACAGAGCTTCTTATCTCCAAACCTAACGTTCAAAACCTCCACATCTTCTCTCACATTAATGGCGACCATGAAGCTTAAACCACGACACACCTGTGTTGCCTACCTCACTAAATCACCATTTGGGACAAAGTTCGATAATGCCATTGATCTAATGGTCCATTCTCCCTACAAAACGGCTTTCCTTTTAAATCCTACCATTCATGCCGAATCCCTCCATCAGTCTGGACGAACGTCACCCTCATCACTGGGGAGAATAACACCGATTCTCTCCAGTCGTTCGTCAACAACCGACAGGTGGTCATCACTCCGCAATCCTTCGCCAAACCCTACTATGGATGATGCCACTTTTCCGCTGGGTATCCAAAGGGCACCACTGATCTATCCTTTGCCCACCATGGATACCAGGGTAACCTTAGCGCCTCTACCATTCTGAAGAAGCATTTCCATGATGCAGAACGTCTTATTTTCCATATGGTAAATGTTTGCTTAGCTCCTAAGACTTCTTCTTGGATCAAATGTCGACCAGGTGGCAGCAGGTATTCTTCTCTATCCTTGAGCAACAAAACTTAAATTTTTCTGAATAATTTTTCTTGAACTTAAGGATATGGCCTCAAACCTATTGCTAACCGATGGATATTATCCTCGGTTCAACATGGCCATTATAGAGAACCAGCTGAAAGCTAAGGGACTTGTTGGCCTTGGAGTCCCTGCCATGGCTGTTTGCCTAAGGTATACTCCAGGCACAACTCAGACCAATCACTAACAGGCTGCCAAGCTGCGAAAAACACACAGCTGGAACCCACACAGCCACCCCCAAATCCAGAGTCCCCACCAAACACAAATCCAAAAAGCCAAAAATGGCTACTAGGGAAATGAGTCCCCTGAGGATGCCCCTGTACCACAAACACAGGTACACATACTGGTTTTAACCCCCCAGTTATGTCAAAGACTCAACCTGCAAAGCCGCACATGTATCCTCCCAACGGGTCCTGTTGCAACCAATATTGGGGATCCCACATTGCTGAACCATCTCAATTGAGAGGGTACCATTGAAGCGCACCACTCACCCCGGGTGCAATTTGCTTCTACCCAATCTCCACATGCAACCCTGCCTCCAAGTCCTACACTATTGTTGCACAAGTGCTGAGTCAGTTGCACTCCTCACCCCCTCCCCAAAAACCAATTACAACTGGGCATACCTCAACCATTGAGGGGGAGGACCACAGTGCTCTGATAACACAAGCATAGGGGTTACAATGTTCCATCTCCGAGTGTAGAAAAGGAGATTAGAACTTCTGGTGAGGCTGCCACTTCTCCTGCTTCAGCATATGATCAGGCTGAAGTTGGTAACATTCATAAGACCTCACCAGAGGCAACTGCTGATGAAGGACATGGTCCTGAGGCAGGAAGTCCCCAGTACCATGACCAAGGGGCAATGCTACTACTGATCTACACTCAGAGCATGTTCATCCTGATTCTATCAGGAGGTCAGGTGATTCAGTAAACACTGATGATGACATGGGCTTCTTTTATGATGTTTTAGCCCAAAACACCATCCTTGAGGATGAGGTGAGCAGACTCAAAGAGCTGCTTGCCAAAATTTCTCAGGATCAAAGACCATCTACCCCAAAATTTCTCAGGATCAAAGACCATCTACCCCTCAAAACCCACAGATGGCACCTTCCTCTGAAGGTCTCCCATAGACAGAGCCACTCCAAAACACTCAGCCACCTGCCTCTGCTTCTGGCACTATTTCTCAGGGACAGAACCCCCCTGAGCAAATATCTGCTATCTTTTAACATTCCTTACCTCTCATCACATCAACTATCACAGATATGGTGCTTAAAACCCTTGATGAGAGGCTTCCCTCAGTTATACAACCCTTGATAGAGGATGCTATGAGCAAAAGGCTTTCTGACAATCAAACCCTTGCAACCATGCAACCAAAAAGGGGGAGATTCAGTCAGTGAAAACAAAAAGAAAGAGGATTGCAGATAGGAAAGAAACTGAGAAGGAGAAGGTGAAGGAAGTTGACATGAAGAAAGTGACTGAAAGTACTAAAGACTTTCATGTCACATACAAGAAAAAGAAGAATGAAAAGGAGACTGACTTGGAGACAATGGTGAAGGAGGCTGATGCTGAACACAGCCAATCAATGGATAACATCATTGATCAGTTGTTTAGGCAAGGTCACGACACTAAAAAACTTGACTCAGAAATCAGAAGACTGGAGATTGAAGAAATCCAAGCTAGATGGGCAAGTTATGATGTGTTGGAAAGGGAAAGGCTGGAAATCATGATCAGATTCATAGCGAAGTATCTTGGTAGATCATTGATTGAAATCAAGGCATGGTCCAGGGACAGCATCTTGGCAATAACCACCAAGATTTGTTCGTCTGATGTATACACCAAAGGATTGGTTATTGAAGCCTTAAATGAAGCTGGTGCTGGGAGCAGGACTGAACTAGTCAAGCAATCTAAAGCCGAACTCACATCCAAAATGCTAGAACAGCCTGTCAAAATTCCCACACCAAAACCCACTAAAACAATCCCTTTACCCTAAAAACCACCACAACCACAACCCACCAAACCAATTCCCTTACCCTCAAAACCAATAGCCGATGATGTACCCCAGAAGAGGAAGAGAAGGGTACTGAGGCTAGAAGAAGATGAAGAAGATAATGATGAAGATGAAGATAGGTTGCCAATCTCAGCTATTATACAATTGCCTAAGGCCACAAGTCACCCTTCAACAGTTACTCCTGAGTCTCAAAGACAAACTGTGAAAGTGAAGTTAGAAAAAGAAGAGCTTCACAAACAACATGATGAGGAACTGTTGAGAAGAGTTGACAAAGCATATGCTACCACATCTTCAATCATCAACATGAAGAAGCATGCTCTCAGATTATACACTCTTAACATACATTTCAATATCAAAAGGAGAGAGTGAGGATTTGGCCTGATCCCAGGGTGTCTTATAGGATTCAAAAGAAAAACATTCCACGAGATACATTGGCCAAGTGAAGAAGATTGTAGATGAAGTGATCTCATTGGTCTTTGTAGTATCACCCTGGGAAATCCTAGATGACTTCAAGAAAGCCTATAAAGCTAAACTGACCCCACAAAAGATGCTGGAGAATAAAATGGTGAAAAAGGGGTAGTATATAAGAGGCTTGAGGAGTTAGAAAGAATGAGCTCCAGTTGTTCTTAGAGGGTAATCACCCAGATGAATTTGCTTATAGAGTAATAACAACTATGGAACTCAAAAATGGGAAACAGGTCAAATACCTATCTGAGTATTATGGGCCAGAATCACTGTTTGAAGGAGGAGCTGAAGAGCTTACCATGGAGGAACAAATAACCTTCCTTGAGGCCTATACAAAGGAGTCATATAGACTCATTGTTAGGAAGTAGATATCATGGATGGGGTAACAGCTCTGTGTCCAGTTCCCCAAGACAGAGTTCCCATTCATCCTTTGCCAAACAGATCATTGAGACTTCTTCCCAGGCCTGTGCTTACAAGGGTCACTTCTGAGCTGATCTAAAAGACAAAAAGACCAATCTTTCTGCCATAATAAGTGGGATATCTTCAATAAGTTTAGAGGTTTTGGCTGCATTGGTTCAGGGGGAGTTTGTTGGACCAAAAGAACCAATGAGCCTGATCAGAAAAACCTCTAAGTCCCACAGACATCACAACAACTACTGAAGACTTGATCAGCTGTTTGACAAAGTCTGAAGAGCAACAGCTGAAGAACAAAGTACTGAAGACTTCAACAGCTGAAGACCAAAGTCTGAAGATCAACAGTTGAAGACTAAAGTACTGAAGACTTCAAAAGCTGAAGGCTAAAGTACTGAAGACTTCAACAGCTGAAGACCAAAGTCTGAAGATCAACAGCTGAAGACTAAAGTACTGAAGATAACAGCTGAAGTACAAAGACTGAAGACAACAGCTAAAGACATCAGCTAATGACAACAACTGAAGTTCAAGTACAAGTACTGAAGCCTTCAGAGTTTGTTACAACAGCTGAAGAAGCATTCTTCAGTTGTTGTGATGGTTTTCTTTCAGTAGTTTCTTTTCTATTTCAGTACTTGTAAAACGACTGAAGAGCATGTTCTACAGTCGTTGTAGTTTCAGTAGTTTCTTTTCAGTAGTTGTAGTGATAGTTAACACTTAGTATTTTTGTAAGAAGATGTCAGCTGTTTTGACATCTTCAGTAGTTGTGTTAACTATCAGTAGTTTGAATAATTCTGTTAGATGTCACTATCAAGTGACATCAGCAGACGTCACATCTCCTATATAAGAGATGTTGACCTAATTGTACGTGTGACATTTTGTTACCACGAAAGCT